>CM068372.1:421105006-421438394 GCA_034769895.1 Magicicada septendecula | reverse complement strand
CTTTCAATCTTATCAACCACTATCTAATCATTAATTTCTACTTCCACTAAAACTTCATCACCACTATCATTATTCACAACTTTAGTCTCTAACACCACATTTTTAATTATATGACTGTTATCACTTTTTATTTCGCTATTAAACTCGTTACTAAGATTACCACTTACCTCGTTACATATTTCTTCATTATTATTCGTCATATCACTAACATTGTCACTTACCTTCTTATTCACTATCTGATTTAATTTACTTTCTAAATTTTTATTCATTTCGTTAGTCTGTTCCTCTATTGATTCTATCACTTGTTCTTTAAATATCGTTAAATTTTTCATTAATCTCATTCAGATGTTTATCCAAATTACTTTTACTTTTGATATTTTGTTGTTCCATCTCCCCCTGTATTTCATTAATCTTAACCTCATTTATGTCAAAACGTTCTTTAATGTCACCCCTTAATTCATTAAACTTTTTATCATTAATATCAAAACGTTTATTAGTATCGTTAAGTTTTACATTCTGTTCAGTGAAATTATTTTTTACTTCACTCTTTACTTCGCTAAAGCTACTTTCTAACTTAACATTCATACTATGCTTAATATCATCGGACATTGCTCTCATTAATTCAATCATACTGGCCATTGACCATTCTTGTTCTTTTATTTTAGTTGCCACGGGAGTAGATTTTGCTCCCGCCTTACTAATTATTACAGACTCTGTCAAATTATTTTTATTAGTTATACTTGGAATTGTCTCCATTCCCAAATCATTCATATCATCTGATTCGTTTAAAATACTTTCTTTGACTGCATTAGGATCTGAATGAACTTCTGCCTCCCCCGTGAAAGTTACGTCAGTCAAACTGACCTTATTTTCATTATTTTCCATCGTATTAAATTTAATTCAACAGTTACTGCAATGAAATATTTAATTCAGTGTAATTTTGTATATAAAACTTACTCTTCAATTCAATGTGCTACTATGAACACTTTCAGTTATATTAGTACACTTTATTACCCAACATAACCACACTTACATTCCTACTTATTTACGACAATTTTATATAAAACGCCGTTTACCACCACCTATCCTCTGTGCCCCAAATAGGTCTCTTTCATATAATATTATTATACAAAAATCCTGGCAGGTGCGCCATTTGTGAAGTTACAAACAATTTTAATAAATTTTATACTGCCAGACTCTTTACCTTGCGATGTTTCTCTCGTAGCTTACCTTTTCATACACCACCAAAAGTTTAGGGTCGCCAACACATTTTTTAAGTTGAAATATGTAAAACTTTAGTAATCTTTCCATTAATCAACCCTTTAATAATTTCAAAGCAATATAACTCCCCTTAATCAGAAGACTCCCAGTGTCGTGAGATGAATTTGTGTGGACACAGAATATAGGAGAAGGTTAAAGGTGAAATTAATTATTCTAACACGGTGTTGTGCTGACTAAATCAATTATTTTGTTTTATTGAAAAAAAACCTTACTTCTCTTTTACTAACATTACTTTCACCTCCTCAAACTCTGCACTTTCTTTTAACACGCTATTCCCTTTTTATAACATCAAAATCATAAATCTGAGATTACAATGGCTTAATTAATATCAAAATTAAAAATGGTTAATTACTATAAAACTATTCTTGACCAACCAGTACAGTACTTTTAATATTTTTGTATTCTCACACACACAGCCACTTTCATTCTCATTATATTTTTTAAAATTCCCCTTTTTATTAATAGAGCTCTTTCTTTTCTACCATCGTTTAATTCTCGTTTGATTAAATTTAAAATAGTTACTTTCTTATTTTACGCATTACTACTGTGGCTGTCGTTACGTGGTTGCAACACTACCGTTAGTTCGCTTTTGTTCACTTTATGTCCGAAATCTTGGTAAAACTGTTTAGCACTTTGAGGTATATTACTTTTGTTCACATTTTTATTTCTGTCTTACGTCAATTCACTTTTTATTTGTCGGCCGACTTTAAAAATTTTGTTCGAGCACTGATATAGAGAACTGCGCGGTTCGAAGGATCTTAGTCGACTAGCGTCTTAAAAAAAATGGCTAAGCGTCTCGGCGTTCACCTGCCTTGTTTCTCCACAGGAAGCAGGTCTCATTGTAGATTTGATTGGTTCATTCTATTAGCGGAATAGATCTTGCCTTTACTGCGTGATACACATTGGGTTCGAGTCTATATATTTTTTCCCATAACCTTTCTCGTCCTCTGAGCACATGTCGAATTTTATGTTGCAAAAGGCGACACACTTGCGCTCGTGCACACAAATACGCACCCTTCTGACAATTAACATTCCTGTGCATTACCATACCTGTTACTGAGCTATAGTCGATGACCAAAAGTGCACTCGGGGTGAATCAAAATATTACCTCAAAGGTTGTCTACAGATGGTTAACATGAAACTCTTTAAATTATAATATTCCCTTTATTTTGCCCCGATACAATACCCCCCCCCCAATGAGAGGTTTTCTGTCGAAACAGAAAAACTCTCATTGCCTAAAAAAAAACCTAAGAGGACCAGCTAGGATAAGGCGCCATAACCCCCCATAAATTTTTATTAAAATCATGGGTATCTTACCCCCCTAGTCCGGCGACTATGGCTGTACCTGAATGACCTTACTGGACTTCCCTTTGCGAGATCCCAACACCATAAAGTTAGACAAGCACATCACCACAGTATCACCAGACTCTGTAACATTCAATAAAAATATCAATAACTTGCTTTTCTCCATACCATATCCTTAACTGACTTGTTTCCTCTTAGTCGTACTGGTTTGCCTTTAGCAAAGTACTGGTTGCATATATATTGTAATGCGACATAAATAGAGCCCCACATAACTAAGATTATAATGCAAATAATCAAAGAAATTATTTAAACAAACCCAAAATAAGTAGGAAAATAAACTGATAAAATGATAAAAGAAGTACAACACAGTCAGGTGTTATAAATAAATCCCTGTACTGTAGTAAGTAAGAATTAAACTTTGTAAAAGTGCTAATTGTAACATGTGACAAACAGTGCCAGTCATTAAGTGACAGAGAGGACTGTGTGACTTAATGATTTCCCCATACCTAAAACAATAAACTACTATAAATGAATTCCCTATGACATTCACTGATGATGAACGTCATAAACTAAAGTGACAATAAAAGAAATCAGTAGAGTGTGATGCCATTAAAAAAACTAAAGAATAGGCATTGGTGTTAGTATTAAGTAAAAGACTCATGATTGAATTAGTAATAAGACCTGTTTTATTGTTCAGTAATAAGCCTATAGGCAATTCTGTGTTACCACTTAATAATACAGCGGTACACCAAATATATTGTTATTGTTTGATAGATTGTAAGCATAATCGTAGCCACGAAGGCAATATTATGAGTTAGGATGTTAACATGTTTTATTAGTATTTTTATTAATGTTTAAGGCAATTTAAGATGTCAAAACATTTGTAACAAAGTTGTAATCAGGCTAAAGGGTTCAAAGGAGGTATTCGATTAATTAATAATATAATTTAAAACATAATGACAATTTAAGGCATAGGCCAGATAGGTAATATAGAGAAAAGTAAAGTCAGAAATGAATAAATAACGAGTTAACATTGGCAAACTAATAAAAAAGGACCAAAATTTAAGTAAGACACAAGTTTTAGAATAATTGTGAACCAAATTAAATTAGTCCGACAAAAATTAAATATTGTATAATAAAAGTTAGGGCAGTACTATGGTCCAGGTTTAGAATTCTTGCAAAGGTGTAAAAACGGCTATTATAAAGTCAACCCATATAAAATTATGTACCAAAATGTAGATCTTTGTAATAGGAACAAAACTATGTAAATTAATTTTAACTTAAACAAAAGGTAACAAAGGAGTATTTTTTGACATGAAAGGCAAGGATATGATTTTCAGTACTATATGCCGCTTGACCTCGAGTTCGTGCAAGCTAACCAATCACAAGCCAGAGTTTACTGGTCAAAAAACCGTTACTAAGACGAGAAGAATTATTATTGTATTGTTGAACGCAAGACAGAAAGGGTCAACACCGTATAGGTGACGCCTAAAGAGTGAAGATAAAAAATCAAACTTAAATTAAATTAATGACTTAAAACAAAACCACAGAAGAGGAGAACATAAAAAACTGATAGATAAAATAAACTAACTACCACTGACCGATGGAAGCTTAAATCTACACCAATATCAAAAATCCGAGGGAGCTGGCTTGCTGCATTATATGACAAGTGATGTAAATATATTTCCGTGTGATATTTCGTTTTATTGATATTAATATTGAAATATACATTTTAAAATATTAAAGATACTGTCCACTGTATTTACTGAATTCTTCGGGCGCCATCTTGCCAACTGCAAGAAAATAATTTACCAAGGTTCGTATCAGCGAACTAGGAGAACAGAATTGGTTGTTTGAAATGACTACTTCGATCTACTATACTCAAACAAACTTGTGTTTATTCATAATTTAGTTTTACTGTTGCATATTAACGACAATGACAAAATTACTCCTCCCATCTTTTATACTTTTACTATTTTAACATTGACAGTGTACATGCTTTATTCTGACTACAACTTTCAAAACATTATTGATAATTAAACTGTTGAACACTAAAACAAATGCTGTAAAGAAATAATACTCAACTAATTTTTCTTAACTTAAACCAGCGCTTTTGTAATTACGTAATTCAAACTCACCCATACACACTCACACACTTTCACATTAGACAAGTTATATTCCCATTAGAGCTCATATTTTAAATTAATTTTCCCCCTCTGTTCTTGTACTGTATGAAAATAATAAAATTTGTTAATTTACTTTCCTGTTATTACGTTGAAGGTACCCTCCTTCAATGTCTTCTCGTATACACACACTGATTTATTGCCGAACTGTTACATGATTATTTACTTATTAATTTCTCACTGTATCTATTCGGTTTCAAAAATACTGTTTTAGATGATCAAATCTTAAAAATTTTTACATTTTTTATTGTATGCGGGCCCGCACTTACGTTTCGAAACTTTATAGATACCACTCGCGCGAGTGATGAAGTTGGACTGGGCTGAGAAATAGGCGCTATTTTGTGAAGCAACTGTTGTTCTTCAATTCTGATTGGCTTACATTTTGTATTCGTTCGCCAGTGGACTGTTTTTTGGCCTGTTGACCAAACTGGTGACACACATCGTTACATAATTTGCTGACGCAACACATCGCCTGATGTCTGGTTGTGTAACGTGTTTACTGTTACATAACGGGTTTACGTTTTTTGTGTTCGTCATTGTCCTTGAACTTGGTACAGTTGTTGGCTGTTATTAGAACTGCGTCTGTTGAATCTGTTTTTACAAAATATCATTGAATCATATGGTCTTCACCGTCTCAAACAATGCTGCCATCGTCTCGATCGCTCCAAATAATAAATTTACCGTTCTTTATAAATCTTTGTTCCTAATGAAGATTTTATTTATTTATTACAAAAAATATACAAATTTCTTTAGATTGCCCCAGGTATGCCCAAAAATGCCCCGCTACAATACCCCCTCAATGAGATATTTTATGCCGAAGCATAAAAAATCTCATTGACACACTCATACTTGCTAGAGGGATCAGCCAGGATATGTCGCCACAACCCCCTGTACGGTTTACAAACAAGAATAATCAACTCACCCTTGGTCCGGTGACTGTGACCGCATCTGCATGACAATACTGGACTTCTCTCTCGAGATCCCAACACCGTAGAGTCAGACAGATACTCAACGCCCCTGCTCTGACGCGCAGGCCAGCTCAGGTCCGCCGCCACAGCATCACCAAACACTGAAACAACAAATCGAAATATTAAATAGTGGCCTTATACAACACCATATCCCCAACTGATCTGTTCCCCCCTAGCGGTGCTGGTTTGCGCTAAGAAGCACTGGTTTTGTTTTTACTCACTTATTACTAACATGTATATATCAGAATACCTAACATAACTTAACATAAGAAAACACAGTACATTAATAATTCATTTTAAAATAAACAACTTACAATTAAAATGTTACACACTTTACATCATTAAATTAGCATATAAAATCAAAAAATTACTTTTAAACTTGATTTACTCTTATTAATTCGTTTCTCAAAATTACAAAATTTTTTATTTTATTTATTATTTTTTTTTTTTTTTCAATCATGGCCATCATTATTCCCTTTCATTACTTTGGGTGATTCTACGTTATTCCTTATAATTTACTTTATCAACTTGGCATTTACTCATAATCTTACCCCTTTTATTACTCTAACGTTCCCTTACAAAATCTCTAACCAGTATGACACCCCACTATCAAAATTTTACTAACCCTTCTCTACCTCTAACTACTTACTACTTTAACTCCAATTGCCACCTTCTACTCTTATAAAAAAAAATACTCTCTAACCCTTTGTACATAGGATACGTGTTTCCTTCCCAAAACTCATTCCCTTATGTTGGTCCCTGGACTCACCCTAGGTAACCCTTTCCGGCGCCAATCGGTCCCTATCCCGTCCCAACCCTTATGTTGCGGACTCCCACATTACACTACCACTACTACAAAATTGCCATCCCCAAAAAATCTCACTCTCATAACTTCACTACAATTACAACAAATTAACATCAACAAAATAAACAATATATCGCTCAAAACTCTACATAAAATCTCCATTTCTACTGTGTCTCCACTTACTTCTCAAAATTCTATAACATACATTAACTCAAAACAACATTGCATTATTTTCATTTCCACTATTACTTTAACTTTTACTTCGATTTGGACAAATCTATGTCCCACAAAATTCAACTTGAACTGATTCAAACATTTTATTCAACTAATTACTATCACCCATTTCTATCTTTTACAACCTATTGAAAATTTTACTTATTACAACTATTTTTCATTTTATTTTAAAATCTATAAACACATTGAAAACATAATATTATATTTTTATAATACTTATTCCTAACATACTAATGCAATCAACACACTAAGACATAATAACACAATATAAGAAGTATTTAGTGCATCTATTTTTTAAATTCAAACAAAATTATTGAGTAGCAAATCATCATTATTAATTAAAATATATCAAATTTTTAATACGTTATCCCCTTGGATAACCTCCCAGCCACACACACTATTTCAATTATGTAAGACTGTGGCGCCTTTTCGCTTCCACAGAGACTGTATATTTTGGAGCAGGGTTTTTACCTCTCCGTGTCTCTGCTTCCGCTGTTAAGTTTAAAATTGTTGAACATCAACATGTTCTCGTTAATAATCATGCACCCTTAAACGGATCTACCACCTGGCTCTGCTGTTCCTTCTCGAACAGAGTGGCAGCCGCTGTTCCATAGTTTGGTGATTCCCCTTTTATTACCCCCCATCAATTTCAAAATGCACCTTTACAACGATAACAGCTATGGCCAGTTAAGGCAGCGCGCAATCGTAATGTGCCCCAACCATAGCTGTTAAAGCTAAACCAATTCCACGGTCAGGGTTCGGTGAGGCCGTGACCGCCCGAAAAGTTGGGGAATCACAAGTAAAATTAAATTTACGAATTTATATTTAAATGACAATATTAATGTAGATGGGGTTTTAACCCACTTTATATGGAAGCTTAACCATTATTAACATAAAATATTAAATACAAAATCTACAACCTTCCCCCATAGCAGTTCCACACTACACTATTTTAAAACATCACATAACACAATACACAAATGGCAATCAACCTGGATTATTAGCAAAAAATATTAAACAAACAAGTCTCATTTATCTAAAAATTTGTAAACATTATTATGTAAACTTTTTCATTAACTGTTTTTATTTATCAGAATTTATCACAAAATTCCACAGAATAAACCATTTAACATTTATTTATTTATTCATGATTATTAAATTAAAATCTCATCACACAATTTAAATTCCTTATAAAATTCAAACACATAATATTCAATCACAATATCTAAACATCTCAACTTATTTAATTCAATTGATTATTAAAATAACATATTTCAATTATTATCAACATTCTACAAATCATTAACTATTGTCTTCATAATTATTTTGTTATTTAATTAGAGTGCTAAAATATTAATAATATTATTATTATTAACACAACATTTTCTAAAACATATACACATTACATTTCACAATACACACAAATGAATTCAATATTATTTACAAAATATACGTCAAAACTGTTCAAGTGTATCTCACTTCATGTCCTAATCTGCCATGTCAAACAACCATAAAACAAAATATTTAATTGTCTTTTATTGTTTTACAGTCTACCCTCCATCGTCCCAAATCAACCTTGGTTTTATATAACACTGTTGCTTTTTATTTACAAACAAATGGTTACTTTGTGTGTCATAACCAGAACAATCAAATTCCCTCATTTTACCAGAATACTCATTAAACCAGTCTACGTTAAGTATTTTTGTTAAGTCTCCGTCATTACATTCATTCACTATCGGTCTAATTATTTTTATCAAATCATTGTAATCATTATTATTCAAATATATTTCTAAGCCTTCTTTCCATTCATCATACTTTCTATTCAAATTATACAATTCTGTTACATACCATTCTCTATTTACCTCTCTCTCTTCATAACACCACATCACATTCCCACAATTATTCCGGACAGCGGGTACACAATTACTCCACAAAAATAAACACCTCAATTCATCTACCAATACGGGACTCTTGCCCTTCAACCACAACACTTGTGGACTCAATAAATCATCATAAACATCACAAATAATAAAGGGAAAATTTGCCCTCTGTCCCCACTCTACCACAACATTATTTTTTCTCTCTCTCTCTAACTCACTGACACACATTAACATTTCATAATCACTACCTTCCACCAACTCATCAGTACTCTCATTCTTTATTTTTACCGTATCAGTCTCCGATACTAATTCTTCAAATACATTACTATTATTCTCATTATTTTCAACATTTATTAACTCTTTCTCTGGTATCATATTTTTACATTTGTCATTACAATTTTCATTTGTTTTATTTTTCTCTGTCCTCATCACATGTACTCCCATTCGCTCCACACTCTGCTCTAATTTATTCAAACTGGATCTTATCGTTTCATTAGTACTTTCTACACATTTATTCATTTCTTGTATTTCATGTTTCAACTCCTCAAAACTATTCTTTTGAATATCAAACTTTTCATTGATACTACTTTTGAACTCTTGCATATCGTTTTTCTGTTCATTAAAAAGCAATTTCATCATCTTGATTAAATCATTATCTTGTATCTCAGCCATTTTAAAAGATTTTATTATAATACTCTTTATACTATTTAATAATTATCATACATACCAATTATTATGTATATTACCTCATAATACTCCTTATATAATTCGACAAATAATTCACTACATACATAACCCTATCAAAACATAACCCCATACTTGCGTCTATTTTACGTATGAAAAAAAAAATTTATTTTACCTTAAACAACCATTCTGCTTTCCCCGTAGGCCGTATTTTATATCAATTTATTGATATAAAATTGTCCCTGTTCCAGAAGCCAAATGTGATATTTCGTTTTATTGATATTAATATTGAAATATACATTTTAAAATATTAAAGATACTGTCCACTGTATTTACTGAATTCTTCGGGCGCCATCTTGCCAACTGCAAGAAAATAATTTACCAAGGTTCGTATCAGCGAACTAGGAGAACAGAATTGGTTGTTTGAAATGACTACTTCGATCTACTATACTCAAACAAACTTGTGTTTATTCATAATTTAGTTTTACTGTTGCATATTAACGACAATGACAAAATTACTCCTCCCATCTTTTATACTTTTACTATTTTAACATTGACAGTGTACATGCTTTATTCTGACTACAACTTTCAAAACATTATTGATAATTAAACTGTTGAACACTAAAACAAATGCTGTAAAGAAATAATACTCAACTAATTTTTCTTAACTTAAACCAGCGCTTTTGTAATTACGTAATTCAAACTCACCCATACACACTCACACACTTTCACATTAGACAAGTTATATTCCCATTAGAGCTCATATTTTAAATTAATTTTCCCCCTCTGTTCTTGTACTGTATGAAAATAATAAAATTTGTTAATTTACTTTCCTGTTATTACGTTGAAGGTACCCTCCTTCAATGTCTTCTCGTATACACACACTGATTTATTGCCGAACTGTTACATGATTATTTACTTATTAATTTCTCACTGTATCTATTCGGTTTCAAAAATACTGTTTTAGATGATCAAATCTTAAAAATTTTTACATTTTTTATTGTATGCGGGCCCGCACTTACGTTTCGAAACTTTATAGATACCACTCGCGCGAGTGATGAAGTTGGACTGGGCTGAGAAATAGGCGCTATTTTGTGAAGCAACTGTTGTTCTTCAATTCTGATTGGCTTACATTTTGTATTCGTTCGCCAGTGGACTGTTTTTTGGCCTGTTGACCAAACTGGTGACACACATCGTTACATAATTTGCTGACGCAACACATCGCCTGATGTCTGGTTGTGTAACGTGTTTACTGTTACATAACGGGTTTACGTTTTTTGTGTTCGTCATTGTCCTTGAACTTGGTACAGTTGTTGGCTGTTATTAGAACTGCGTCTGTTGAATCTGTTTTTACAAAATATCATTGAATCATATGGTCTTCACCGTCTCAAACAATGCTGCCATCGTCTCGATCGCTCCAAATAATAAATTTACCGTTCTTTATAAATCTTTGTTCCTAATGAAGATTTTATTTATTTATTACAAAAAATATACAAATTTCTTTAGATTGCCCCAGGTATGCCCAAAAATGCCCCGCTACATCCGGAGTAATTTCGTAACAACACTACACATAGATCAACTTCACTACACTATATAAACTATCTACAGTGATGATTAGGATAACTAGTGAACATTAATACGGTGGTTAACAATAATAACATTTTATTTCAACAAAAACGGAGGAAGCACGTGTCTTTTAGTTAACTGACCAGGGCGGCCATCTTGTTGAGCAGCTATTTTCCAGTGCAGACAAAGTCTGTCATTGACGCAGTTAGTTAAAAACATAACTTTTATATTTGTTAACATTAATAATTAAGATTTCTTATTTTTATATATTTGTGATGTGTTGTACGCCTTTTTAAAACATTTCTGACTTCTTAACAGCCCAAAGAACTCAAGCCCTGAGATTATTAATTTGCATTATAATTATTTGAAACTTGTTGAAGGTCGGATTCAAGTAACGAATCGATACAAATCTGTCAAGGTCGACCCAAGACCGAACCATTTACATTTTTTTGAACCAATAAGCAGACAATAAAAATCAATAATTACCTATAAAAGAGTTACTATTTAATACTTGCAAATAGGCTAAGAGTGTGTTTACAGGTATTAGTGGGAGCGAGCAGGTACATAGGCGAATATAGCCTTGCCGACGAGGAGAAGAGAAAATAACCTACAACTACCAGAGTACGGTTAGAGCTGATCGCTCATTAACCAGAAGTGCGGGAATATTCAAATAGCACTAACCGACGATAATCTCTCCTCCTCTATCTACACTAAAATACCAAAAGACCAACATTAACCTAATTAACATAATTAAAGGTTAATATCATTAATAAACCACGATACAGCACTAATACATTATAGTATTAGTAGCGGTAGATACACGTATGGTTGCAATATGTACCTTCTTAACATAAACGTATTACATTTGTTATTTATTACAATTTATTACATTCCTAATCAAATAAACATTTATATTTCACAAAAAACCTATATTTAAAATAAACATTACTAACCTTTCAATTTCTAATAATTAAACATTTTAACTATTTATCTTGCATTATCATTTCAACTTTGAATTTTTCTCAAATATTTTAATCATTTAAACTTAATTGTCTACTATTTATTATACATTTCAAGTCAAAAAATAAACTATTCAAATCTATTACACTTATCTCCATCTTATAAATTAATTAACCCATCTCTTTTAATTAATAACTTTAATTGCATTACTTGAAACCTTTTACATTAATTAAATCCTCTCACATAAATTTTAATTACCTCATAATCAAACACTGTAAATTACTTCAAAACAATTGTAATTCCATTAATTTCATCTTGTATTTATTTACTTCATAATAAAATTCATTCCATTTCTTTCATAACCTTTAAATCAAACTTTCAAATTTACTACCAAAATTTCTATCTTTTAAATGAATTTAATTTTTATGAATTTAATTTTCATTATAAACATTCGTAATTATATACTGACAATTATTAAAAATAAAACGTATTACTATCATAAAATCAATTGGAACTATTCACAATGACCAACTGTCAATTATTAAAGTTGAATATACTTAACCTTACTACATAAGTACATTTAACATCAACACAAAAGTATACACAACCTGCATTATTATTGGTTATTGTTCACCACAAATCATTTCATAATTCAGTCCATTTCAAAATCCACTACCCTCACATAATGTTCATGAACAATACTATTTACCCTCCATCATCAAACAATAATCTTATTTTACTTATACACAATTCATTTTTAATTATTTTCATTTTGTCACTATCAATATAGCAACTATTCAATTTTTTCCATTGTTACATTACACCCACCCAATAATCCCCAGGATTACTATATATTCTTTCATAAAAACTGTCTACACTGGTATTTTTGGTCCAGTCTCGCTTAGTATTATTATTCGTCTCAATTAAATAGTTTCTACTATCATCATCATAGTAATCAGCTGTTACTAGTACGCTAATTTTCCCAACAGGTAAGTGTATATCCTCCTCAACATCAATATAATCATCGTTTACTACTGCACTGTTCTCACAACAAGGTAAGTTTTTTATTTTATTCACTCTGAACCCTTATTCTTTCTAATAATTCTTCATAACTTCTACTTAACTTAAACCACACACACACACACACACTCTCTCTCTCTCTCTCTCTCTCTCTCTCTCTCTCTCTCTCTCTCTCTCTCTCTCTCTCTCTCTCTCTCTCTCTCTCTCTCTCTCATAATCACTTTCATCATAACACCTGTCACAACCCCCCTGAACTACTTCACTCCATGCAAAGGGCACCACAAAATATTTCCTGGCTCTACCAGGTTTACCACAAAAAATTATGGGACTATTTGTAGACACTGTGTCTACCACACAACTTCTAGAGGAAACTCTGTCATCATAAACCACTAGTGGAGTCTTTACTTCATTTAAACCACGGGGAAAATTTGCCCTTTGCCAACCTAACCTCTCGTCACACTCTCTTTCAATCTTATCAACCACTATCTAATCATTAATTTCTACTTCCACTAAAACTTCATCACCACTATCATTATTCACAACTTTAGTCTCTAACACCACATTTTTAATTATATCACTGTTATCACTTTTTATTTCGCTATTAAACTCGTTACTAAGATTACCACTTACCTCGTTACATATTTCTTCATTATTATTCGTCATATCACTAACATTGTCACTTACCTTCTTATTCACTATCTGATTTAATTTACTTTCTAAATTTTTATTCATTTCGTTAGTCTGTTCCTCTATTGATTCTATCACTTGTTCTTTAAATATCATTAAATGTTCATTAATCTCATTCAGATGTTTATTCAAATTACTTTTACTTTTGATATTTTGTTGTTCCATCTCCCCCTTTATTTCATTAATCTTAACCTCATTTATGTCAAAACGTTCTTTAATGTCACCCCTTAATTCATTAAACTTTTTATCATTAATATCAAAACGTTTATTAGTATCGTTAAGTTTTACATTCTGTTCAGTGAAATTATTTTTTACTTCACTCTTTACTTCGCTAAAGCTACTTTCTAACTTAACATTCATACTATGCTTAATATCATCGGACATTGCTCTCATTAATTCAATCATACTGGCCATTGACCATTCTTGTTCTTTTATTTTAGTTGCCACGGGAGTAGATTTTGCTCCCGCCTTACTAATTATTACAGACTCTGTCAAATTATTTTTATTAGTTATACTTGGAATTGTCTCCATTCCCAAATCATTCATATCATCTGATTCGTTTAAAATACTTTCTTTGACTGCATTAGGATCCGAATGAACTTCTGCCTCCCCCGTGAAAGTTACGTCAGTCAAACTGACCTTATTTTCATTATTTTCCATCGTATTAAATTTAATTCAACAGTTACTGCAATGAAATATTTAATTCAGTGTAATTTTGTATATAAAACTTACTCTTCAATTCAATGTGCTACTATGAACACTTTCAGTTATATTAGTACACTTTATTACCCAACATAACCACACTTACATTCCTACTTATTTACGACAATTTTATATAAAACGCCGTTTACCACCACCTATCCTCTGTGCCCCAAATAGGTCTCTTTCATATAATATTATTATACAAAAATCCTGGCAGGTGCGCCATTTGTGAAGTTACAAACAATTTTAATAAATTTTATACTGCCAGACTCTTTACCTTGCGATGTTTCTCTCGTAGCTTACCTTTTCATACACCACCAAAAGTTTAGGGTCGCCAACACATTTTTTAAGTTGAAATATGTAAAACTTTAGTAATCTTTCCATTAATCAACCCTTTAATAATTTCAAAGCAATATAACTCCCCTTAATCAGAAGACTCCCAGTGTCGTGAGATGAATTTGTGTGGACACAGAATATAGGAGAAGGTTAAAGGTGAAATTAATTATTCTAACACGGTGTTGTGCTGACTAAATCAATTATTTTGTTTTATTGAAAAAAAACCTTACTTCTCTTTTACTAACATTACTTTCACCTCCTCAAACTCTGCACTTTCTTTTAACACGCTATTCCCTTTTTATAACATCAAAATCATAAATCTGAGATTACAATGGCTTAATTAATATCAAAATTAAAAATGGTTAATTACTATAAAACTATTCTTGACCAACCAGTACAGTACTTTTAATATTTTTGTATTCTCACACGCACAGCCACTTTCATTCTCATTATATTTTTTAAAATTCCCCTTTTTATTAATAGAGCTCTTTCTTTTCTACCATCGTTTAATTCTCGTTTGATTAAATTTAAAATAGTTACTTTCTTATTTTACGCATTACTACTGTGGCTGTCGTTACGTGGTTGCAACACTACCGTTAGTTCGCTTTTGTTCACTTTATGTCCGAAATCTTGGTAAAACTGTTTAGCACTTTGAGGTATATTACTTTTGTTCACATTTTTATTTCTGTCTTACGTCAATTCACTTTTTATTTGTCGGCCGACTTCAAAATTTTGTTCGAGCACTGATATAGAGAACTGTGCGGTTCGAAGGATCTTAGTCGACTGGCGTCTCAAAAAAAATGGCTAAGCATCTCTCGGCATTCACCTGCCTTGTTTCTCCACAGGAAGCAGGTCTCATTGTAGATTTGATTGGTTCATTCTATTAGCGGAAAAGGACTTGCCTTTACCGCATGATGCACGTTGGGTTCGAGTCTATATATTTTTTCCCATAACCTTTCTCGTCCTCTGAGCACATGTCGAATTTTACATCGCAAAAGGCGACACACGTGCGCTCGTACGCATAAATACGCATCCTTCTGATAATTAACATTCCTGTGCGTTACCGTACCTGTTATGGAGCTATAGTAACCAAAAGTACACTCGGGGTGAATAAGAACATTACTTCAAAGGTTGTCTGCAGATGGTTAACATGAAACTCTTTAAATTATAAAATCCCCTTTATTTTGCTCCATTACACTTTCAATATGTAGATACATGTTTTTTTGTTAGTTAAACCTTATAAAAGTCTGACAACAATTTCTCAAAAGAAATTATATTTTATTTCTTGTGTCATAAAGTGGTCTTGGTTGTAAACTTTCATATAAATTTTCATGTATTAACACATTCAGTGCTGACAACATAAATTCTGCTTACCACAAGAGCTGAGTTCAGACTAAACAAAATCGTTTTGCATACAACAGGTACTTCGAAGTGACAAGTATACTCCTGTTGGGAGACAAGCTACTTGGATCTGAGTAGTTAGCAGTGAATCTGTTATACAACAGTATTTTCCGGTCTAACACACATTGCTGTATTTCTTTTAATATCAAACTTTTTGCCCATACTACAATGAGTCACTGAGGATGCCCTCATACTGGGGGGGGGGGGTGACTTTAGTTTTAAAAGAAATTAAGTGACACGTGTTGAACTGAAAAAGAAACATATTTTTCCGAAGTTGAGAACTTACAGATTTCATAAGAACATAATATTCAATAAACATACACAATCACAAATCCCTTACCTGCATCGGGCCAGAGTCTTCACGTGAACTCGTACCTATAAGTGATTTAGGGTTAAGTGTTATTAATAATGTATAAAAACACATTATTTACCTTTATTAGTTATTAATAATTATGCTTTATAGTTGTGTACTTACCACTATTACTTCTCACTAGGGTCCCAGGTTTCGTTCTTAAGCGAGGCCAGAAACAGTGTGGGGGTACGAAATAAATACTCTAACGACATATATAGTGAAAAGAAAACTTTTGTTTAATTTTTCTAAATTATCGTTACTCACAGTTACACCCCACATAGTTGCATGCGATTCTATTTCGGAAACAAAGCACATTGCCATTCGCCATGAGGCGTAGTTATGGAATCAAATTAAAATTTCTTTCCCATTTATAATTTTATAAACATAATCCCACCAAAATATAAACATAAGCAATCATTCCTTTCCAAATATTTAATACGGGTACAAAACTATTTCCTTGATTATTAGCAAAACCATAATATTAAAATACAAATACAAATTAACATAAACATATTATATTTATTAAAGCTGCCCAGCCTGCTCACGCACACATACATTCCATTTTTAAAACCCCCTTTAAATATAAATACACCCCATTTTATTCAAAATTAATACATATACCCCTGCCGGCAACGTGGAGTCTCCCCGACTTTGTGGTGGATCATTCAAAATTTTGATCTGTATGTCCGAAAAAAACAATTCATGTCACTTTCTTCTGAACACCGCTCACTACCACATTTTGACAAAACGACACTCACTTTTATTGTAAATTAAAATGTTATTGTTGAGCCCCGTTTGGCGGGCTGCCTGCGCAGGCTAGCGTCGGTGAGGAACTAGAGAGAGCGTCTCCAAGTCCCCTCTACTAGATTTCGGTCGGACAAGGCGGAAAGCAATGCCTTGTGTACCAAAGTCATTGTTACTGTACAGCCAACACATGTGATTTTCGTGTGTTAGGCGTTGACGATATTTAGTGTTCACTGGTCGATGTCACAAATGTGGGCAGGACTTAAACTTATATCCTCCAGCTCGGACCACGTGCGAACAAAACCTTCGTCTCCAAGCCATATTGTTTTTTGCTTCTTGGCGTAGGTCTGCGCTCCGCCGATGTTAGTGCGTTTGGGTACAGGTGTCACACAGCCTCAAAGTTCCAGGAATTGTATGGCGATTGCATGTTGATGCATTCCAACGTATTAGCATCACCTCACCAGCCCTTTATTCTAACTACGCTTTATTTAACACGTGGCTGTCCTCACAGATGAAACATGAATTTAAAATATTTTAATAAAATAAAAACCCAAATTTAATAAAATAAAAGCCCCCCCTTTTTGCCCCGTTACAATAATTACTCTCATTGCTTTGGTTAACTCATTCAAATTTTATTAAACATTCTTTACTACTTTTGAATTTACTTGCCTTCCAACTTATGGCTCAAACTGTTAATATTTCTTTTAATTACTTTTCTCTTTTAAAATACACAAAAACAGGACCTTTACTATAACATTGTTGCACTTATTCTAATCATTAGTTTAAGTAAGGCAACCTAGTATTTGCTCATTAATTCAAATTTAGAGCTCTTATTTGAAATACATAATTATTGGTTTATGTCATACGGTTACCGCTGATGTCGTCCCTGCCGACCATGCGTTGCAATCCTTACATTATATCTCACTTTTTAGTCCGAAATTAGTTCTCCAACTTTTAATTTTGACATCACTGAATTGTTCTCACCTTGTTATGTAATTTTTAAATTATAATGTAACCAACCTTTTTTAAAAGTTCCCACAATTTTCGGCTCGCGAGCCTTTTACGTATAACCGTGGTTCGGTTACTGGTAGACAACAGTTTTTTGAACTATACTCCCTTTTTTATATGTGGGCGAGATGAACTGTGCCCAGCCGGAGGACGCACACACTTAGTCGCGTCCGTTGCTTTCAGATGTTATTTGCCGACTGCCTTTGTTCTCTGCGCACACAGCACTGAGGAATGTATTCGAACGTGACAAAAGGCCTGAGAACGTTGGCCGCCTGTGCGCACTCTTGTGGGCGAATATGCACCCTCGTTGACAACTTTACATTCCTGTACCTCACAGCGACAGTCTCGACGCTATAATCCATTCACCATATTGCTACGACAGCACAGAACAATCTACGCGTTTATCGAATGCGCCAGAAAGATCTCTATGTAAGCGTGTGGGGTACGTGCTACTAAACGCATGTTGCGAGAATTTTCTCGACTCTGCCAGCCTTCGCTCGGGCGCTCGGACTGTGTCAAGGCCGCAGCAATTATGTAGTTCGCGAGAGATAAGACGCAGTTTGGAAGCTTCTGGTGTGTGAATGTAACTATAAATACATTGCGTCGTGGCCTTAGTTTTTCAGTTCAATGCGAGATTTTTGACTGTGCGGTTCGAGAGTATTAGTGCGATATATTTACAGAGCGGTTCGGGTTATTACGGTGTACGTTCAAGTAGTTATTAGTGAAGTGTTGCGTTTTATATTCGGACGGTATAATTGTAATAGAGTTGAGTTTTAATATTAGTGGACATTTTATTGCGTATGAACAATTTCATTTGATTTGTTGTAGACACTGTGTTGTTAATTACGAACTGTTTTACTATAACAATTAAAGGTGTGATTAGTGACTTAATTGGTGTCTTGTACTTATTTTGTTTCCACTGTACCTACGACGATCGAGTAGACCGTCGTAACAGTGGTGTCAGAACTGGGATAGAACGGTTAACAGTGGAAACAGTGGATACTTTGTACAAGACGAGTGTAATTCGTAATTAATCGAAAAACAATGGATGCCAGTCAGATGATGGAAAATTTCCAGGCGCTGTTGTTGCAGACAGAAGAACGACGACGACAGGATGCAGAAGAAGCAGAAAAACGACAGGATGAAAAACACAGGCAGGAAAGAGAAGAAGCTGAGGAACGTCAGAAAGCACTAATGCTAGAAACAGAAGAAAGACAGGATGAAAAACGTAAGCAAGAAGCAGATAAAACGGAAGCTCTCTTTGAAGTTATGCAGAAACAGTTGCAAGAACACAGTACCGCAGAATTGGGTATCCTACGAGGTGAGCTTAATAAACAAGTTACTAAAATATCGGAGGTACAAGAATCAATGACATTAAAAATAGCTGAAGTAGAAAAATCTGTCTTGACTGTTGAAGAATCGATGTCTACAAAAATATCTGTTATAGAAGAATCTGTTTCAAATAAAATATCTGCAGTAGAAAACTCAATGGCAAACATAAGAGAACAAATTAAAAGTGAAGTCGAACAGTGCATGAAGATTCAACCAAAACAAATTTCTGAACAGACTGTACCAGTGATCAAGACAGAAAATAAGTTAACAGAGAAAGTCACTTTGCCTGCAGTAGGGACAGTTCATGTCAAAGCTCCAACCTTTGACGGAAGCACTCACTGGGCAACGTACCTCCGCCAATTTGAAGCTGCTGCATGCACAAATAATTGGACAGAAAAAGACAAGGCTGTTTCACTTGTTCTTGCATTAAAAGGACCCGCGGCAGAACTACTACAGAAAGTGCCACCTGACAGCCAGAACACCTATGCCGAGTTGATAAAAGCTCTGGAATTACGGTATGGTGATAAACATTTGCGAGATGTGTACTGCACCCAGTTGAGAGCAAGGCGACAGCATTCCGGGGAAAGTCTTCAAGAGTTTGAAGCAAGTATCAACAGACTAATTAGACTGGCCTATCCTGAAGCGCCAGAAGATTTTCGAACGCGTTTTGCGATGCAGACATTTACTGCCGGTGTCCGAGATAACGAACTACAGCAAGTGTTACGAATGGCAAGACACCAGAACAGTGCGGACACCCTGGTACATGCTTTGCAATTTGAGGCCGCCAAATCAGCGTCTGGTTGGACAAGTCATAAAGTGCACGAGCTAAAAGATCGAGACGGCACAGACGATGAGGAAGAAGAACAAGGAACAGAGACTCGACGGTCGGCGCCACAGAATAAAATAAGAAAGGATGGAAGACCGAAGTGTTATCGATGTGGGAAACCTGGACATCTACAACGAGATTGTCGGGTTAGAATTCAGCAGCAGGGAAACGAGCAATAGTCGGTGCAACGGGGCGTGTGCTGACTAACTGGAGGAACGAAGCCCCTAGAGAATACGCAATTTCTACGCTTCAGAAAAACACCGGGAGCTTGGTAGTTACCGGATTTGTTCAAGAAAGGCCAACCTCGATTACAGTTGACACAGGCGCAACAGTTTCTATTGTGCGCCCCGACGTGGTGAAAGATCTCAAGCCAATCTGGTGCTCTTGCAGCTTGCGAACAGCTACTGGACGGCCTGTAAAAGTGTATGGAAAAGTGGAGATACACCTACGCCTCGGTAGACTTGAGTTTAATCATCAAGTACTTGTTGCAGACATTGTGGATGAAGCAATTCTTGGTGTGGACGTTATGAATGCATACGGATTTATAGTCGACTTCAAAAACAATGTCTTGAGAATCGGAGGCGAAGAGGTAATGCTGTCAACAATGACGACAGCAGAAAAATCGATGGACGTCATAAACCAAGTGGCCGTAACTGTTCCGCCAAACTCCAAAAAGATCATCATGGTTAGAACTGCGGTAGATACTAGGGGCAATCAGTGCTGTATATTCGAACCCCAGGTAGTCAGCACACCGGGCATACTAATTGCCAGAAGTTTAGTAAAACCTGACGAAACCGGAAATGTACCTATTAGAGTGGCGAATATTTTGGATCAAGCTATCACTTTACAAAGCAATACGCTCCTAGGCAAATTGACTCCTATGGCCTGGGTAGCCGGAATAACGCAACGAAGACCCAGTTCTTCGGATACTTCTAAATTACCAGAGGAACTGCAAGAATTATTGAACAGATCTTCTAACGACCTCTCAAGTGGTGAGGTAAAAGAACTCTGACAGTTTTTACACGAATTCAAAGATTGTTTTGCAGTTCGGGGACAGTCACTGGGAAGAACCTCTCTTGTGCAACATCGCATCAATACCGGGGACACAACACCGATACGCCAACCTCCTTGAAGGCCTCCATTATCTAAACAAGAGGAGATGTCTCGGTTAGTACAGGACATGTTGACAGAGGGAGTAATTGAATCTTCGTCAAGTGCTTGGTCTTCCCCTGTAGTGCTGGTAGCGAAGAAAGATGGTGGATTGCGTTTCTGCGTAGACTACCGGAGGTTAAATGACGTTACAAAGAAAGACTGCTATCCATTACCTCGCGTTGACGATACACTCGACATGTTGTCCGGAGCACAGTGGTTTTCCACATTGGACCTGAAGAGTGGATATTGGCAAGTGGGTCTTCATCAAGAAGACAAGGAAAAGACCGCTTTCTCGACCCCAAGTGGCTTATTCCAATTTAACGTCATGCCATTTGGACTCTGTAATGCACCGGCAACATTTGAGAGATTGATGGACCTGATACTCCGAGGCCTGACGTGGAAAACTTGCCTTGTTTACTTAGACGATGTCATAGTGATCGGGAAGACTTTCGAAGATCATTTGGAAAACCTTAAGGAAGTTCTAACTAGAATTCACGGTGCACAACTGAAGCTGAGCCCGAAGAAGTGTTCTCTATTCCAGAAGGAAGTACAGTATTTGGGCCATCTGGTTTGGGCAGCGGGCGTTAGCATGGATCCTAATAAAGTATACACCGTAAGAGACTGGCCAGTTCCAAAGAATAAACACGAAGTTCGGAGTTTCCTGGGGTTATGCTCATATTACCGACGTTTTGTGAAAGGCTTCGCTACTATTGCTAAACCACTACATGAGCTAACGGAAAATAAACGAAACTTCCAATGGTCGAGAGAGTGTGAACAAGCATTTAGAACGTTGAAGATTGCATTATGTTCGCAGCCAATTCTCGCTTTTCCAGCTTCCGAAGGGAAGTACATTGTAGACACAGACGCAAGCAATACTGGTCTAGGAGCAGTTTTGTCTCAAGTGCAGAACGGTGAAGAACGAGTAATAGCGTATTACAGCAAGACGCTTTCTAAACCAGAGAGAAATTATTGTGTTACAAGAAGAGAGTTGTTGGCAATTGTCAGAGCTTTGGAGCACTTCCATAAATACCTCTATGGGAGAGAGTTTTCACTACGTACCGACCATGCTGCACTTGCATGGCTCTTGAGATTTAAAAATCCGGAAGGACAGTTGGCAAGGTGGCTCGAACGTCTGCAAGAGTACAACTTCAAGGTACAACATCGGCGGGGGCGCCTGCACGGTAATGCAGATGGCTTATCACGAAGACCGTGCCCGGAAGACTGCCGACATTGCCACAGAAAGGAAGAACAAAACTCAAGCGAACATGTTCAAGCCATCACTGTAGATTTCCTGGCTGATGGCTGGACAACACAAGACTGTCGACAAGAACAGATGACTGATGAAGACATTGGACCGATCTTGACAGCAAAAGATGAAGGTCGCCGCCCGGATTGGCAAGATATCTGCCATGGTTCCGAAGTGCTGAAGGGCTACTGGGCACAATGGGAATCTCTCACCTTAGCAAACGGATTGCTGAAAAGGGCTTGGGAAAGTGCAGATGGACGAGACGTGGTCATGCAGTTGATAGTTCCCCTAAGTAAAGTGCAGTCTGTTTTGAAAGAGATGCATGATGGAACATCTGGAGGCCATCTTGGCGTTAACAAAACCCTTGACAAAATATGGAAGCGATTCTATTGGCTTCATCTTCGCCACGACGTAGAGGAATGGGTTTGGACGTGTGAAATATGTGCTGCAAGCAAGGGCCCACAAACCAGAAGCAAGGAAAAAATGAGACAGTATAATGTTGGACAACCTTTCGAGAGAATTGCCATAGACATTGCTGGACCATTCCCAGTTACTGACGATGGAAACCGGTTACATCATGGTTGTAGGTGACTACTTTACTAAGTGGGTGGAAGCATACGCAATTCCAAATCAGGAGGTTACCACTGTGGCAAAGCAGTTAGTTCACAACTTCTGTTGCCGTTATGGAGCCCCTATGGAAATCCATACGGATCAAGGGAGAAATTTCGAATCAGGAGTGTTTAAAGAATTATGCCGTCTACTGGGAATTCGAAAGACCAGGACAACGCCTCTGCATCCTCAGTCGGACGGGATGGTTGAGAGATTCAACAGGACACTTGAGCAGCATCTTTCGAAAGTTGTTGACGAGAACCAAACAGACTGGGACCAACGTATACCACTATTCCTTACGGCGTATAGGTCATCAGTACATGACACAACCGGCATGACTCCAGCAAAATTGGTGTTTGGGCGGGAGATTCATCTTCCTGGGGACTTGATGTTTGGATCACCTGAGACTCAGTCCCAAGAGCCAAAGAACTATTCCTCGCAATTAGAAAACCAACTGCGAGAAATGAATCGCTTGGTAAGAGGACGGCTCAAGATTGCCAGTGATAAAATGAAAACTCGGTATGACATTCGCAGCAATAGTGTGGGTTTCCAAGAAGGAGATCAGGTCTGGTTGTTCAATCCAAAGCGCCGTCATGGTCGCTCACCTAAGCTTCAGTCTAACTGGGAAGGACCCTACACTGTAAAAAAAAGGATTAACGATGTTGTTTATTGGATTCAACAGGAAGGACAGCGAAAGTTCAAGGTCGTTCACCTAGATCGCCTGGCTAAATACAAATTTAGAGACGCTTTGCCAGTTCGGGACGAACAGGCTTAAGGAGGGGGCAGTGCTACGACAGCACAGAACAATCTACGCGTTTATCGAATGCGCCAGAAAGATCTCGACGTAAGCGTGTGGGGTACATGCTACTAAACGCATGTTGCGAGAATTTTCTCGACTCTGCCAGCCTTCGCTCGGGCGCTCGGACTGTGTCAAGGCCGCAGCAATTACGTAGTTCACGAGAGATAAGACGCAGTATGGAAGCTTCTGGTGTGTGAACGTAACTATAAATACATCGCGTCGTGGCCTTAGTTTTTCAGTTCAATGCGAGATTTTTGACTGTGCGGTTCGAGAGTATTAGTGCGATATATTTACAGAGCGGTTCGGGTTATTACGGTGTACGTTCAAGTAGTTATTAGTGAAGTGTTGCGTTTTATATTCGGACGGTATAATTGTAATAGAGTTGAGTTTTAATATTAGTGGACATTTTATTGCGTATGAACAATTTCATTTGATTTGTTGTAGACACTGTGTTGTTAATTACGAACTGTTTTACTATAACAATTAAAGGTGTGATTAGTGACTTAATTGGTGTCTTGTACTTATTTTGTTTCCACTGTACCTACGACGATCGAGTAGACCGTCGTAACAATATATTCTTTGTTGAATTAAAATTGAACATATTAAAATTACAAATACCCATGCGTTTGTACCGTTACAATACCCCCCCAGTGAGAGGTTTTCTGCCGAAACAGAAAAACTCTCATTGCTAAACCCTAAGAGTATCAATGAGGATATGGTGCCAACAACCCCCCTTTAATTTCTTAACACATCATGGGTAAACTACCCCCCTAGTTCAGCGACTATGGCTGTACCTGCACGACATTACTGGACTTCTCTGTTCGAGATCCCAACACTGTAAAGTCGGACAGTTACTCACCACAGTACCACCTTACATTCTGAATAAAATTCCAAAACTGGCCTTATACCATACCAGATCCTCAACCGATATATCTCCCCTTACATACATACTGGGTTGCCTTTAGCAAGTACTGGGTGCGTACACATACTCATTATTATATTAAACACAACATCTTCATCGTACTTCTTGATCTAAAATTCACAGAAATATTTTATATTTTAAATCCAATTCCATTTCTCAACTTTTAATCGTTTGCCTTACGTTATTATTTCAAATCAAATTAAAGTGTTTAAATTTTGTTCAAATAATGCAATAAACCCAAGTCCCTTATCAAAAATTCCCTTTTATGATAATTCATATTATCTACTTCAATTAATTAATTTAAGCATAATTCTTAAAACTCCAAAATCCTTCAAATAAATTTATTTTATATCTCCTCTTATCTAGATACTAACAATCATAATAAACAAAACAAAACAAGTAACTTCTTTCTATTATAAATTCCCTTATCACTACATTTGTTTACAAAACATAACATGAACAATATAAATCAGTTAATACATTATCAATACACACAATTAGCAATATATCTTGTACATGAAAACACAACAGACTGTACCTCAAAACCTCAAAACAAAAATTTGTAACGGTATAGAATTAAATATCACTATAGTATTGACGACTCGGAACACTAAGTTTTTTATAAGTAAAAACGTAAAGTTTTACCTTACAGCCTAAACCGGCTTTCACCTTTAGAAGGCTTCATCAGAGGCTCAATAGAATTGTGTGTTAAAGATAATAATTTAAATCAATTGTAATCCCAAAGTAGTCAGTATTCACCTAATGGGTACCACCTAGTAACCAGCCAGACATATAACGCAACCGCTTGCCAGCTCAGTCTCTTTGTGAATCACAGTAAAACACTTCTTCACCTGGTTTGCATCAGACAGTAGCAAAGAACAGTCGTCTATAAGTTAAACTTTATATCAGTGGCCTCGGAAATTTCGGTAGGTCAAAGCGGAAAGTGTAGCCTAGACCTACCGAAACGTATTGAAACTTCAATGAAGAACACTATAAAAAAAAAAAAAAAACAGTGAACGTGATATACGATGAATTCTTCAAGTAAAGTAATTAGGACAGGGGTAAGCGTGGTTTAAGTGAAAATGCACGTGCACGGGAAGATAGCAGAATAAGTGGAATAGCGAGAAATGTTAAGTACAGTGAATACATTGGCCAGTAAGTTTTTGAATTTTAAAACAGTAAAGAGCTCAATTAATCGGGGGATTTTCAAAATTGTAAAGAATGTGTGTGTGTGTGTGTGTGTGTGTGTGTGTGTGTGTGTGTGTGTGTGTGTGGGAAAAATATCAAAGTACTGGTAACATAGAGAAGTAACATTTAAAAATATAGAAAGAAATATCAATAAAATAGTATTTGATTTTACGTAATTATGTGTTAGTTGTAAGTTATAATGCCATAACCATTTCCTATTCTGTGCTGAAAACCTCGTCTAACATTCTATGGGGTTTTTTGAGTTTAAGGGTGGTCAGATCACGGGAATATTTTAATTTTTGTAAGGGCAAGAGTGTAAAGGTTTCGATATTAAACCATAAAATATCGTGGCGACCTGGGCAGTTTAATAAGGTAAGTTTAATGGGATTGTGACGGTAAGTAAAATTCTGGCAGCAGTGAGTTTTAGTAGTATTATTTTGTATAAATGGTAAAAGGTCAATACCGTTACAGTGGCGCCGCTGCCAGGATATTCGTATAAATATTATATGAATTAGACCTGTTTTGAGGCACAGAATATAGGTTGTGGTAACGGCGTATGTGTGAAGAATTATCGTATATAATTACGTTGTGTAAATTGTGTTATGTTTTGGTAGCGTAAATGTTAGGTTTACTTCCACGTAGTACTAACGATTTTATGTAGTGGGTATTTGTAGTTAATGTGAATAATTTTTGTAGTTTTTATAAAAGGGCATTATATAAAAAATTTCGAAAGCATTGTTGATAACCAAAGTAAATCGAAATAAATAAAATTAAAATACAACTGCCAGGAGCTTACCTGCGATGTTTCTTCGCTTACTTACCTTTTAATTTCGATCAGTAGTCCAGAGTCGCCACGATGTTTTAGGCTATACATCGAAACCTTTACACTCTACCTTAAAAAAATGGGACAGTTTTGCAATCTGACTACCCCCCAATAATTCACAAGAAACCCGGGAACGATAGACAAATTTGTCAGCACAGAACACTAGGAAATGGTAACGATGAAATAACTAAACTAACTCATGGTTATGTAAAACAAAACTTTTAATTTCTTCTATCCAAATTACTATTTCATTTTTTAAATATTAAAACCAAATTAAAAATAAAAAACAGCAATAAAATAAAACATTTACTTAACCCTTTTTATTCTAATTTACCTACTTATTCCCATTCTAACTCTTAATTTAAGTAAGACAAACCCAGCTTGCCACATTCTCACATTCATACCTTTTACCCCTTTTATGTAACGTAAAATATATTTTATTGAATACGGTTAATGATACGGTGGCGTAGTCCACGACCGCGTGGCACCTTGAGTGTAATCCGAATGTTATTTCACCTCATTTTAATTGTCCTCACTTCACTCCACTTTTACTGTACTTTCTGTCGCCGTAGCCGATGTTGGTAAGTCGACTGCCCGTTTTTTCTACTTTTTACATGCCGGCGAAATTAAACTGTGTCCAGTCGGCGGACGCACAAACGGCTCGTGTCCGGCACTTATAGATGTTGTTTTTCCGACTGCTGACGCCACGATGAGCGTCGGTGATGCTCACTTCTGCCCGCTCGCTCTCCGATTGGTTGAGGCGCTCACGTGGCAGGTTAATTACCCACGTGTTGTTCAGCTCCGTTGATCGACTTTGGCGTCGAGATTATTGCCGAGGGCCACGGGCGCACACTTACAGCCACATTCTTTGGTTGCTGGTGGCTTGCTACAAAGTTTTTTACTTTTCCCCCAACGGAAAATACAAGCATGCGCGCACAGGTTCGCATTCCAACGCTGTTATCGTTTGTGCTAAGCACAGACTGGTACGGAATTGTATACAGGGTGTCCAACAAGCATGTCTTAGTGGCCGTAAAGGGTGTCAAAACAGATCGGTCCCAATATTATTATTAAACGAAAATAAAAAATGTATCCTTGAAAATTGCCCCGTTACAATACCTCTCCAATGATAGATCTGCTGAAACAGAAGAACGCTCATTGCTAAACCCCTAAGAGGATCGGTGAGGATATGGCGCCAACAACCCCCGTTAATTCCTTAACGCATCATGGGTAAACTACCCCCCTAGTTCGGTGACTATGGCTGCACCTGAACGAGATTACTGGACTTCTCTATTCGAGATCCCAACAGCATAGACTCGAACAGTTACGCACCATAATGTACCTCACCTTCTAACATTCCATCCCCAAAACCAAAACCCTGGCCTTCTACCATACCAAATCCTCAACCGATATGTTCCCCCTTATCATGCATACTGGGTTGCCTTTTAGCAAGTACTGGGTGCGTACACATACTCATTACTACGTTCTAGACAAACTCCCTAAAATATTTTAAAATCATTTTTCGAAATCAAAATATAGCAAACAAATTAAATTCAAATCATTAAATTTGGTTAAAAATTTCATTTAAGTTCAAAATCAACCTGTTATATTACCATTACTTTCATCAAAACAAAAAAATCTTTTACATGAATCTATCAACTCTATCAATTTTCTTCACTATAACTAACAATCATAAAAAACACAAATTGAACATCTTATTAAATCATAAACTCACTTATTCTAATATTTGATTATAACACATATATACTAAACAAGATAATTCAATAAACACACTAGGAATACATGTAAACAATAATATACTTGAAATTCAAAACATCATCTATATGGCAGGCATAAAAAAATAAAAAAATTTTTTTTCAAAAAAATTTAAATTTACCAAAATAGCTCTTTTGTCAATCTCAAAAAATTTAAAATCGTTTAATTCAATTAATTAACATCATTGTGTGAACTAATTATCAGAAAATGGTTCTGTCTCTAAAATTAGTCATCAGCTGATCTCTCTGGATAAGTGAATGACCTTGACATATATACACTACACAAAGCTACACTGTAAAATACACGAAACATCTTTAAAATTCTTTACCTTCAAACATAATACAACATAATAAAATAGAACATTCAAAATTAACATGGTTATTATTATCTTACAATAAACAATAAAATTCACATTTAAATTGACCAAAAATTACACATTGTATAGCTTTATATCATTCTCAAATGCTATTAAAATGTCACTTGTTTCAATTATTTTTACATTTTGACTATGACTTTGTTTCTTTAATATTTTCATTCTCAATTAGTTTGGGTGACTCAGTTATTCATAACATTTCGATTTACTAACTTGGCATTTATATATAATCTTACCCCCCTTCTGACTCTAATATTCACTTAACAGCTTTTATCTAGTATGACACCCATCTATCAAAACATCTACCAACCATTCTCTACCTCTAACTTACTACTCTAACTCATTTCGCAACATTCTACCCTTATAACAAAATACTCTCTACCCCTTTGTACTCAGGATGTGTGTTCCCTTCCCAATGCTCATTCCCTTATTTGGTTCCTGGACCCTCCCTAGGTAACCCTTTCCGGCGCATATCGGTTCCCCTCGCGCCACAACGCTTTTCTTTGAGGACTCCTTATCACACCACCCCCATTACAAAATTCCCCATCAACTAATTACTCTCCCATTACCTCACTTTCATCTACAAAATATCTCCTGGTTTATTACACCAATATATTACTCTCATTACCTTACCTATTTTCCCCATAACTACTGTGTCACCATTAATACTCAAATTCTACATTACTTTTACTCCCACAATCTTATCTTACTCAACGCCCCTTTAAACTTAACTTGGACTGATTTAAATGTCCTAATGAAATAATAATCACCCAAATTCTAACATTTACCATATTTCCCATTACATTAAACATTGAAAATTCAACACTATCTCAATTCATTTTACCATTTAATTCAAAATCTCTTAAACACATTGAAAATATTATATTCAAATATTTAATTACATTGATAAAATTGTGCATATCACTTGTGAGTGACATATTACATATATAACACCAGTAATCAGCTGATGTTCCTGGTCAGGTGAATGACCTTTCTCTAAATACATTTCAAAATTTATACAAAATACACATATTCATAATTCTTACCTCTAACATACTGCTTACAATTACTACAAATACACAAAATTATACAGTCATCAAACATTTCATTTAAAATTTGCTACTTAGACATTGAACATTTTACTTTATTTAAATTGCATTGTAAAATTCATACTTACAGTACATCACTCACATACTATCATAGACAAACAAATATAAACATCAAACACCGATAACTCCATGTACCTTCTGAAACATTTTAACAACCATGTTATTCCACAAACTAAACACAATTTAACATTTATTTATTTATTAATTATTATCAAATTTAAATTTCCTACAAATAATTGAAATTCATCATCAAAATTCAATTATATAACATTTTAAATCAATCAAAAATATTTAAACCTCTCAAATTATTTTAATTCCATCAAGTATTGAAAACACAAGTTATTTTAATTACCTTCTCCAAAACAATCACAATTCATTTATTATCATCTCCAAAATTATTCTCATTATTTATTTAGTCTGTCAAAATATTATTATTATTATTAAAACAATTTCTACTACACACACACATTGTTTACATCAAATACTTGTTACAATACAAACACAATCAATTTCACTAGAATTTTATTTACAATTCTTGTCATATTTTTCTGTTTACCACACTTCATTTCATAATTCAGCAAGGTCATAACCACAAATTAAAATATTTAGAATGTCCATTTATTGAGTTTATAATTACCCTCCATCATCGTATAAATATCTAACATATTTAAAACATAAATAATTTTTATCGACCTTCGATTTGTTATTTTTATTATTATAATAACTATCTGTGTTCTCAAATGTTTCCATCATCCAGTAACAATGTTTTATAGGCTTACCCCACATTATTATTATCTCATACAACCTGTCTACATTTGGAATTCTGGTCTTGTCACCGTCGGTATCTTTGTTCAACATAAGGTAAATTATTTTATCATATTCATCTACTATATCAATTACAACATCAGGTAAGTTATTATCATTTATAACAGTATTATCAAAATATTCATCTATCTCTATTTCACAAGGTAAGCATTTCCTATTATTTATTTTCTCCACTTTTAACCTCTCTATCAACTCTTTATAACTTCTCTTTAATTGAAATAATTCTACCTCACCATCAACACACAAATCTCTCTCTAAAAATCTCTCACCACAACGCCATATCACATTTTCTCTACCATCCCATTCAGAGGGTATTGCTACATTAAAACATTTCCTGATTCCTCCAGGAACAATACAAACATTCAAAAAACAATTACTGGTAGACCACTTATCTACCCAGTATCTTCGTGAAGACTTTTCTTCACCCCCCACAACACCACGTGAAAATTTTACCCTCTGTAACCCTTCTACTTGTACACTCTCTTCATACTTTCTCTCTAACTGATTAACATTTGTTTCTCCCCCTTTACAACCCATTACTCTCTCACTCTCACTCACTATCTCACTAACTATTTCTATATCATCACTCTCTGATACCACATTTTCAATTACATTACCATTTTCAACATCATTGTTATCACTTGTTAACTCTTTATTAGAACTACCGTTATTACCTTGTTAATTATTCCTTCACTACTTTTCGTTATATTACTACCACCACAAACACTTACCTGTTTTAATTCAACTTCTGTATTCTCCTTTAATTGCCATCTATCTCCATCCCACTTCTCGTCTTGTTTATTCATTTTTGTGTGTAACTCATCAAAATGTTTATCCATCCTATCAAAACCCTTATCCATTATTTCCTTTCTTTCATCTTAATTTTTTATCAATCATTCGCAGCATATCCATTATACGCTTATATTCACTCATATTATCATTATTTACCTTATTATCTGTCACTTGATCGACTTTATCTTCGTTAAATTGGTCTATCTCTCCACCCTTTTCTACCACTAATAGACTATCATCATTATTATTAGGCCTATTCACTGTCTTATTTTCTACCACTATTACTTCAACTGTCTTACCTTTATTATTTGTCACCTCACTATCAATACTAATATCACTATGCTTTTTAATTTCGGCAAATATTCCCTCTTTTTGTTCTTCCATCTGTCTAAAATTATCCTCCAAATTACCCCACTCCTCGTTTGTCATTTTATCTACAACCCCTCTAAATTCACGTTCCCATATATCCCACTCGAAACCAATATCCTTCTCTTGTACTTCATCCATGTTCAAAAATTATTTATATAATACCCGTTTTACAAAACAATTACAACCCTCCCAATGCACGATAATTATACACATTAATTCACAATACTCAACACATAAAATCGTAATCAATATGTAAACGTACACTACCCAAACATAACCTAGTCACACATACGTAACGTAAATATTGTAACGTTACATAACCCCTGCCCAAATATGATAACACAATCACCATCGTTAAAACCAGTAATCACCTAATTCTAAAAGTCAGAAATGGGTATTATGTACCAAGCTATAAAAAACTTTGTACTCCAAAAACACTGTAATCAATAATAATAAAAGTGCAGTGTACAAAGTGAAACATAGTGTACTCGGTGAAAGTGTAAACCTTTAAAAAGAGCAGATTTGTACTGGAAATGAAAACCAATCAATATTGTAGCAGTGGACTATATTGCTGCTGACAAGTTTTGTATTTTTTGTAATTTTGTATTGTGTAGGCCACGAAGGTCTTGTACCTAGGAATAATATTTGTGTTTAATATAATAATTTTGTTTAAATATAAGATAACCCAGGGTTAAATATAAAATAATAATATATAAAATAATACTATGTTAGCAAGATGGCATATAAAAAATAGTTTAGAGTAAGGATACATTAAGTAAATGATAAATCATAAATAAATCAAATTAAAAGGGATTAAAATATAAAATACCAGTGTACAAGTTTAAGGAAAAATATAAAGAAAAACCTTACATAAATTAAATTCGATTATAAATAAAATCTAAAAAGGATTATTTTTCTAAAAAGAAGAAATGAATTTATAATAATTAATAATAGCCTATATACTAAAAAGTATATAGATTAACCAATAAAAAACCATAAAAATTCTTGGTTACAAAGAGTAACTAACTAACAAGAATTGAATTAATTGTTAAACGATATTGGAAGTGAGCGTTTTGAAAAGTGTAATGTCTATAAAAATTTAAGAAATTAACAAATACCATTTGAAATAATCAGTGTAAAATTAATAAAATTAACGAGTGATGTCCACTACATATTAGAACTCCTTCGAATAGAATAATTCACGCCCGCAATTTGATGAAACCTTGAAAAATCAACCTTCGATTTCCAAGCCTAGCCGAACGAGATTCGACTTTGTTGGTGAGATAGTTACCGAGTAAAATGTAACTAAATTACACCTCAACTATAAACTTATAACACTAGAAACAGCATAATCTCTTTAAATACTTCTGGAAAAGAGGTAAACATAAACTTTATTATTTTGTTAACCAAAAAAACCAGTAAAACGTAGTTTGGTTAAAAACATTACTGCCGCCATGATGCCTAGTGGTTGTGGTCATCAGTGAAGAAGAACTAACTGCACTCTAGCGGTTAACAAATCAACTGCATAATATAAATAGTACAAATTATAAAAATTTATTTATGTAAAGCTTGGTATTAATCCATATTCATTTCTGACTTTCTCAAAATACAAAGAACTTAAAATAACCCTGGGAAATTAATTCATTATTTCTTTCTTTGTATTAATATTGAAATAAAAATATTTGTTTTATACTATATGTTTGAAAATAAGATCGAACTAATTCTGTGTTGTCAGTAAGAATCGATTATCCCTTTATGTTTTGGGAGAATATAAAAAAATGCTAAATAAATTCAATGAACGCCTTGTTGTTTGAATACAAATGTGTATTATTTTCAGTAGATGGTAGTTCGTTACAGATTGTCAGAAGACTGAGAAGAGAACGGACATCCAGAATATATTACTTACCATTTGGAGTTAATTTAACCTCAATGTGTTCATATACGTGGAAGTCAGCTGGTATCACGAGCGGAGAAATTTGAAATAATTAATCGTATACTAAGAGAGTAATTCTCTTTGCACTCTCTCTCCTAACTACTGTCAAACAACGGTATTGATTTCACACAAATTTAATCTAAGAAAATATTTGCATAATCACACACACTCGATTTTTGGAAACATCGAATATAAAATATAACAAATTCTGTGACTCTTAATAAAGCGAGATTTTCGAAGAGTACAAATTAAGTAAAGTACTATATAAAAAAAAAAATCCGAGAGAATACCCGCGAGACGTTACAAGAGAGACGATTATTCGAAACGATAGTACTAATTTTACTCCGAGGAGACCCGCGAGACGTTACAAGATGGCGCTCAACTTAAAAGGGCTTTAATTAGGAAAGAAATTTCAAGATATACGAAAGATAATATAACAAAAAACCTAATTTTTGTCGGCAACTATGAGAAGACAAGAAATGCATAATACCAGAGGCAGATCGAAGAAGAGGGCAGAAGACAAGGAGAAGGAGGAAGGTGGACAGGAACGAGAGATAGAAGTAGTCACGGACAGTGAAATGGAACAACCAACGGGTGATAAAGAAGAAACCCAAGTAGTCATAAACACGGAAAAGGAAAGAGTTGAAGAGGATGCCCAAGGGGACCAACCAGATAAAGCGGTAGCCAGAGAAGAACCAAATTGGCAGGAAATGATGAAATTTATGGCAGAACAAAGCCGACAAAACAATGAAAACTTAATAAGACAGATGAAAGAAGAAAATAAGGAAAACTTAAGGAAACAAAATGAAACCTTGAGCGAAAAATTTGACAAAATAGATGAAAACTTTAGGAAACAGGAGGAGAACTCATGGAAGAAAAATGAAACCTTGAGGGACAGTTTAAAACAAATGGAGAAAATAAACGAAGAAAATTTAAAACAATTTGAGGGTAAAATAGAGAATTTCAATAAGGAGTTAAGGGAAAATCTCGAGAGTAAGATTGAAATGGTCAGTAATACACTTAGCCAAAGAGTAGATGAATACAAGGAGGAGGCAGAAAAGAAAATAATAGAAACCAATCAAAGATTAGATAAAACGGAAGAAACAATTTAACAAATTAAAAGAGGAATAGATGCACGAATGGACTGAGAGGAACAAAGTAATCAAGTTCGCATAATGGCCATACGCCAGGAGAATAATGATCAGTTGGACGGAATAAAAAGCAACATAACCAGTAAATTCACAGATTTTAACGAGACGATAGTAAATGTCAAGAACCAGTTCCATAACCAAGGAGAAAAATTAGACAATTTACAACAACTACAAACAAACCTACAAGGGGAGGTAGATAGAATGGGTTCAAAATCTACATGCAACACTCAACATACTATCCAAGATAATAGGGAAAGTGTAAACTTTCGAGATTATCGAAGAAACCCACTCGAATTTTTAGGAAGAGTGGATGAAATTTTAAATAGGTCAAAGGAGAACCGATGGAACATGATTAATAGATGAATGTTTCAAAAACTTCAATGACAATTGGTGGACTGTAATCCGGAACTAGGTGTGTGATTATGGAAATTTTAAGATGATGTTCAAGCTGAAGTACTGGTCTGAGTCAGTGCAAAACATTATTCGGGACGATATCTGTCATGGGAGGTATGACCGCAGTACAGGACAGACACCTACTGCTTATTTCGTGGGGAAGGTGTGTGTGGCGAAGTATTTAGACCCAAAGATCCCTGAAGAGTGTTTGTGACCAAAATAGCATATCACTTTGAGGAAAAGATTATCAGTGCTCGACTAAGCGGACAAATAAAGACCATTGGAGGTATGGAAACACTATTAGAGAACTATGAGCAAGAATCATATTACAGGAGGAGTAGATGGAGGTCAGGGGATACAGAGGAGCGGAAAAACGAACCACCCAGAGATAATCGACCAAGGGTAAATTATGTCCGTGCCAACAATAATTATTATAATAATCGGTATCGAGGAAGAGGGCAAAATTATAATAACCGAAATTATCGAAATGATTCATATCAGAGAGAAGAAGGTCCGCAAAGAAGTATGAGCGAAGAACAACCTACATTCAGAACTAGTGAGGAAGAAAGAAGGCAATTAAACGATCCTCAACATAGGGAGAATGTTGAACAACCTAATAATAATGACGGAAGTCGGGGAAACGGGTACCAGCAGTGAGAAGATGTGACTGCCCGTCACTGCTAGAGACAACCGGGCACAGAATTTACCACAGGCCTAATAATAATAGTAAATTAACAAAACCAATAACAATTATCAGAAACCATTATTTAAAGAATATACAGGCGGAGTTAATGGAAGAAAGAGCAATTAAAGAGTCATCACAAAACAATGATATAGTTTATATACGAATCAAATTAAATGGAGTATTAGCAGAAGCCATGATTGATACAGGAGCAAACGTTTCAATTATTGATCAATTAGAACTTGACCGGATTACTGAACTAACTACTGAGAGAATACCTACTTTACCAATTAATAACTTAACAATTATTGGCGCCACCGGGAAACAAAATAAAACAATTAGAAAACAAGTGTCTTTGAATGTTACTAACAGTGGGATAGGAATACCTATGGGATTTTTAGTAGTCAAAGGGCTACCTTTTAGGGTGTTAATAGGGTGTGATATGCTACGGCGACACACTGCAGTTATAAATCTGGCCAGTGGTATAGTAACACTGAGCGCAGAAGAAGGTGAGCTATCGGCTGAGATAATTGGTAGCCAAAGTGCCCCTCAGTGTCGAAGCTCATTCTATATTAGGGAGAATAATAGGTTAACCCTAGGTAAAAATACTAAAGTAACAGGATCAAAGATTTGGCAAGAGAAGATAGAAGAAATCATAGAGTTTCAAGATAGGCAGGCCCAGGAAACAATCAGTGTAGAACAAAAACAACAACTTATAAAAATTTATAATAAATATAGATCAGTATTCTCGGATTCACCCAGGAAAGCAAAAAACTTCCTGTGTGAATTAAAGTTCAAAGACAATGTCAATTTTAATAAACGGTCATACCCCATCGCTCAAGCCTTGAAAGAATCAGCAAGAAAGGAAATTCAGAGGATGATATTGGAAGATATAATTGAAAGAAGCAATTCTCCATATACCAGCCCATTGGTAGCTATACCAAAGAAAGATGGTCAAGTAAGATTATGCCTCGATGCTCGGGAGCTGAATAAAATGCTCATTAACGACCGCACGTCTCCAGGTGAGATTTATGAAATAATGAAAAAGTTCTATGTATGTAAGTACATGAGTACTTGGGATGCAGTCTGTGGATATTGGCAAATAGAGTTGCACCCTAACAGCAGACAATATGTCGCTTTCATATTTGAAGGACGAAATTATCATTTTAAACGTTTGCCTTTTGGATTGGTAAATTCTGTGGCCATGTTCATCCATTGTATGGATCAAATTCTGGGTAAAGAAGTTTTAGACTTCACTACGGTATATGTTGATGACATACTAATTACTTCTTGTACATGGAAGGAGCATTGTAATAGAGTGGAAACAGTGTTAAATAAGCTGTTACAACATAATATAACTTTGAAACTAGATAAATCTAAATTTATCACACATGAATTACCATTTTTAGGATTCATTCTGTCAGCTACTGGAATAAAACCATCTCCTGAGAAAGTAAAGGCTATCCAAGATTTTCCTAAACCAAAAAACTTAAAACAATTACAATCTTTTTTGGGGATATGCAACTATTATAGGAAATTTCAACAGGGTTATTCAGAAGTAACAGCCAACTTCCAATATATACTTTCGAAGAAAAACAAGTAGAAGTGGGAAGAAAATGAAGACAATAATTTTAAGATAATAAAAAATAAATTTCTGGATAGCATAATGCTACACCACCCAAATTTCAATAAAGGTTTTTCATAAATTGTGATGCCAGCAACATTAGTCTTGGAAGTGAACTATATCAGGAAGATGAGGAAGGAAATCATTGGGTCATCAGTTTCGCAAGCAGAGTACTGAGTAGTAGTGAGCGGAATTATACAGTAACTGAAAAGGAACTGCTGAGTGTTGTGTTCTCATGTATAAAATTCCGTACATTTATATTGGGATACCCAGTAACCATAAGGACTGACCCATAGGTCAATCTCATTTTTAAAAAACTGTAAACTTAACCGCGGTAGGCTCACAAGATGGGTGTTAATATTTCAAGAGTATAATTTAGATTGGGAATATATCCCGGGGAAAAAGAATATAATAGCAGATCGACTGTCACGAATTAACCTAGAAAAAGGAACATTTGAAGTAGAACCGGAGAGTATTGGGAAGATATATTACATTATCAAATTGAAGAAAGAGTTACAGGATATAATTAGTAAACTAAAAATAGATCAGGAAATGGACACCAAATTAATAAAAATTAGAGACAGGATATTACAAAAGGATCCTATAATAACAAAATTTTTCTGTATTCATGAAGAAATCCTTTTTATCCGTCCAACCATTGAGGATCATGTGTGGAAAACGTATGTACCAGAAGCAACTGAAGTAGCCATAATAAAGGACTACCATGAAAGATATGGTCACATGGGACCACTCAAAGTTATTAAAGCTTTGTCGGAACATTGTTATATAAAAGCAATAAATAAGAGAGTAAGATTAGTATTGAAAAACTGCAACATATGCCAGTTAGTAAAAATAAATAATGACAAGAGAACTGGAGCTATGATTACAATAAAATCTAACGGTAAACTTGAGAAGACCTTCTTAGATATATGTGGACCTTTTCCCAGAAATGGAGGGAGACATAAATTCAAATATATAATAATTATTTTTGACCATTATACCAAATATACAAAACTTTACCCAATCAGTAGAGCTACTACAAAGAAAATTTTAGAGGTAATTATTCAAAAATACTTACCAGAAGTGGGAAAACCTGAAACCATAATAACGGATCATGGGACACAGTTTAGAGGAAAAAAGTGGAAAGAAGAATAGTTGAAATTGCAAATAAGAACATATAAAACGTCAGTATACCACCCTAGTAGTAATCCTGCCGAACGCATCTTGAGCGAAGTTGGTAGAATTTTGCGGACCTACTGTCACCAAGAACATGGTAAATGGAGCCAGTACCATGAACCAGCAGAAACCTTCCTTAATTGGTCATACCATGAAACTATCGGAACCAGCCCTTATCAAGTAATGTTTGAAAGACCACCACCCAGAGAAATCACATCATTAATAAATTTTCCTCCAGGAGAGAGAATAGAATTCAACAAAATCGAAATGCACAACAGGTTGATGCATAAAGCTGAACTTCAACATAAAAAGGAAACGGGGAAGAAGAAAAGAATAAATCCATGCAAAGTAGGAGATAAGGTGTTAATAAAAAATAGACAATTACCCAGTTTTATAGAGGGTATTGCAAGAAAATTACTTTTACTTTATACCGGGCCATACCAAGTAACCCAGGTGAAAGGAAATAATACATATGAAATTAAATCTGTTAACAATAACAAAATAAAAGGGGTGTATAACCAATCGGAAATAAAGAGATATTATGAAGAATGATGAAAGAATCCGAAGACTGAAGAGTTCAACGATTATTTTTTAAAACAAGTAAACAAAAATAAATCTGTTCTAGTGGGGGAGCTTTATGTAACGTTACATAACCCCTGCCCAAATATGATAACACAATCACCATCATTAAAACCAGTAATCACCCAATTCTAAAAGTCAGAAGTGGGTATTATGTACCAAGCTATAAAAAACTGTGTAAACACTGTAAACAATAATAATAAAAGTGCAGTGTACAAAGTGAAACATAGTGTACTCGGTGAAAGTGTAAACCTTTAAAAAGAGCACTGGAAATGAAAAACAATCAATATTGTAGCAGTGGACTATATTGCTGTTGACAAGTTTTGTATTTTTTGTAATTTTGTATTGTGTAGGCCATGAAGGTCTTGTACCTAGGAATAATATTTGTGTTTAATATAATAATTTTGTTTAAATATAAGATAACCCAGGGTTAAATATAAAATAATAATATATAAAATAATACTATGTTAGCAAGATGGCATATAAAAAATAGTTTAGAGTAAGGATACATTAAGTAAATGATAAATCATAAATAAATCAAATTAAAAGGGATTAAAATATAAAATACCAGTGTACAAGTTTAAGGAAAAATATAAAGAAAAACCTTAAATAAATTAAATTCGATTATAAATAAAATCTAAAAAGGATTATTTTTCTAAAAAGAAGAAATGAATTTATAATAATTAATAATAGCTTATATACTAAAAAGTATATAGATTATCCAATAAAAAACCATAAAAATTCTTGGTTACAAAGAGTAACTAACTAACAAGAATTGAATTAATTGTTAAACGATATTGGAAGTGAGCGTTTTGAAAAGTGTAATGTCTATAAAAATTTAAGAAATTAACAAATACCATTTGAAATAATCAGTGTAAAATTAATAAAATTAACGAGTGATGTCCACTACATATTAGAACTCCTTCGAATAGAATAATTCACGCCCGCAATTTGATGAAACCTTGAAAAATCAACCTTCGATTTCCAAGCCTAGCCGAACGAGATTCGACTTTGTTGGTGAGATAGTTACCGAGTAAAATGTAACTAAATTACACCTCAACTATAAACTTATAACACTAGAAACAGCACAATCTCTTTAAATACTTCTGGAAAAGAGGTAAACATAAACTTTATTATTTTGTTAACCAAAAAAACCAGTAAAACGTAGTTTGGTTAAAAACATTACTGCCGCCATGATGCCTAGTGGTTGTGGTCATCAGTGAAGAAGAACTAACTGCACTCTAGCGGTTAACAAATCAACTGCATAATATAAATAGTACAAATTATAAAAATTTATTTATGTAAAGCTTGGTATTAATCCATATTCATTTCTGACTTTCTCAAAGTACAAAGAACTTAAAATAACCCTGGGAAATTAATTCATTATTTCTTTCTTTGTATTAATATTGAAATAAAAATATTTGTTATATACTATATGTTTGAAAATAAGATCGAACTAATTCTGTGTTGTCAGTAAGAATCGATTATCCCTTTATGTTTTGGGAGAATATAAAAAAATGCTAAATAAATTCAATGAACGCCTTGTTGTTTGAATAAAAATGTGTATTATTTTCAGTAGATGGTAGTTCGTTACAGATTGTCAGAAGACTGAGAAGAGAACGGACATCCAGAATATATTACTTACCATTTGGAGTTAATTTAACCTCAATGTGTTCATATACGTGGAAGTCAGCTGGTATCACGAGCGGAGAAATTTGAAATAATTAATCGTATACTAAGAGAGTAATTCTCTTTGCACTCTCTCTCCTAACTACTGTCAAACAACGGTATTGATTTCACACAAATTTAATCTAAGAAAATATTTGCATAATCACACACACTAGATTTTTGGAAACATCGAACATAAAATATAACAAATTCTGTGACTCTTAATAAAGCGAGATTTTCGAAGAGTACAAATTAAGTAAAGTACTATATAAAAAAAAAATCCGAGAGAATACCCGCGAGACGTTACAAGAGAGACGATTATTCGAAACGATAGTACTAATTTTACTCCGAGGAGACCCGCGAGACGTTACAAGATGGCGCTCAACTTAAAAGGGCTTTAATTAGGAAAGAAATTTCAAGATATACGAAAGATAATATAACAAAAAACCTAATTTTTGTCGGCAACTATGAGAAGACAAGAAATAAAATAGACCGAGGAGACCCGCGAGACGTTACAATATATATACGATAAATTTTACACATACGCCGTTACCAAATCCTATTTTCTGTGCTTTAAAATAGGTCTACCTCGTATAAAATTATATCAGGATCCTGGCAGCGAGTCGCCAGTTGTTGATGAACAAATTTATTTGAAATAAATAAAATAAAAATACAACTGCCAGGATCTTACCTGCGATCTTTCTTCGCTTACTTACCTTTTAATTTTGATCAGAAGTCCTGAGTCGCCACGATGTTTTAGGCTATACATCGAAACCTTTACACTCTACCTTAATAAAAACGGGACAATTTTGCAATCTGACTACCCCCCAATAATTCAGAAGAAACCCGGGAACGTTAGATGAATTTGTCAGCACAGAACACTAGGAAATGGTAACGACGAAATATCTAAACTAACTCATGGTTATGTAAAACAAAACTTTTAATTTCTTCTATCCAAATTACTATTTCATTTTTTAAATATGAAAACCAAATTAAAAATAAAAAACAGCAATAAAATAAAACATTTACTTAACCCTTTTTATTCTAATTTACCTACTTATTCCCATTCTAACTCTTAATTTAAGTAAGACAAACCCAGCATGCCACATTCTCACATTCATACCTTTTACCCCTTTTATGTAACGTAAAATATATTTTATTGAATACGGTTACATGATACGGTGGCGTAGTCCACGACCGCGTGGCACCTTGAGTGTAATCCGAATGTTATTTCACCTCATTTTAATTGTCCTCACTTCACTCCACTTTTACTGTACTTTCCGTCACCGCAGCCGATGTTGTAAGTCGACTGCCCGTTTTCTCTACTTTTTACATGCCGGCAAAATTAAACTGTGTCCAGTCGGCGGACACACAAACGGCTTGTGTCCGGCACTTATAGATGTTGTTTTTCCGACTGCTGACGCCACGATGAGCGTCGGTGATGCTCACGTCCGCCAGCTCGCTCTCCGATTGGTTGAGGCGCTCACGTGGCAGGTTAATTACCCACGTGTTGTTCAGCTCCGTTGATCGACTTTGGCGTCAAGATTATTGCCGAGGGCCACGGGCGCTCACTTACAGCCACATTCTTTGGTTGCTGGTGGCTTGCTACAAAGTTTTTTACTTTTCCCCCAACGGAAAATACAAGCATGCGCGCACAGGTTCGCATTCCAACGCTGTTATCGTTTGTGCTAAGCACAGACTGGTACGGAATTGTATACAAGGTGTCCAACAAGCATGTCTTAGTGGCTGTAAAGGGTGTCCAAACAGATCAGTCCCAATATTATTATTAAACGAAAATAAAAAATGTATCCTTCAAAATGGCCCCGTTACAGCATGGCCGAGATACCGCAAAACGGGGTAGGTCTAACATGGGCCTATATGAAAAGTCAATTTGAGGAAATAAATAACTCACAAAGACAAATGCTTAATGATTTGAAAAAACAAAACGAGAAGTGGGAAAGAGATAGATGTAAGCTACCAGAAAATAAAGAAAGTGACCTAAACCAGGTGAGTAGTTTTGATAGTGGAGGTAAAAATGATGACGATACTTTTACAGACAATAGAGTTAGTTTAAGTACAGATGAAATAAGTGAAAATAATGGAAATATAAATGATAATGGTGTTAGTTTAAGCATCAAACAAGTGACAGTAAATAAGGTAAGTGGAAATAATAGTGACAACTATAATTATAATGAGGATACAATTACGAATAATCAAATGATAGATCATAAGGTAAGTAATAATGTGGTTAAAATAAATAATGAGGAAATATTATTGATTAAAAATAATGGTTATATATTGAGTAATAGTGGTAGTAATATTGAGAGTAGAAAATTAGTTGAGGTTAGAGGATTGTTAGTTAGTGATCATAATGAGTTAGAAAGGGAGTATAGAGATAGTTTAAATGAAGAGGGTGAACAGGGGGAAAATTTATATGGGGTTAAAGGTGAAGCAGAGATTTCACAAGTTGTTTATGGGGATAAGAGATCCTCACTAGGACATTTGGGTGTCAATGGGTCGGCAAATGGTCAAATAAGTTTTTTGTGTATATCTGGTACAGCCAGATGGTGTTTAAATAATAAAGTGGTGTTGCCCTCTGTGTGGAGTGAGAATGTGAAATGGTGTGGTGATGAAAGTGATTATGAGAGAGAGAGAGAGAGAGAGAGTGAGTGGTTTAAGCTAAATAGAGGTTATGGAGAGTTGATAGAGAGTTTGAATAATGAGAGAATTATGATAAATAATAGAGACTTACCTTTTAGTACTTGGGTAGTAGCAAAAGATGATTACATTGGGGTTGACAATAATGAACACTTACCTGTTGTGAGGGTTAGCATATTAGTAACAGCTGACAACTATAGTGGTGAAAATATAAATGATTTAAATGTGATAGGAAATACTAACGGAGACTTAACAAAAAATACTGATGTAGACTTGACTTATGATAACGTAATAAGGGGGGTAACCCTAAGTATTATTATTGTGGTACAATGGAAAAAACAAATTTTTATGGGTATTATATAAATGATATCCATGTGAGACATATAAATAAAAATAAAAAATGTTATGTGGGTATCCGATTAATTTTTGATGACGGGGGTTAGATAATTAATGAATGAACATTTAATTATTTGAGTTAATGGTAATTACTTGGCTTATTTAGGTAATGAAGTGTAGTAAATGATAATTGGACATGACAAAAATTTGTAAATAAATGTGTTAGTGTTAAATGTATTGTGTGAGCGTATATTGGTAGAATGTATACAATAGTTTATGTAACAATGTTTATAGTATGTTATCATAATAATAATATTTGATTTTACTAAATAATTAACAGGAGGTACCAATGAATTTTATTTTGAAATGGTGTATTTAAATCAAAAATGTTTTAAATAATGTAACTAAAGAAATTGTTTGGATTTGAGTTGAAAGTAAACTGATTTCAAATGTGAATTTCAGTAATTTATTTAAATATAAATGATTGTGAATATAAATATACTGTGATTGGAATTGTAAAATCAATGGTAACTGATTACAATATTTAAGGAAGTGCTAGTGGTGATGTAATCAGGAATGTTGAGGCTGAGTCAGTGTTTATAAAACAAGTCTTGTATACCACTGTTGATGTAAACAGGTATATCGTATGTTGTGTGACTAATGTTTACAGTCATGCTCGAGTTGATAACAACAAGAATGTTTAATTTTGATGAATACTTGCTATGAGTAAATTTATTATGAAACAAAAGAAATACAAGATGTGATGAAATGAAGGTAACTTTTTATGAATAACATAATGAAATAACTCAGTGTTTTGGTTGTAATGTAGCCAAAATTTATGTGAGAGGATTTTATCAGTGTAGATTAATAAATGAAAGTAGAATCATTTGAATGTAATGTAACTAAAGCAATTTCACTGTTTTGAATACGAGAAGGAATGAAATTAAGCTGGAGTTGGAATTAAATTGATTTAAAATGTGGACTCTAATAATGAATTTAAATTTATTTTGGTTTGAATTGTGTATTGAATAATCAGGCAATAATAACTGAAGTTTTTAACAGAAAAGTAAAGTAAAAGTGATTATGAAAGGTAAACAGAAGGGTGATTTAATGTTAGTGTTATGATTTTTTGTATTCTATGTAATCTACTTGTACTTTTGGCAGGGAATAATGTTTTGTTAGGGGAGTAAAATTACCAATATATAACTGGTATATGATTTTTATGTATTCAATGTAGACCACTGTAAGTAGACAGTAAGCTTATATTGCTAGGTAGACATATGTATATTACAAAGTAAAGTAAAAACCAGTACATTGACAATAATGAACTAGTACTTTGCTAAGAGGAAACGAATCAGTGTGGGATATTGAGTAATGGAAGGCCATTTGTTAATATTTTGCTTAAATGTCACAGAGTCAGGTGATACTGTGGTGGGTGCCTATCTGATTTTATGGTGTTGGGATCTCGAGCAGAGAAGTCCAGTAAGGTCGGATGGGTGCGGCCACAGCCACCGGACTAGGGGGGTAAGTACCCATGATTTTAGTAAGAACTAAGGGGGGTTGCGGCGCCATATCTTCACTGATCCTTTTAGGTTTTAGGCAATGAGAGTTTTTATGCTTCGGCATAAAACCTCTCATTGTGGGGGGGGTATTGTAACGGTACAGAATTGTGTGCTAAAGATAATAATTTAAATCAATTGTAATCCCAAAGTAGTCAGTATTCACCTAAGGGGTACCCCCTAGTAACCAGCAAAACATACAATGTTATTGTAGACTGTTGATGTCTAGACAGCCCAGCCAGACATATAACGCAACCGCTTGCCAGCTCAGTCTCTTTGTGAATCACAGTAAAACACTTCTTCACCTGGTTTGCATCAGACAGTAGCAAAGAACAGTCGTCTATAAGTTAAATTTTATATCAGTGGCCTCGGAAATTTCGGTAGGTCGAAGCGGAAAGTGTAGCCTAGACCTACCGAAACGTATTGAAACTTCAATGAAGAACACTATAAAAAAAAAAAAAACAGTGAACGTGATATACAATGAATTCTTCAAGTAAAGTAATTAGGACACGGTAAGTGTGGTTTAAGTGAAAGTGCACGTGCACGGGAAGATAGCAGAATAAGTGGAATAGCAAGATAAGTTAAGTACAGTGAATACATTGGCCAGTAAGTTTTTGAATTTTAAAACGGTAAAGAGCTCAATTAATCGGGGGGTTTTTCAAAATTGTAAAGAATGAGTGAGAGAGAGAGAGAGAGAGTGTGTGTGTGTGTATGTGTGTGGGGGGGGAAATATCAAAGTACTGGTAACATAGAGAAGTAACATTTAAAAATATAGAAAGAAATATCAATAAAATAGTATTTGATTTTACGTAATTATGTGTTAGTTGTAAGTTATTATGCCATAACCATTTCCTATTCTGTGCTGAAAACCTCGTCTAACGTTGTGTGGGATTTTCTGAGTTTAAGGGTGGTCAGATTGCGGGAATATTTTAATTTTTGTAAGGGCAAGAGTGTAAAGGTTTCGATATTAAACCATAAAATATCGTGGCGATCTGGGCAGTTTAATAAGGTAAGTTTAATGGGATTATGACGGTAAGTAAAATTCTGGCAGAAGCGAGTTTTAGTAGTATTGTTATTGTATTATTTTGTATAAATGGTAAAAGGTCAATACCGTTACAAATTTTGTTTGTTTGTTTGTTCCAAATGTAATAATATTTTGTTAAAAATGTATATTCTGATAATTAATAGAAAGAAAAATTATAAAATAAAATTACATTGATTATTAAAAGAACCTATGACTTGATTACATTGGCCAGTATACAGTTCATACCAGTCATCATCTGATGTCTTACTAACAGGTGAATGACCTTTCTATAGACACACTGCATACAACTAACACAAATACACAAAATTATATAGTTACAATCATAAAATGTTCTTGTGGATTAAAATCATTACAGTTGAACTTAGCACTTAAAATCGTTTGTTCTCATAAGTGAAATACATCACTAATCATCGAATCATAGTTATAGCAACTGTTACTGAACAGGAACTGGGTCACCAACCACCAACTCTCTCTTTAGAGTAAGTGAAATTGATCGGTCCGCTGTTTACAGGGGTCGTTACCTTCTCACTGATGGCTCAGTTACCACTCCTACTACATCATTTTCTTAATTCCCCCCTTTATACCCAGTTACAATTAGGTAACCACCCGCCGGATAATAAACCGGATCGAGCGTTTGCCTTATGCACAGATGCGTTATCTGTGCCCCTGGCTTGTAACGGCCAACTCCTTTTCCACACACACTATTGTTTCCTGATGGTGGACTGTAGCACCCATTGGCATCCCCAAGAACTGAAGTTTATATATATAGCTGCCTATACCGTTCTTGGTTCAGTGTTATAAAAAATTCGGCATTACTGATGTCCGAGGACACCAGTAATCCTACTAAATATTATTTACACACCCTTACACGGCACTATCACCCCCTACGATGATAGCCGCTGTTCCATAGTTTGGTGATTCTCCTGAATTTCCCCCCCCCCGGGTAATTTCTAAATTCACCAATTTTGAAAATAATAAGTATGGGTAGGATACAATCTGCCCAACCACAGTTGCTACCAATAATCCAAATCCACGGTTAGGGTTCGGTGACTCCATGACTGCCCGAAAGTTGGGGAATCACAAGTAAAAAAAATATATATATGTGATATAGTTACATTTAAAATTTACAATTTTCATTACATGAAGTTCCTAGTCTTGGTTGTGTGTTCTAACACCATACATTTTCCTTCTTAATTTTCCCTACTTTGACTTTCATTAACATAAAATAGTGAGTACAACAAAATATTTACTTGCTCACCTAAACTAATCTATTCCTAGTTACACAATCTATCACCAACTAACGATTGAATCTTTAATTATAATTTAATTTACAATTTAATAAAAAGGATTTACTCTCCCTCCTTCCATTAAAATAAACATTTAATTTGCATCTGAATAAAAATTACAAACATTTCAATTTTAGGTTTAGTTTCAAATTCTATTAACTCTTTATCTTGTTACATTTTATTATTACATTTCAATTATGAATTTCTATTAATCATTTTCATTATCAATTGGTTTGGGTGATTCTCAGTTATTCATAATGATTCGATTTATTAAATGGGTATTTAAATATAACCTTACCACCTTCTTCCTTTTAACCACCATTTACAGATTTGCATAGGGTGACACCAATCTCTCAATAAAATTTAGTCCCATTAACTTACTACTCTAACTCACCTTGAATCATTCTACTCTTATAACAAAATACCTGGTACCCTCTTTGTACTTAGTATGTGTGTTCCCTCCCTTATACTTATTCCCTTATTAGTCCCTGGTCTCCCCCAGGTAACTCCGCCAACGCTCATTTACGGTTCACCTCCCGCCACAACGCCTTTCGTTGAGGACTCCTTACCACACCACCATCTTTACAAAATTTCACCATCATCTATTTATTCCCCAATTACCTCACTCTCATTACTCTACATATAGGCACTATCGCTACTGTGTCCCTACTATCTGTACCTCGTTTCTGTATTACTTGTATTCCAAAATTCTTATTCTGTCTAACCCCCATTTAAAATCAACCTTGACGGACTTAAATGCCTTATTGAAATAATTATCACCCAAACTCTATCTTTTACAACATTTTACATTAAGTTAACCATTGAAAGCTACACTAGAAAACTCATAACTACCTCAAATTAATTTCATCCTTTAATATAACCCTTTGAAACTCATTTAAAATTTATTATTCAAACATTAAACATTTTAATTTATTTAAATTGCATGATAAACTTCATACTTACATTTCATCGCTCAATTGAATAAACACATGATTCCTGTCATAGACACAAAATTATAAACATTCATTCCAACAAATATAGCGTACATAACTCCCTGTATCTTCTGAAACATTATAACAATCATATGACTCCACAACTAAACACATTTTACATTTATTCATTTACCATTTATTTTAAAGTTCAAATCTCAGAAACATCATGTAAATTCATTATCAACATTTATTTGTACCACATTTAAATCAATTAAGTCATCTACAGTTTATTTTAATTCCATCAATTATTTAAAACACAAATTATTTTAATTACCTTGCTCCAAAACAATTACAATTCATTTGTTACAAACTCTCATTATTTATTTACGCTGATAAAATATTATTATTATTAAGATCAATTTCTACTACACACACATTGTTTACATAAAATACATTTTACAACCACAAACGCAATTAATTTCACTATAAATTTATTTACAATTCTTCTTCATTAATTTTCTGTTTACCACACCTCATTTCATAAGTTAGCCAGGTCATCACCATAACTAAAATAATTAAAATGTTCATTCACTGATTTTTTATTTAACCCCCATCGTCGTAAACTAGTCTTACTTTTACATAACAATTATCATCTTTAATTATACTCCTTACATCATTGTTATTTATATAATAACCCGTTAATATTTCACATTGTTCCGTAAAACCCACATAATAATCTACTGGATTATCCCACATTATTATTAAATCATATAGCCTGTCTACATCATCAGTTTTGGTCTTGTCACCGTCTGTATTATTATCTATCACCCTTAAGTATTTTAACCTCTCAATTTCAAAATCATTTACTAGTAATACTCCACGTCTAAGCACAGGTAAGCTTCCCATATAATTATCAACATTATCATCGTTTATTTCTGCACTATCTTCACAACAAGGTAAGTCTTTCATATCATCTATTTTTTTCAAATTTTAACTTCTCTTTTAACTCCTTATAGCTTCTACTTAATTTAAATACCTCTGTCATTATCTCTCTCTCACAATATCTCTCATCATCATAACACCTGTCACAACCCCCCTGAACTACTTCATACCACGCAAAGGGCACCACAAACTTACTATATTTCTTGGCACTTCCAAGAACACCACAAAAAATTAATGGACTATTTGAAGACACCTCGTCTTCCACATAACTTCTGGAGGAAACTCTGTCCTCATAAAACACCTGTGAAAACTCTGTTTCACCATATACTTGGGGAAAATCTGCCCTTTGCCCACCTAACCTCTCTTCACACTCTCTCACAATTTCATCAACACTTTCTATGCTCACAACCTTACTCTCTTAACACCACGTTTTTAACTATATCACTGTTATCACTCTTTATTTTGCTACTACTTGTTGACTCATTATTAGAATTATCATTATCACTTACCTTGTCTACCGTCACCTGTTTTGTATTTAAACTAACACCATTACTATTAACATATATATCTCCGTTATTTTCACTTGTATTAACCACATTTCTTACCTTATCATTTATTTCTTCATTATTTTTGTTTGTATTGTACTTACCTGTATTTATTTTCCACACTCCCATTTTCTCAATATCTCGTTTTAATTCGTTAAAATTACTCTCACATTTATTCTTTACCTCATTGATATCAATCTTAAGTTCGTTAAACTTTCTATTCTGTTCATCAAATTTTATATCATTGCTATCAAAACGATTATTTATTTTATCAAATTGATTTAGTAAAATACTCATCATGTCATTATAAAATTTGCTATTACATTTTGTTGAGGTTGGAGTTAACTGAACTCCTGAATCCTCTGTCATTTTTGTTTCATCTGTTACACTTAATTCGACTATTTTGTCTTGACCCACATTTGGAGTCGAATGGACTTCAAGGCCGCTCATGACAGCTGATTCATTAAAATTAATTATTTCCTCTATATCATTTTCGTTATTTCCTGCCATTTTTTAAATTATGAATTTATCATCTATTTTAACAATCCTTATTTTACATTCATTAAGTATTATTCACTAGTATAGGTATTACTTACGTATAACCTACTCTAACATGAGATGGTTTTTCATAATTTTGTACGCACTCTGCCTCAACCACTAAATCACTTATTCACGAGTAGACATGGTCTGTACAAACTGTGAATTTGTACAAACTGTGCCTGTTCGGTTGCGCCATTGAGAGCTTACAGCTTTCATAAGAACATAATATTCAATAAACATACACAATCACAAATCCCTTACCTGCATCAGGCCAGAGTCTTCACGTGAACTCGTACCTATAAATGATTTAGGGTTAAGTGTTATTAATAATTACTTTCATTGCTTTGGTTAACTCATTCAAATTTTATTAAACATTCTTTACTACTTTTGAATTTACTTGCCTTCCAACTTATGGCTCAAACTATTAATATTCTTTTAATTACTTTTCTCTTTTAAAATACACAAAAACAGGACCTTTACTATAACATTGTTGCACTTATTCTAATCATTAGTTTAAGTAAGACAACCCAGTATTTGCTCATTCATTCAAATTTAGAGCTCTTATTTGAAATACATAATTATTGGTTTATGTCATACGGTTACCGCTGATGTCGTCCCTGCCGACCATGCGTTGCAATCCTTACATTACATCTCACTTTTTAGTCCGAAATTAGTTCTCCAACTTTTAATTTTGATGTCACTGAATTGTTCTCACATTGTTATATAATTTTTAAATTATAATGTAAACAACCTTTTTTAAAAGTTTCCACAATTTTCGGCTCGCGAGCCTTTTACGTATAACCGTGGTTCGGTTACTGGTAGACAACAGTTTTTTGAACTATACTCCCATTTTTATATGTGGGCGAGATGAACTGTGCCCAGCCGGAGGACGCACACACTTACTCGCATCCGTTGCTTTCAGATGTTATTTGCTGACTGCCTTTGTTCTCTGCGCACACAGCGCTGAGGAATGTATTCGAACGTGACAAAAGGCCTGAGAGCGTTGGCCGCCTGTGCGCACTCTTGTGGGCGAATACGCACCCTCGTTGACAACTTTACATTCCTGTACCTCACAGCGACAGTCTCGACACTATAATCCATTCACCATATATTCTTTGTTGAATTAATATTGAACATATTAAAATTACAAATACCCATAGGTTTGTACCGTTACAAAGTGTTGTTATCTTAAAGTGGTGTGCATTTGATTATTTTGTATAGGAATAATTCAGATAATAGGATTTGAACAAAAAATATGATACGTTAATTACATCAGTTAACATGATTATAGATTTAATTTGTTCATTAAAAATAATTACATGTTGAAAATATTTAAACAAATTATTATTTTTGTTTTATTGTTGTTGATGTTATTAATATTATGTGGTTAAGAAGAAAGTAAAACATGAAGTGTTCTTACATCAGTGTATATTCCATACATACTGTCGTTTGATCACACAGTAATATAAAAACTGTTGCGATACAATATAACAATGAAAATAAAAAGGACATTCTTATTAAAAAAAATTATGTATTATTTAATAATGCAGACTATCGATATAGATTTTATTCTTTCTGTCTGTTTATGATAATACCTACCTTCTTTGAGTGCCATATATTATCTGTAAGGCAGGTGTGTGTACAGATTCACAGGTGTATGGGACTCGACAATTTAATTCAGGCAGTGTAATGGTAGAGAAGTACTGCTAGGCATATTGTACATGCTGCTTTACCTTTTAAAGAGAGAGTGACTTCAAAAACTATAGTATGAGAGTGAGTTAATAATTATCTTAAAAGCAATTGCAACATCGTTTCGACTACTTGTTCAGTCCACTTGTGATACTCACTCAAGTTCTTTATCCTGTCAGAAAATGAAATTTTCAGCTGAACAACAAACAAAATATAGATCTCATCCTTTAGTTCATTTTCTGAATGGTGATTTGGCAGAATGACAGTTAATTTGCCACAATTTTTCTGACAGTTTGTCTATACTTATTCATAAGCTATGTCTCTTCATCAATAATGCCAGTGTCCATGTTGTGACTCTGGATAGTGCCCAAGTCCTTCTTCATGGAGACACTTATATGGCTGTTTTTTTTCCACTCCTAATCACTTGTGGTCAGATACTGTTACCATATTGAAATCCAGGGCTGATGAAAGTCTTCATTGGATTTTAGTCTCTGTTATATATACAGACCATAAAGGTCAGATTACTGAGCACTGCTTTTTTTGGCACAAATGGAGAGGGGAGTGGTCTTGTTTAATGTCACAACAGGGATAGTGGAACTGATGTAGTAACTTGAAAACTGTACATTGTTAAACGTGAGCAATTGTTTTTGGCGTCGAACTAGCGATGTGCTTGAAAAGTACAGTGTAGCCAACAGAAAATGAATATAACAATACTGTGGGTAATTATTGACTAACTGCAGTATTTTTACATGTGTTGGGAATTTAATCAACATAGGGTAGCAAGCTAATAGATTACTTCTCATTATGATGAAGATCTCTCTAACATCAGCTTAGTTCTTCTGTATTATTTGCATGTAAATGTGTTTTCACTATGTGCAGTAATGTACTGACAGTTACTGTAATGTGTGTTATACTTTTTGCTTGTAATACAGGTACAAACAGTGTTATGATGAGGCATCAAATGGTTTCGATGATGCCTTTATTAGAGAGAAGGGTGTCAATAGAGATGACAGAGTTCATGGTTCGCTTTTAGTACTTAACGAGTTAATGCGATGTAGCAATGCTCAGTGGGAGCGTACGTATGAAGACCTTATACAGAGAATTCAATGTCAACCTTCTCAACCTGTAGCTGTGAGTGTTATATTTAAACATTATATATAAATCAAGTGTAATATATTGTTACGACGGTCTACTGATCGTCGTATGGTACAGTGGAAAACAAAATACAAGACACCAATTAAGTCACTAATCACCAGCTTTAATTATCACAGTTAAACAGTTCGTAATTAACAAGACAGTATCTTACAACAAATCAAATAAAAATTGTTCACACGCAGTAAAATGTCAACTAATATAACACAATTGTATTACAATTATCCTGCCCGATTATTGAACACAACACTTCACTAATAACCACTAATCGCCAACAAAGTACTGAACTAAGGCCACTGACGCCTTCTATTTATACCCTCGCTCACAGACCAGAACATTCCATAACTACACGTTACCTCTACACTGGGACGTAATTAATTACGGTCAGCAAGGCTGGCGGCATCCAGAAAAGTCTCGCAAGCGCATGTTGAAATCACGTACGCCACAACATTCAGCCGGATTCCAATGGATCGTTCGAGAAACACGTAGATTGTTCTGTGATGTCGTAACAATATAAAGATCAATGTTTAAGTTAATGTCTTTCATTGTTATTGACATCTTGCGTATCAATATTATGCCACGGATGGACATTTATTACTTTGAGAGACAGTGTAATGTTAGGGCACCTACTTTCTATGTGTTAAACCAATTTGTGTCATAATAAATACTCCCTAGAAGGTTTTCCCGCTATTTACTTATTGTTTTAATATTCAGACTGCAGCATTGATTAAGTCATTTTATGCAAAATAATTTCCATTGTTGCCAGGCCTTGCAAGTTTGTTTATATTTGGCTCCCTGTTGGTTTATATTCATGGGAGTTCAAAGTGATAGTCATCGTGTTTGTCTATACATCATTTTTAATTTTTTTTTTGCCTCAGTATTATTTTTTCTGCTGTTTTAAACTCTGATAATTGTAGGTTGATATTTTGGTTTAGAAAAGGCCGTATGGCTTTCAAGAATGTTTTTTATGTTTAATAAATGTAGCGTGATGTCACAAACACACAGATTGTTCTTTATAGTCATACCGTGGTATCTAATTTACAATTTCCTTGCTACTTCTGCATTCTTCATTCTACTAACTTCCCAGCGTATGAGACTTCTAGGTCTTGTTTTTCATTTATGTCTTTTAAACCAAATTATCAAGGTTATTAAATACCAGCTCATAGGATCTCTTGAATACTTTTTATGACAAATTTCTACTTCTGAACAGGTAATCATTTTGTTTCTGATGTTTTGTGTTGAAATAATAAGTATCTAGCTGTTTTATTTTGTGTATTGCCTTTTATTTTAACTTCTTATTTTAGCTTGTTATATGATATGGGGGCTATCCAGAAAGTAACAGACGTTTTGAAATAAAAAATTTACAAAATGAAAAAACAAAATTTTATTATATACATTTGAAAGGTACACTCTTAAGCTATTTTTCTACATAATCGCCATTCAAATTAAGGCACTTATCATACCGTGGCACAAGTTTTTCAATACCGTCTCTATAGAAATCTGCTGCCTGCGATTTCAACCACTGGTTTACACCGGCATGCAGTTCGGCGTCAGTATCAAAGCGTTGTGTAGCGAGCCATGTCTTCATCGCTGGGAAGAGCTGATAGTCGCTCGGGACCAAATCCGGGCTGTATGGTGGATGATCGAACACCTCCCATCCAAAACCATCGAAGAGCTCTCGGGTACGATTGGCCGTGTGTGGACGTGTGTTGTCGTGAAAAAACAAAACCTTCGCACTAAGTTTTCCCCGACGCTTGTTTTGTATCGCGCTCCTTAACTTTCTCAGTGTTTCACAATACCTCTCTGAGTTAATTGTTGTGCCACGTTCAAGAAAATCAACGAGAATCACTCCTTCAGAGTCCCAAAACACAGTAGCCATGATCTTTCTTGCTGACAGCGTTTGCAAACACTTCCTTGGTTTCTTGGGAGAATTTGTGTGTCCCCATTCCATCGACTGCCTTTTTGTTTCACTATTGACATGCTTCACCCAAGTCTCATCCCCAGTAACGATACGATCGATAACTTTGTTACCATTTTTGTCGTAATCTTCGAGAAAAGTTAGTGCTGCAGCCAGTCTCTGTTTTTTGTGGTCTTCCGTTAGGATTTTCGGAATCCACCTAGCACAAAATTTGTGGTAACCAAGCTTTTCCGCCACAATTTCATGCACCAAACTCCGTGAAATTTGGGGAAAATGTTTCGAAAGTTCGTAATCGTGAAACGACAATCTTCACGAATTTTGTCGTTGATTTTCATCACCAGTTTATCAGTCATAAGGCTAGGTCTACCACTGCGGTCCTCATCGTGAACATTGGTACGGCCATTTTTAAAATCAATGCACCATTGCCTCACTCGGCTTTCACTCATTATTCCTTTTCCGTACACATCACAAAGTTGGCGATAAATTTAAAGCGCTTTTTGGCTAGTCCGCAGAAGAGCATTATATCAAGGTTTCACTGTATATTACTATTTAAATGCCATTAAACCTTAATCTAGCATTAGAAAGGTCTACAAAGGTTGCAGATCTGTAGTTACAAAAGGTGTACAAATTATCACTTCATCTCGTGTTGTTGAACTAATTATGCAAACAGATAATACTCCTTCTTAGCTAGTAAAGTATGAAAGTGTTACAAAAGTTTTTCACAGGAATGTATTGTATGTTTTTAAATTAAGTTGTATTTAAATTGGGTGTGGTTTATAGAAGGATATTATTAGAATTTATGTGTGCCTCATAAGTTATTGCACAGTAGCAGGTTGTACCAGCTATAGTACGGGACTTAGCATAATAAGCTTCGAGGCTACACAATAGTAACAGCCCTTCCCTGCCCCTCGCCCAACAGCATTGTCACACGTTACACTTGGTTATGTGTAGGCAAAGGCGGGGAGGGCAGGGAGTCAAGCGACGTGGCAATACCACAGTCACCTCGAAGCTTAATTTTGATACGTCCCACATAATAGCAGTAGTGGAAGAAGTGAATTTCTTAGGCTGCAGTTGAAAACATTACTACATTTTGTGTAGTGTATTAATAATAGTTATACACAATTCAATAATATATCATCTTTTATAGAAAGTATGAAATAATATGAGTGAAGTTTAGTATCAAAACTTGACACATTTAAAATAATGTTATCAAACTGAAAACACCATACTCTAGCTTCTTGAATTATATAATAGGGGAAATTGGAAGCGAGAATTTATTATCTTCTTTGAGAGTCTATTATTTATGCTTTGCAGTTTCTCAAAATATTGCTGTAGTTACACTACACACCAGATGTGTATATACCTTTTTTATCTTGAGCATTTAGGCTCTACTTCCAATCAAGCATCACATGTATAAGTACAGAAACCTAAATTGGCCACATGATGGCTCAGGGACCTTCATGAATTTAACTTATTGAAGCTAACAGTAAATTTTGTCAGTATAGTTGCTGACTGTGTTTTGTGCTTAGATTTTAATTGTGTAACTGTGGCTGGTAACCTGATCACACACACACACACACACACACGCATGCACAAAACACCTTATAGGGCTTAAAAGAGAGTTGTTAATCTCTCATTTTGTGAACAAAGTTCACTCAGTCGTTCACTGTTTCCTTGTTGCTGTAGTATCCAGCAGGTTTACAAACAAGTATATCCAAGACTTACATGTATCACCTGTGAATGATGTAGATAATAAAAACAACACTACCGAAAAAATAATTAGTTTACAAGAAAATTTTAAGAAGGTACATAGATTTCACCATTCTGATAACAAAATTCATAATTTCTACAGAGTTTTGTAATAGTTTACTCCATAAGAATATGAAAACTGTATATTAAATTTAATAATATATATAAAACTTTCACATATGAACTTACTATTCGTTGTCACTTTCCCAAACGTTTCAAGGTGATGTACCTCTTCTTCAGTGGTAGTATACTGAATGTCGATTACAGAATAACCGTTACGGAATTGGTGTGTGTGGTGGGGGTTGATGGTGGGAAGGGATTGGCGCTGAGGTTCGAATTGTGTGTATGGATCAGTGTATCGAATAGTGTATGTGATCCATACACACAATTCGAACCTCAGCGCCAATCCCTTCCCACCATCAACCCCCACCACACACACCAATTCCGTAACGGTTATTCTGTAATCGATATTCAGTATAATCCCACTGAAGAAGAGGTACATCACCTTGAAACGTTTGGGAAAGTGACAACGAATAGTAAGTTCATATGTGAAAGTTTTATATATATTATTAAATTAATAAGTGAATGAAGAGGATGAATCAACAAGGTAATTATATTAAATTTTGTGACAATGGTGTGATATGTGAATGTTTTGTGTTATTAGGATTCAGTAAGCTTCCTGCCACGGTTAAAGTCGCCACTGATCTCAAACAAATCAAGACATGGTTCAGCACCACACACCAGTATAAGCTCTTTAATGTTTACAACCAGCAAGACTGCACCTGAACATGTGTTGTACGAGAGTTCTGCTTGTCGAACATTGATTACTGAACACTTTGATGACATATGCAATGACACATTGGCTCAGCGAATTTCTCGCAGTCCGCACATACAGCACACTCTGCTTGCTATCCTCCCTAGGCTTGCTGCTTTCAATAAGGACAAATTTGTCAAAACGTAACTATAATTGTTTTATTACTTTTCTTTACATAAAGACTTTGTGTGTGTGTTTATGAAATGTAAAAATAGTTTATATACTATTATGTGTAGCTCATTTACAAGATGTAGTTTATGTTCTTGCTTCTTATTACTATGTTCTTTGTAAAAAGTTGTTCATATAGAAAAAAAATAATACAATTTGTATTGTGTTTTATGTCTGCTATTTTTCATTTATACATTACATATGTGTCTTCTTACAGTAATTTTTTCGTGCAGTTTGTTTTAATATAATGTCAGTTACAATGTAACAAGGAGTAGGGTGATTGACCTCAGCTTGAACACGCCTAAAATGTCTATTTACACAACAACAACATTAAATTAATTATTATACCGATGATGTAACAATTTAATCATAATTAAATTGAGAATACGAATAAATCTGTTGTTTGACAAATTTAAATTGTATTTGCTGAGTAGGCTGTTGGTGTGTCAGTTGGAACACACTACTAGCCTTCATTTGTAATTAGTACTAAATTGATGTATTTCTTCTGTACTTGTGATATATTCAAATCATTGAATGATTTTGTCAGCCCTCTTTATTACACCACAGGTACAGTACTTCAAAAACGTAATAGTTCCAAGTTGGATGTGGTTGCAATATGTCGTAAATTAGAGATTGCAGATAGATGTAAGTTTCAACACCATTTTGTATACCAAAATTTTATTTTCAAATATAGTAGAAACAGAATAACTGAACTTGGCTGGCCAGTGGATGTTTATTTATACCCTGCTGAGGTTAGAGAAAAATCTGTCACTTTCCAGATGATTTGTTGAGAAAAGTTACGTAGTTACAGCTGCTTTGAAACTTACTAGAAATTGTTTGTCAATGTCCTGCCTCGTACACATTGTGGAGACTGGATGTCAGTAGAAAATCGATAAATGTCAAGAATGCGTGTCTGGAACAGTCTCAGGTATTGCATAATCAACACTTATGAAGTATCACATAGTTATCTTTCATCTCAATTTAGCACTGCCCCCTTCTTAAGCTTGCTCATCCCAAACTGTCTCTGCAGTAATACTTTGCCATACAGTCCAGGTGGACAATCTTGAATTTCTGCTGTCCTGTTGTGTCCGATAAACATTTTTGATACTTTTCTCATAGTGTAAGGGTCGTCCCAGTTTGCTTGAAGTTTTGGTAGTGACCACAACGGTGGTTTGGATTGTACAACCTAACCTGGTGTCCTTTGAAACCCATACTATTACTGCAAATATCGTTCTGGATTTTCATTTTATCACAGGTTATCTTCAGACGTCTTCTTATCAAGAGATCCATTTATTGAAGTTGGTTCGTAATTGTGAAGAATAAATCTGCATCTCTTGGAGCTGAGTCTCTGGTGATACGAACATCAAGTCTTCAGGACGATGAATCTCCTGCCCTTGAGATGCATAATATTAGTGCAAAAATAAGTGTATTTGTAACAGTTGTGTTTTGTATATAGTTTTAACCAATATTTAAGATTTAGGCATAAGTGTAGGTGGCTCACAGCCCTCCATAGTGAACTTATAAATAATAGATCAAAATATAAACTAAAGAGTAATTTGAATTGAATGGTAAATTTAGATTTTACATTTTACAGCCATCTTGGTCCATGCATGGTATACTTATTAACAACATTAAGGGGAAGGGAAAGGGACAGAGCAACAGCATTCACAGCGATAGGCCTTATTGCAGTGGCAGTAGAGAACAATATTAAACCATATATTCCAAAAATCATGGAAATAATTCGTGCTTCATTACCTACTAGGGTAAGTTACACTGCCATTCTGTGTGTTAATCTGCACTTAAGAAATTATGGCTTACATACTGTGTTATACCGCTTAGAAGCAAATAACTTTGTATACTCAAGTCATTCAGTAAGTGACTTTTGACATTTTGCTATGACATTGCCAACTGTACACAGGAAGCTTTACATTTACCGAGTGCTGTACAGTACAAAACGGACCATGTGTGTATCTGGGTACAAATGTGGCAACACAATACTGTTACAGGCCGTTACATAGTGAACTAATGATAATGTGATGTATTTTATACTTACACTTATTGGTTTTTATTAATGGTACCGATAATTCAATTTTTTTTTAATCTTTTGTATTCTTTTATGTAGCCTAAATGTACCATATAATGTTATTATTTATATTTTAAAGCGATCGATTTCGGTCACATACCATCATCAGGTTATATAGCACTTTCACAATATTATAAAACACTATTATTTATAAAAACGAATTTGTAGACATTGTTAATTTTGATACATATGTTGTTCTCTAAAGCTTCCTAAATTAGTGAACTAATTCCTGTAATGTGATTGCCAGAGGTTCTTACACATGCTTCCCATATACTCCTACCACATATATCAAACGTTAGAGTCACTTACTCAATGGCTCGAGTCCAGTAAGTGATAAGATATTGTCCACTATTATAAAAACATTAAGTATAATTGAGTAGCAGTTATTACTCATCTGAGATTCTGTTTTGTCTGTTTGAAAAATTTGTTGCACTAAATTTCAATAAACAATGGTTCAAGGAGATGTAGTTCACAAATTTGTTTAGAAACATGAGGTTTTGTGTGATTTTACGTGTGGTTACACATGTACTAGGTCTTCCATCATAGTCTGTTCTATTGGGCCTGACTGTTCTGCAGATATTTTGATCATACAAAGAACATGTCTTATGCATCATTGTTAGTGTAATCAATATTGTATGCCAGTGAAAACAATTTCTGTGAAATAACAATAGCAGGTATATAGAGTATAAAGATGAAACATAATAATTAATGGTTTGAAACATACGGGCAGGGCCGTATTTAGGCATGTGCAACATGTGCAGGTGCACAGGGCGGCTAAATTTTGAGGGCGGCAAAATATAGCTGGTTAAAAAAAAAACATCGCTTCATATCATTATAAAGCCCAAAGTAGATTAGCATTCTGGCTCTGGCATTAAAGTAATATGGTACTATTAGTGCACCACTTCTCTTCGAGATGGCAGCACCTATATTGAAATTACTCTGGCTAGATGCTCGTGGCTCGTACACCTACGCGGATGCAGTAGTGTGCATATTCTTTGGTGTGTATGTTGTTATTAGTTCAGAGTTAAGTTGGCGTTTCATCGTTCCACGTGGTTCCAACTTGTTATTAACTTTCAAAATCAAGGCATTTTATACGATACGCCGAGTATTTTAACTGTTGACAGTGAATTATTCAGTTTTAAATGTTCTACAAAACAGTATTTCTATAGGTTTTTCCGTTAAGATATAATAGCTTAGGGACGGTATGGATGGGCGATCTAGGTTAAGTGGTGCTTCATATCGCAAGAAAGCTGAGGAAAAAAGACAGAGGGAGAATAAAATTTTGTGGAAAATACCTCGACTGGACTCATATTTCAGTGGTGAAAACAAAAGTGAACAGTGTAGGCCTGAAAATTCGGGTGAAATTATAGTGGAAAACAGTAAAGAGAATGTGGAAGTCGAAAATCTTGAAGTACAGGAACAAGCTACGCTCTCTACAGAAGTGGATTTTGCAGTGTCTATTCCTAGTAATGATCCATTCTATTGGGAAAACACTGACCACACTCGGGATTATTTGATAAAAAATGGTATTAATCAAAAACAAAGACGCTGACTTTTCACAGTCCTCGCGGCGATATGCTGATGGAACACAACGGTTTTGCAGCAAGAAACTATTCCATAGGATTTTAGTAAATCAGGAAATTATGAACCGTGAATATCTTGTTTATTCTCCCAGCCAAGGATCACTGTTCTGTGCCCCATGCAAATTATTCGGTGGTACATCTCAGTTTGCAACATCTGGTTTCAATGATTGGAGCCATGCTGGCATAAGAATAACCAAACATGTTCTGCTTCTCACAGAGACTGCTTGTTAAAATTGAAAAGTAGAGGAAATGAGATGAACAGAATTGACAAAAGATTGCTCAGCCAGCATGAACATGAAGTTACGTATTGGAGAAATGTACTAAAAAGAGTTGTTTCTGTAGTTAAAAAACTAGCTTCTAGGGGTTTAGCATTTCGTGGAGACGAAGAGAAGTTTGGCTCTGTGAAAAATGGAAATTTCATGATGTGTTTGGAATTAATTGCAGAGTACGATTCTTTTCTGGCTGACCATATTGCACGGTTTGGTAATCCTGGAAAAGGATTTACATCATACTTGTCACCAGCAACTTATGAAGAATTAATACATCTTATGGGAAAGTCAGTGAGTGAAAAAATAGGCAGTGAAGTTATTTCTTCTAAATATTTTTCAGTCATAGTAGATTCTACGCTAGATTTATCTCATAATGACCAGTTAAGTGTAGTTGTTAGATATGTAACTGATTGTGGGCTCTCAGTTGAAAGATTTCTGTGTTTTATGAAAAATACAGGCCATACTGGAGAAAAGCTTTTTGAAGCACTAATGAATTTTTTAGAACAACATGGTCTGAAAGTTGATAACTGTAGAGGTCAATCATATGACAATGCGGCCAACATGTCTGGAATATATTCTGGCTTGCAAGCAAGACTCAAGGAAAGAAATCCTCTTGTTTTATTCATTCCATGTACAGCTCACTCACTGAATCTAGTTGGTTCACAAGCAATGAAATGCTGTATTGCTGCAGTATGGTTTTTTTGAGTTATTGCAAAGTTTATATAATTACTTCGCAGATTCTACAGGGAGATGGAATATCTTGGAAACATTTTTTGATTCTGTAACCATGACATTGAAATCACTGTCAACAACTCGATGGTGTGCACATGAGGATGCTTGCAAGAGCTTGGATGCAGATTGGAAAGCAGTGGTTTCTGCATTAAGAACTATTTCAGAAAATGAAACGGGTAAATGTAGATGTGAAGCTGAGGGTCTTCTTAGGAAATTAAATAGCATTGAGGTAGCATTCATGACATCAGTGTGGGGTTCTATTCTTCAACAATTTGGCAAAGTCATGAAAAAATTGCAAGCTCAGGAAATGGACATTTCCACTGTTATTGAAATGTACGACTCTCTTACAGTGTATTTAACTGAGCTTCAGACCTGTTTCCCCAATCACAGAGATTCAGCTGAAAAGAAACTTAATCAGATCAGGAGTCTGGAATCAGTTCCTTCTTCTTCAGCTGTTGAGATTTCAAGACCAAAACGTCAAATTAAATGTAGGCGATGTTTTGATGAATCATCTGGATCAGAAGCGGAACCAGAAAGTCCTGAAGAAGAACTAGGATCAGATGACTTGGAACATGACAAGATCTGGAGACGAATGGAATTTCATATTCCAAGATCATACAAACTCTCCAGACTGAGTTAGAGAAGAGAGTTAATGTCTACAAAGAATATAATTTAATATTTTCATTTCTCTCAAATATCACCAAACTAGAAGCTCCTCAAATTTATGATGCTGCAGAGAAACTTCGAGCCATTTATGATTCCTACATAGTGTAATGTAAATTTACAAGTAAAATATGATAAAGAATAAATAATTGGATGTTCTTCGTTTGTATTTTGGTGTGTTCGTGTGAGTGTAGACACGCACCGGTATCTACGATAATGTTGTTTATCAAAAGATGTAATCGTAATCGTTGAGGTTATTGGTGTTATTGTATTGTTTTTTATGGGTACGTAGTAATAGTTCACTCCTTTTATTTTAATATGGTTCGCGCACTTTGTTGTGTATCTCTCTTACTTACCACACTTGAATACTTCAATTCTGTTCTGTGACGTTCCTTCTGAAATACCTGCACTTCAAATACAAGAAAATATTCGGATTGAATATTTAATATATCATCACACACAATAGTAAATGAAGCAATATCTGATGAATATTCTGAATTATGCTAAATCTTTTTAAATTCTTCCGCCACCTGTGTCAGAACTAATTAAAAAATAAATGAATTTACTTTTAATAGAAATGATACTCCTTTTATGGTAATAAAATTGGCGGTTTATTAACAATTTAATAAATGATAAAATCTTTGACAATTAAAAAAACAATAATTAACAACCTTTCAATTACTGATTACAATAAAAATTCAATAAGACTGTCTAATTCCTCAAGGCTGGTAGACCTGTTATTAGTACAATAATTTAACTGCATAGGTTATGTTACTTTGATTCAGTGAATTACCATATTTCGTTAGGTTCTTTGAGGTAACATGATACCAGTCACAAGATGTAATACAAATAACGATATAGAATTAACAATAATGAATAATAATCGAACAAATATAAAAAAATCAAAAATTGGTACCATATGTCTGGTATTTATGAAACTATCGTACGCGGGCATGCGTACGCATCTCTAATACTAGTTTGCAATTATCAAGCTGTATGACTTGTACAGTATTTAAAAATGTATTACTTTCGTTTAATAATTTGTTTTAAAAATCATTTATTCACAAGAGAAAAATTTCTCAAAAAACTCTTGTTAGTAATTCTATTTGATTTGAATGTTACTTGAGAACAGATCGGTAATGTTGAAATTATCAAGTTACCGTAATGATTTCTGAGGTTAGAATTAACCGGTGTTGTTACAAAGGATAAGTATTTCTTAATAGCTATTATTTCTTAAACTATACATGTAAACATATTATTCATAATTCTTTAATATATTATTATCAGAATTACATTTATTCAGATTGTATGAAAATTAATAAAGTATATTTCAAACCATCGAAAAAAAATCAAGAAAAATAAGTTTAGTCAAATGAGTGACTAAATATTCTTGTATTCATTAAGGATTACTTCCAAACATTATATTTTAAATTATTATAATTAATTAAAATATTTTTATAATATTTTAATAATGGCGATTTAAATCTTTCCTCAATTCTGATAATTTAATTACTGTTTTTCGATACTCAGCATTATCTGACTTGCGTAGTATCGAAAGTTAGCTATTCACAAAAATTATTATTTTCGTTCAAATATTGTTTAAATAAAATTGTACTCCCTGTTTCCTATTTAACACTTCACTCGCAAGTATGGTCGACATTATACACTGACCTACTTGTTTAATTAAAACAATTCCGCACTTTTTCACTCGTATGTATAAATGTTGTGTTAAGGTTAACTGTATGTTGATGTACTGACGTATATGGCGCGCACAGTTTTAAAATATAAACTCCTTCTTTTTGTCTCGAGCGGCGTGGCCTATACGTTTGATGGTTGATCGTAGACTGTTCTGCTCCTCTGAAGCGTCTCTCGGTTGTCTGTCGAAAGTCATTCATTCCATTGGCTGGAGACGTTGTACTCTCTGACCCAAAAGCCTTCGTTTTATTAAAATATTTAATTTTTTGACAAAATCGAGTTTGGTGTGGAGGCTTTTTTACGTCATCACTGGTACAAAAATTTAACTGGAAAGTTTAAAATTACCATAACTTTCTTATTTTACGTCCTATTGTTAATTGGTCGATATCAGTGAATTCAGGGCGTTTTGCTTGTTAAAATAAGTCCAAAAACGCTTATTTTCCGTTCATTACTACTATCACAATAACGATTTTATTTGTTATTTCTGGTGTATCTTATTTTTATAAGTCCGTTACACCAGATTTTACTTAATTATAATAAAACACTTCTTATCTAAACACTTTGAGTCTATATCTCAGTCGGTTTAATTTACAATTTGGGAATAATTGTTCCCTACACAAATCTCGTTATGGCGTCATTAAGCGTCCATGTTAGATTTTTCATAAACATGCTTAGAACTAATTTTTCTTATTTAAAATGATCATATTACTATCTAATAATACTAGTAATGTTTCTTTACACAATTTTACACTATAATATTTATATATGACTGTGGTTAATTTAATATTTACATAGTTTCAGTCCTCTCCTATCTCTCTTATACTATTTCTTCACCTTATTTTTGGTCTCTTCTATATAAATCATATCATCTAATGATTGTAATTAGTGTACACACATAGTACCTAATTTATTATATATAATGGTTATCTTTTAATTAGTTCAGAACTCTTCAGTCTTTCAGTAATGGCTCTGTTCATGTTGTGTCATATCATAGTAGTCATTTATTTTTTCTAATACAACAACTAAATTGTTATTGTTCTATTTGGTTTGGATTCCCAAAGTAGCATTAGATATTATTCTAACTTTTGGTAAAGTTTCCAATTACTTTTACACAAGTTTATATGCTATATTTTTCATAAATAACTTGTTGGTCATTGTTTGTTTACATTTGGTTTTCTTCATAATAGTCATTTGGTTTTTAAATGTTTGTATATAATATGACTGTTTTTATGGTCATTATCTGTTCTCAAAGTAGCATTGGGATTTCCTCTTACTACTGGTAAGAATTGTAACAAGCTGTTCTCAATATTTGATACAGTATTTTTCTTAACTAATTAGCTATACAATGGTTCAGCTTACTTCTGGTCATATGTACATGGTTAGTTAGTTTACAATAATTTAGTTATAATATTGTTCTTATCATGTTTAGAATCTGTTCCCAATGTATTATCAGATATTTATCTCACTACTGGTAATACTCTTATAAACATTGATATTGGTTTTGATACTGTACTTTGCTTAACTAAATTGGCATACTTTTCTCATTTCTGCTATTCTCTGTGCCATTATGTTTGACTTGTTCGATTTACATTGTTTTGCAATATATTACATTGTCTCTCAATATTTATTATTACTACTTATAATAAATTCTCGTTTGATAACATAGTTGATGATCATATATTTATACTAATATGTATCATTTTCTGTTGTAATAGGTCTCTTCCTTGTGGGTTGTGTAACAATGTACCATCTGTTTTAGTGCAGTATTTTTCTACTACTAAACTGACTTCACTACGGTATCTTAATATAATATAAGGGGACCCGGTATAGCCTATCTTCCCCATGTTAACATAATGTACCTTTTCTCAAAAACCCTGTACGTTAGAGAGTTAATGTTTTCTTTATTTCAAATTATTATTCTTTGGACACATTTTAACGTAGGGGTTTTTTGAAAAAATAAGTTTTAAATTTTTTACAAATTTTTAAAAATATGTCTACAAAAAAACCTTTTTTGCTAGCCGTTTTTATAACAAAACTCGGATGATTTTTAAAATATTACAAAAAGGCTGTGTTAAAGTTTGAAGGAATTGTTGAATAATATGGATACCAAATTTCAGGCTTCTAACTAGTCGAGAAGATGAGAAAAGGTACATTTTATATTACAAAATGTATGTTTTCGGCAAAACGCATTTAAAGTTAAAAAATAAAATATTTTTAAAAAAAGTCTTGAAAACTACCTTAAAACAATCCAGCTCCATACTCTGGGTTATCTGGGTCTTCCATGCTATCTGCCAGTCTCTTCTTAGCTTGTCTTCTTGACTGCCTTGCCTTTTTCTCATACTCGGATACATTCCTTTCAGCATTCCTAAGTCGCTCTCTGTCAATCTGCAGCATTGCCTTCTTTGTGTTGATGCCGACACTCATCCCAAACTGTTTCAGTACCCTACACCATGTAATGTTCCCCTCATTAAAACATCCAACTGCATCGTACACTCCCACCATAAATGCAGATAATCCAACAAAAACTGTTTTGGGGAGCCTGGACCATACCACACTATTCACGCTCTCATTAGGATTTTGAGTCCTTCCGTGGGTGCATTTTTTCAGTAGCTCAGTATTAGCAAGATCTCTTATAACAGGTTTGATTGCAATCATTACAGCTGCAGGGACACTATGGTTATGATGGTAATGGTCACCTTTAGCTTCAGCTTTTCTTAATTTGCACCAGCTTTCTTCACCGGGTGGGCACAGACCATGTTGCGGTTCATCATCTGTTGAGCACATGTGAAAATACATTGCCCATACTGCCCTTTTCATGTTTTCTACATTGTTGGAATGTCTTCTGATTGCTAAGCCATAATAGTTTTGAATTTTGTCGATGATGGCATCAGTTAATCTGTTTTTTCATGATAATGGCTTTCCGTCTGCTAGTTTTATGCCTTTTAGTGATGTTTTAAAACGCCTCAATCGAGTACCCATCCGTTTCTGTATATGTCCAATGCACTCTAATTTTCTGATTTCAATATCATTTCCATATACTTTTAATTCATTTACTTTAGAAAAGGCTTTAGAATCTCCATCTCCTAAATATTCTAAGTATCTCACATTATACTTTTCTTCTGAACGCTGATAGATTGATATAGCACCTGCCACCTCCATTCCGCCACTCACACCTTGATAATTAGCAGTACACATTTCGTCATGATTATCTTTACTTTTGCACCTGCAATGTTTTGTAAGGACTTGTATATCTAATATTTTACCAGTATATACACTTGTCGTACTGACGATGCCGTTTAGAGATGTGTGGCCTCTCTTCTGCCACGACCCGTCAAAAGCTACACGTAAATCACGGCTACCATCGTTTGCTTCTACAGATTCTTCAACAGCACGTCTCATACTTAATTCAGCAATGTCTTTTGTAGCTTGAGCTATGATTTTATTATATTTTGTAAATCTAGAAGGAGGAGTCGGTAAATTCAAAATTCCACATAATGATTGGGCAGCTGCGCTTCCCTTCCCTACTGCTCTCAATCCATATGCCAATCGCATATTACATTCAAATAGTACACCCTTCTCATTTAGTCCATGCTCAGAATCAGGGTCAACATGTTTATTACTTACAGCTTTTGAAGTAAAAAAGGCAACACTGTAATCACAAGTATCACAATATAAGATAATTTCAGTAGCCAACCCAATACGTTTTTGAGTCTTTAGTTGTAGTCCTACTTGACTACAATGTTTGCATGCGACATATACATTCAAAATATTATAAAGTATATTCAAATCAATCAGCTCAAAACCTAACTTTTCAGTACAATCAACTTCATCATACAATTCATTCAACCCACTCAATTTCCTTGCAGATGCACTTTCCGCTCTTCCATCGCCACTTTCTGGTAAATCAACTGTTACTTTTCCTTCAATTTTGGATTTACACACATTCTTTCTCTTCTTAAAAACACTTGGCACATTTGGTCTTGGCATTATCACAAAATCGTGAAGACAACACAAGCACAAAACGTAAAAAGTGAGTACTTATAACCTATAGTCACAATATTAGTCACAATTCACAACTAAAGCAAACAAACAGCTACTTATATAGAATAAGCATATGTTTATAACCTGGAACATTAGCCACAACTCACAACAATACAATATATAACCATCTGACAGCAACAGCTGATGTTTCCAAGCTATTTCACAGCACACAGAGTGTGTAGGCACAGCTGTTGCAAAGAGATATAAAATACTAGCCAGAGTTTCACAAAAAAATTGTTTTCACCTTGAAAGAAAATTCAAACCATCATGTGTCATACATCATTTTAGAGAGAAAATTCCAGAGAATGTTTTAAAATTAAAAACAAAAATAATTTTTTTTTTCGATTTTTGCCCTACCGGGTCCCCTTAACTATTTTGTCACACATGTTTATACAATTCCTTCTTAAACACTAACACAAATCTTTCTTGTATTATTTACAATATTTTTCTGGTCAATGGTGGAACTTAATTCCTGTCATTGTTTGATACTTAACAAATGTCTTTTATTTGTTGTCAGTTCTCTATGAACAATAACATAATTGTTCTATCTTGTTCTAATCTGGTGGTCTTATGATTATGTGTATTGATTACAACTTTATTAAATCAGTCACACTCATTGTCTGTGTTTATTTGACTATTTTAATTTTTGTTGTTTCATCATGAAATTAACATATTTCTCACACTGTAAACTTCATCACTGTAATTGTTTGTGTGGTTTATTCAGTTGAAATTAGTTAATTATTCACAGGTTTCACATTTGTATTAAGTACACACTATAATTGTTTGTGGTTCCTTAAATGTTTCACACTGGTTTTCTTGTCACACTTATAATCATTTCTTTTGTCACTTATATTGTTTTAGTACTTGTGGTTTATGTTGAGTCCTTGTATCTTCTGTCCTTCTTCTTTCTTCTTCTTGGTGCTCTTCCTGGTCGTTCTTCCTTCTTCTTTATTCTATATTTTCATTGTAGTTGCTATTTTTATTTATCTCCATTGTCGTTGGAGCTTGTTGGTCCTTGTTTCGTTGATTCCCCTCACTGTTGGATCCTATTGGGTCTAGTTACTGATATTTTGTTTTGGGCTTGTGGCATTTTCTTTCTTCATTTTGTCTTTAATGTTGATATATTAGCATTCTCTTCTTCATTGTTGGATTTTTTATTAATATATTTGTAGATACACACTTATATACACTTAGGTTTATTTATCTAGATATATTTCCATGTTTTTCTCATACTTGACGTTACATTCGTTTATATTATGTAACTACCATATTTTTTGGTACTGTTACATATGCCTTCCTATAAGAATTGATTAATTCTGAATTATTATAATATATTTTTCATTGAAGAATTCATCAATTGTTGTACATTCCATGTTGATTCACATGTTTTTTCCATATATCCCTTCACTTTCTTCTATTTGAATCGTATTTATATCTTCTCTATGTAATTATCTCCCTTGTTTATTTAGTTCCCTAATTCCCTAACATAAGTTTAGCTGGGGCAGTTTAGAGCGGCTCACTTTGGCTATTCAACTCTACTGGCCATACTAATTTCAATAAATATGGAGGCAAATCATCTCCTTCAATAATAATAAATGATTGCTGGCATTACTCTTCAGTCAATTCATTTTAAATCATCAAAAATAATAATAGTGGTCGTTCTTCCGACAAATAATAAATATCCTTGGGATTAATTCACGCATCTGCGGTTTATACATTGTTATTCTCTCTTTTCTTGATTCAACTTAACTGTATTCTTCACATATTATAGGGATAGTTTGTTTTACACTTCCTCACTGGTATACTCTCATGATTATCTTCGTTAGTATATTATTTTTTTCATTCTTCATTATCATTGATCAATCTCTTCATTTTGTTTTCACTTTGAATGTCGTCTCGTCATATTCTTCATCTCAGGTTTCATTCTTCTAGATATAATTCATAAGTACATTTGTTTTACTTCTTCTTCATGGTTTGTTTTTGGTATTTATATTCCATGTGGTATCGGTTTCTTCTCTAGTAATATACATCCTAAACAATGTGGTTGTGTGTGGTGGTTTGTCTACATTAATACATTACTTTGGTTTCATTTTTCCAACTTCTCATTTGTTCCTTCTTCTTTCTTCTTTAGTACGGGTAAGATGTTCTAATTACTGGTTGACGTGGCTCTTGGAATTCATATTAGTGCCAAAGTTGTTATTTGTCAGTCTCGTATATTCATACTCTTCTTCTATAGTACGGGTGAGATGTTATAATTACTTGTTGACTAGGCTCTTGGAAATGGTTATGCCTTGGATCTTATTTGTCTGTCTCGTATATCATACTCTTCTTCTATAGTACGGGTAAGATGTTATGATTACTAGTTGACTAGGCTCTTGGAAATATTTATGCCTTGGATCTTATTTGTCTGTCTCGTATATTCATTCTTATTTGTACTTTATTATTAACAACACAATGTTCTGAATCCTTTACATTAATTCTCTTGAAATATGTTTTCTCACATTATAAAGTTACAATATATTCAATGTTCAATACATAATTATACAGTTACTTCTCATTTAATATACACACATAATAAATTTCATAATAACAACACATCCTTTCCTTTCTTTAGTCAACATCTATTTTTATAATCATAGTTTCATTTTTCACTTTTAAATAACAATAATCTTCATAGCCACTTTTCATCTTTTATCTTGATATAGTCAATAGTTATATTCATAATTATACCTTCATTTTTCATAACAAATATTTTCATCCTTTACATGATCAATAATAAAATAATCCTTATCGCTATCTTTTCACCTTTGGTCCCATAATTTAATTTTCAATATATTTTTTCATTGAGGTTTGATTATAGGCATTACTGGTTATCATAATAGTCAGTCCCATAATTCAGTGTAGATTTTATTTATTTTAACCGTAATCGTCGTTCTCCTCTCTTCTTGTCGATCGGACTTCTTTAGTATCCATACTTCCGTCCGTTCTTGACAGGTATCGGGCTATCATCTGGTTCTTCCATTTGAAAGCTGTTAGGGCTGAGTCTGCCTTCCATTCTTCTGTCTTCCTTCCCTCTCTTTCTTCAATACATTTGTTTCCATTGTTCTTCTGGTGGCTGTCAGTGTTGATGTTTGATAACTCCCTCAATTTGGTTTGGGTATCTTCATCTATCCTTTGATTGTGTACTTCCGTTACTTGACTCCTCTTCTTCCGCAGTTCTCTTATCTCTCTGGCGTATCCTTCAACAATCCGGTCCCATTTCTCTTGGTAGCCTTCCTTTTTCTTAAAGTATTTCACTCTTTTTTTGGAAATACGTGGTTGGGATATTCTGTTGGTCATCTTCCTCTTTGTTGTTACATAATCTTCTTCCTTGTCCATCTCCATGATGCTCTTTCGATACTCCTTCCTAAAGACCCCTTCTTCATGGTTAATGATTGGTATGTTGACCACATTAATCAGACCATTTCTAGTCATTTCAATCAATTCCTTTGTGACTCTTGCCTTCCTTGGACGTAGGGTTCTTCTTTCTTCTATCTTCACCTCTTCCTTTTCTTGAATCATTTGGATCTTCTTTTCTCTATTCTCTTTAGGCTCTGGACTCGCTGGTTCCATGTTTTTATTTTCAGGTATTTCTTCAACCTCCACTTGCTTGTCGTCTATCTTCTGGCTGGCTTGTTCCCTCTGTTCTCTTTCTCTTCTCATTTTTTCTATGTATTTTCTGTTCTCTTCTATGGTTTCATCCAATTTCTTTATTATTCTTTTCTCCATCCTCATCAACATTTCGATGATGTATCTGTTTTCTGGTCGTACCTGTCTCTCGGGTTGTCCATCCTCCGGTAGAATTTCTTGTGGTGTTACTTCCGGTAGGACTCCTTGAGATATTATTTCCGGTTCCTCCATAGGCTGCTGAACCCCCTCCGTGGTTCAATTGTTTTTTCCTTCGTTTCCAGTACAACTTCTACATCTTCCGTCGACATGGCCTCTTTTTCTTCTCTTCTGGTCTCCTTCTCCTCTTCGGTTGCCCTCTTCCTTGACGTTGATCGTGATTTTGATCTTGATTTTAATCTGCTGGTGTACATCTTGCTGTACTGGTAATGTACCTGCTGTCTTTTTCACGAATTGGGGTGATTGGGTCACTAGTTATGGTGTAACTTCCCTTAAATTGTGCTCAGACGTTGGGCGCCAATCTATAATATAAATTATAGATTCGAATGTTTATGATGTATTGATGTGTGATCTTCAATCACTTCTGCCCCGCGATGGAGCGCCAATCTATAATATAATATTATTATAGATACTGATATATTTATGATGTTGTAGTATCTACTTTCCTGGGGGTCTTATTATGTCAAGCCCCACGTTGGGTTCGTCAACTTGTAATGTAAAATTACAAGTAAAAGAGTATAAAGAATAAATAATTGGATGTTCTTCGTTTGTATTTTGGTGTGTTCGTGTGAGTGTAGACACGGACCGGTATCTACGATAATGTTGTTTATCAAAAGATGTAATCGTAATCGTTGAGGTTATTGGTGTTATTGTATTGTTTTTTATGGGTACGTAGTAATAGTTCACTCCTTTTATTTTAATATGGTTCACGCACTTTGTTGTGTATCTCTCTTACTTACCACACTTGAATACTTCAATTCTGTTCTGTGACGTTCCTTCTGAAATACATGCACTTCAAATACAAGAAAATATTCGGATTGAATATTTAATATATCATCACACACAATAGTAAATGAAGCAATATCTGATGAATATTCTGAATTATGCTAAATCTTTTTAAATTCTTCCGCCACCTGTGTCAGAACTGATTAAAAAATAAATGAATTTACTTTTAATAGAAATGATACTCCTTTTATGGTAATAAAATTGGCGGTTTATTAACAATTTAATAAATGATAAAATCTTTGACAATTAAAAAACAATAATTAACAACCTTTCAATTACTGATTACAATAAAAATTCAATAAGACTCTGTCTAATTCCTCAAGGCTGGTAGACCTGTTATTAGTACAATAATTTAACTGCATAGGATATGTTACTTTGATTCAGTGAATTACCATATTTCGTTAGGTTCTTTGAGGTAACATGATACCAGTCACAAGATGTAATACAAATAACGATATAGAATTAACAATAATGAATAATAATCGAACAAATATAAAAAATCAAAAATTGGTACCATATGTCTGGTATTTATGAAACTATCTTACGCGGGCATGCGTACGCATCTCTAATACTAGTTTGCAATTATCAAGCTGTATGACTTGTACAGTATTTAAAAATGTATTACTTTCGTTTAATAATTTGTTTTAAAAATCATTTATTACCAAGAGAAAAATTTCTCAAAAAACTCTTGTTAGTAATTCTATTTGATTTGAATGTTACTTGAGAACAGATCGGTAATGTTGAAATTATCAAGTTACCGTAACGATTTCTGAGGTTAGAATTAACCGGTGTTGTTACAAAGGATAAGTATTTCTTAATAGCTATTATTTCTTAAACTATACATGTAAACATATTATTCATAATTCTTTAATATATTATTATCAGAATTACATTTATTCAGATTGTATGAAAATTAATAAAGTATATTTCAAAACATCGAAAAAAAATCAAGAAAAATAAGTTTAGTCAAATGAGTGACTAAATATTCTTGTATTCATTAAGGATTACTTCCAAACATTATATTTTAAATTATTATAATTAATTAAAATATTTTTATAATATTTTAATAATGGCGATTTAAATCTTTCCTCAATTCTGATAATTTAATTACTGTTTTTCGATACTCAGCATTATCTGACTTACGTAGTATCGAAAGTTAGCTATTCACAAAAATTATTATTTTCGTTCAAATATTGTTTAAATAAAATTGTACTCCCTGTTTCCTATTTAACACTTCACTCGCAAGTATGGTCGACATTATACACTGACCTACTTGTTTAATTAAAACAATTCCGCACTTTTTCACTCTGTAACTTTTACTCTTCGTTATATTATTTATTCAGATTAATTTAACAACTTCCACTTACCTTACGACTTGGATCTGGCCGGATCTCGTAGTGGAGGTAAACCCATTTCGTTCGACGAACTATGACAGCACATAAAACGAACTAAGGTTTTGAAAGAATTTTAACTCGCAATTTTGTGGAAGAGAAATTAGATTTTTCTTTAATTAATCAGAATTATTGACATTATAAATCTTCGTGCGACATGTTACGCAATTATGATACCTTACTGACTACATCTTACCTTATCTTTGATACTTACACGTTGATTTTAACAAATACAGAAAACAATTAGAGAACACACACAAAAGATAGCCCAGCTTTGCCACTCTCACATACACGCATTATTTATAATCTATAAAACCCTTAACATTTTATATGACTCAAATTCCCCCTTCGTTGGCCACGCGGTCCCCACGCACACGCATTGTCCGAACAGTTTTTTATTGTCCGAAATAGAAAAAGAAAATATTCTCGATTAAGGCCCTCTTGATAGATTGACCTCGATCATATGACACTTCAACTGATTAATCCACTCTTTAACTTGTTAAATTACGACTTTTTTGACGAGCCTACTGAGGCCCAGTCCGGTACCTGGAACTGTTACTCGTAGACTGCCCTTGGAACTGGTAACGTAACAGTTACATCTTCCTTTCTCTGGCGGGAAACTGTGGTTGTCCACTGCCACTATTTTTCGTCGCTCATTGCTCATTTGCTGTTGGGTAACCATTTTATATATGGAATATTGAGGTTATATTCCATGTACCAAAGTACAATTTTGGCTTTGGCTCTGCTGACGTCATTGATAGTAAGCCCTGTCTTGGCAGTATTTCCGGGAGATCTTGTAGAGACGACGAATATTTTTTACACTCTGGCCATCTTGAGTTTTTAGTCAGAGCGTCCTTTTGAGCGCGCTTGCGTGGGTATTTGCGCCTGTGCGTCGACACACTTGCAAAGTTCTTAGAATTTAGAAGGGGGCAAATTCTTCAGCCGCATTGCTCAACAACAACCTGCGTCTATGCTTTTGTTTCAAATTGTTGCTTAACACTGTTCTGTTATACGGACAAATACGTTGCACAATAATTCAGTTTTACAATATTTTATACAAGCCCGCCCGAAAACGAAATAAGTAACAATATATAAATGCCCCATACGGTTAAAATAAAAAATACCCAAAAACGACCCGCTACAATACCCCCTCGATGAGAATTCTGCTGTTCATGACAGAAGAAATCTCATCGATAACCCTGAAGAGGACCGGTGAGGAACTGGTGCCAACAACCCCCTGGTTCTTAATCTCATGGGTACACGACCCCCCTGGCTCAGCGACCATGGACTCATCTGAACGAGATCACTGGACTTCTCTGTAAGAGATCCCAACACCGAGAAATCGAACAGACTCGTACCACGGCGCACCTCGCCTTTTAACATACCACCCCCAAAAATCCTCAATCCCTGGCTAAAATTATTCCAGCTCCTCCGCCGATATGTTTCCCCTTTTTGCAAGCTGGGCTGCCTTTAGCAAATACTGGGCTCACACATACTAACATTACATGTTACCATAACACATTAAAAAAATAAAAATTTCTTTTAAAATTTATTAAAAATTTAAAAAATTCAAAATTCAAAAAAAATAATATTTTATCAAAAAAATTCTCTTCCTCTTTTTTCTTTTTTTGTTTCAAATGACTTAACCTAGACATTTCTAATAATATAAACACATCCTTACTCTAACATGAGAACCACTTATAGTCTACCAATACAATGCAATACAATAAGATAAACATGGTTAATGCACACATAATAAAAGAATCATTATCTAAAATATTCATTCGCTGGCAGGCGAAAATCAAGTTTTTTTTTTTTTTTTGTTCAAAACAATCATATTCATCTCTACTATTTAAAATTCAACTTTGAATTCAATTAGGACAGATCTATATGCCCCACAAAATATTTATCACCCAAAAAACTATCTTTTATTAGATTTCACAAATCGTTACTCTATTTCTCATTGTAGCAAACTATTTTTATCATTACTTCCAAACATCGGTAATACATCAAACATTACATTGAACATCAATTACTTAAAACATTTATAACTAACACACCAGTGACATGTTATTGCTGATCAGCTGATATCCTGACATAATTAAAACACCATGAATACCTTTCAAAATTGAACAATTACATGTAATACATTATCAACACTTACTTCTATTATGTTGATTGCCTGCCAGGCGTCTAATTATTGGCTTAGAAAAAAAAATACCCACATAATGAAAATACATTTTATCAACAACTATATCTAACACACAGCAATAAAATGATACCTTTAAAATTATAGTATGAACCTTATATTACGAGTCTGAGCATATAATTATGTGGACAGAGCACAAGCATTTTTGATTGGATTAAACCTTGAATAAGCAAAAACTTTTGTCATAAAATTTTAAATTCGTGACTCCTTTGCGTCACCTCCCAGCCACACACACTATTTCAGATTATGGTGGACTGTGGCGCCCATTCGCTTCCACAGAGACTGTATATTTTGGAGCAGGTTTTTTACCTCTCCGTGTCTCTGCTTCCGCTATTAAGTTTTAAAGTAGTGAACATCAACATGTTCTTGTTCTATAATCATACACCCTAAAACGGTTCTACCACCGGTCTTGCTACCCCCAGGCGGGCAGAGTGGCAGCCGCTGTTCCATAGTGCCGGAGATTTCCTCTAATGTCACCCCCCAATGAATTTCAAATATATACCAATTTCATGTCAGCTATGGTCAAGGGACTTGGTATAACCATAGCTGGCCGCTAGCCAAAACCATGGTTAGTGCTGGTAAGACAGTAACCGCCCGAAAAGTCGAGGAAATCTAAACTTTCATTTTACTGCCTGTTATACATCAATACTATTATGTGCGACACGGTCATTTAGTAATGTGTGTAAAATTTTTACTTTACACGGATAAGGTGTGCCGCACATTTATCGCCAGTTTGGCCTCCGATGGAAGTAACACTCACTGTTACCCCCAACCCATTTCGCTATCTAAGAGAGCACAGGCCACCCCCTTAATAGCCACTTAATAACTAATTACAATTGAAAACTAATTAAAATTTTTTGTATACATTATCATATAATATTTGCATGAACAACCATTTAACCCATTCATAACCTTTTACCGTTTAACTTTCTTGAAATTTTCAAAATTTATTATTAATAATCATTATATCATTTTTCAGTTATTATTAAAATTTTTTAATTATCTTTATTAAAAACAATTATTGCATTAAAATCTCACTATTGCATTAACACCTCAATCACACCTGTAAACATTTTTGTTACACATGATTATAAAATTTTTTCTACTTACAATCCATTTAACATGATATGCGCACAAAACATAATCACCACCATCTCTGAAACATTCACACAAAATTAGTTTAAATCCAACAATTCGTCATTCATTGCCAACTTTCCATCTCGTAAAATAAAATAAATTCATAAAAAAAATTTAATTAATTAATATTTAAACAAGCAATCAAAATATTTAAACATATCAAATTGGTTTAATTAAATCAATTACCAACAACATAAATTATATAGTTATCGAAACCATTACCATTAATCAATTACTGTTTTCAAAATTAATTCTGATATTTATTTACTTGCAAGTATTTCAATATTATTATTACAACAATCATCTTACGTACACACATTATTCATTTAACATTCCACCATGCACACATATAAATACACTCTATTTTATTTACAAACTTTTGTTATTATGTTCAGTTTTTTCCGCACTTCATTTGTCCAGATTTGCCATGTCAGAACCATTAAAACAAAATATTTATACTGTCTTTTATTGTTTTAATAGTTTAACCTCCATCGTTCCAAATCAACCTTGGTTCTACATAACATCGTTCAATTTCATCACCACACAAATGACTGTTTTGTGTGTTGTAACCAGAAAAACTAACTTCAATCAACTTATTCAAATACTCGTTAAACCAGTCTACATTAGGTATTTTTGTCAAATCTCCATCATATTAATGTTGACACAGTAGTTACGGAGAATAATTGTAGATTTTGAGTGATATATTTATGTTTATAATTAATGAGGTTATTTTGTGTATTTGTAGTGAGGTAATGAGATTGAGCTTTTTGGGGATGGTAATTTTGTATTAGGGGGTAGTGTCATGTAGGAGTCCGCAACAAAATATGTTGGGACGGGAATTCGTATCGATTTTAGTAAGGAGGGGCCGCCTTAGGTAGAATCCGGGCCACCAAATAAGGGAATTGAGTTTTGGGTAGGGGAAACACGTATCCTATGTACAAAGGGTTAGAGAGTATTTTTTTGCATATATTGGGAGAAGGTGACGATTTGAGTTCAATGATAAGTTGGGGCTTAGAGTGTCTTGATTAGTAGATATTCTGGTAGAGATGGGTGTCATGTTACTAAAAGTTGTTAGAAGTCAGAGTCAAAGGGGCGTAAGTTCATATATGTATACAGATCTAATACGGTCAATGAGAATAAATGAGTTACATCACCCACCGTAGATTGAAGTAGGATTGTTAAGAATAAAGAGAGAGAGTTATGATAAAGAATATAAACTTTTTATTTTAAACCAGTGACAGAATTTTGATAAAATTTGAAAATAATGTAAAGTCAAGAATTAACTATTGGGTTAATCATTTTTATTAAATCATTGTAATCATTATCATTCACATATACTTCTAAACTTTCCTTCCATTCTTCATATTTTCTATTTAAGTTATATAATTCTGTTACTTCATTAACACACAATTCTCTGTTTACATCTCTCTCTTCATAACCCCAAATCACACTCTCAGAAGTATTACAGACAGAGGGTATAAATTCAATTAAATCTTTCCTGACTTCTCCAGGAAAAACAAAAAACTTCAAACAACAATTATTTGTAGCCCACTTGTGTACACAATATATACGTGAAGGTCTTCCTTCACCCCCCATTCTACCTCGTAAAAAATTTACCCCCTGTTTCATACCCATAATATAACTCTCTTTCCACTCTCTCTCCAACTCATTAACACACATTAACATTTCATAATCACATTCTACAACTTCATTAGTACTCTCAGATACCAATTTTTCGACTACATTATTATTCTCGTTATTATCAACATCATTATTATTTATTAATTCATTACCTAACACAACACTGTCATTACAACTTTCGTTTGTATTATTCTTACTCTGTTCTACTTTATTCGAACTAATTTTTGTCATTTCATCGGCATTTTCAAGACATACATTCTTGTCTTGTATATTATTTATCAACTCGTCAAATTTTATATTTATATTTTGCTGTAACTGCATATTCTGGTCTTTAATTGCTTTAAAATTAATCTTGTTTTGAATATTTTGCTGTTCGCATTTGATTTTCTGTTCATTAAAATCATTAGTTAATTGGTCTAATTTATTGTTAAAATCACTTTTCATTTTATTTAAAATTATATCATTATCATCAAAACGACTATTCATTACATTAAATTTGGTCTCAAAATTATTATTCATTCTTTCGAATTGACTGAGCATAATACTCATCATATTTGTTTCCTCTGATTGTTTATTTATCTTAGTTGAAACTGGTGTCAACTGAATCCCAGAGTCAACATCTGTTTCGTTTACTTGTGGTTGAGACGCAATCGGAGTGGAATGAACTATTACATTACTGCCAACAGCTGTTTCTGTAGCAGCACCCATCTCTTCCCTCAACATACCACTTTCCTCCAGCGATTGCGACTCAAGGCCACTTTCACTCATAATTGAATTTATTATACTACTTTTTTCTGTCTTCTCGGACATTTTTTTACTTTGTCTATTTTTTCTTACGTAACAACTGTCAATTAATGATTTTATTTCAAAACTGATATTTTACAAAATCGATTTGCTTTCGCAACCGTACTCCGTTCAATGTACTGTCACATGTAGGCCGTTGTAATAACTTTTTTGTTATATTACATCCTGGTCATGGCACCATTGTAACTTTTACTCTTCGTTATATTATTTATTCAGATTAATTTAACAACTTCCACTTACCTTACGACTTGGATCTGGCCGGATCTCGTAGTGGAGGTAAACCCATTTCGTTCGACGAACTATGACAGCACATAAAACGAACTAAGGTTTTGAAAGAATTTTAACTCGCAATTTTGTGGAAGAGAAATTAGATTTTTCTTTAATTAATCAGAATTATTGACTTTATAAATCTTCGTGCGACATGTTACGCAATTATGATACCTTACTGACTACATCTTACCTTATCTTTGATACTTACACGTTGATTTTAACAAATACAGAAAACAATTAGAGAACACACACAAAAGATAGCCCAGCTTTGCCACTCTCACATACACGCATTATTTATAATCTATAAAACCCTTAACATTTTATATGACTCAAATTCCCCCTTCGTTGGCCACGCGGTCCCCACGCACACGCATTGTCCGAACGGTTTTTTATTGTCCGAAATAGAAAAAGAAAATATTCTCGATTAAGGCCCTCTTGATAGATTGACCTCGATCATATGACACTTCAACTGATTAATCCACTCTTTAACTTGTTAAATTACGACTTTTTTGACGAGCCTACTGAGGCCCAGTCCGGTACCTGGAACTGTTACTCGTAGACTGCCCTTGGAACTGGTAACGTAACAGTTACATCTTCCTTTCTCTGGCGGGAAACTGTGGTTGTCCACTGCCACTATTTTTCGTCGCTCATTGCTCATTTGCTGTTGGGTAACCATTTTATATATGGAATATTGAGGTTATATTCCATGTACCAAAGTACAATTTTGGCTTTGGCTCTGCTGACGTCATTGATAGTAAGCCCTGTCTTGGCAGTATTTCCGGGAGATCTTGTAGAGACGACGAATATTTTTTACACTCTGGCCATCTTGAGTTTTTAGTCAGAGCGTCCTTTTGAGCGCGCTTGCGTGGGTATTCGCGCCTGTGCGTCGACACACTTGCAAAGTTCTTAGAATTTTGAAGGGGGCAAATTCTTCAGCCGCATTGCTAAACAACAACCTGCGTCTATGCTTTTGTTTCAAATTGTTGCTTAACACTGTTCTGTTATACGGACAAATACGTTGCACAATAATACAGTTTTACAATATTTTATACAAGCCCACCCGAAAACGAAATAAGTAACAATATATAAATGCCCCATACGGTTAAAATAAAAAATACCCAAAAACGACCCGCTACAACTCGTATGTATAAATGTTGTGTTAAGGTTAACTTTATGTTGATGTACTGACGTATATGGCGCGCACAGTTTTAAAATATAAACTCCTTCTTTTTGTCTCGAGCGGCGTGGCCTATACGTTTGATGGTTGATCGTAGACTGTTCTGCTCCTCTGAAGCGTCTCTCGGTTGTCTGTCGAAAGTCATTCATTCCATTGGCTGGAGACGTTGTACTCTCTGACCCAAAAGCCTTCATTTTATTAAAATATATAATTTTTTGACAAAATCGAGTTTGGTGTGGAGGCTTTTTTACGTCATCACTGGTACAAAAATTTAACTGGAAAGTTTAAAATTACCATAACTTTCTTATTTTACGTCCTATCGTTAATTGGTTGAAATCAGTGAATTCAGGGCATTTTGCTTGTTAAAATAAGTCCAAAAACGCTTATTTTCCGTTCATTACTACTATCACAATAACGATTTTATTTGTTATTTCTGGTGTATCTTATTTTTATAAGTCCGTTACACCAGATTTTACTTAATTATAATAAAACACTTCTTATCTAAACACTTTGAGTCTATATCTCAGTCGGTTTAATTTACAATTTGGGAATAATTGTTCCCTACACAAATCTCGTTATGGCGTCATTAAGCGTCCATGTTAGATTTTTCATAAACATGCTGTTAAAGTACATATAACTGTGTATTTTTTAAACAATTATTAATACTGAATATATGGTACTTCCTATCTGTGTAATTTACATAATAAATCTCATCACCGGAATAACATGTGTTTTGCTCATTTACATACATTAGGCTTTGGGTCCAGAATTGCGTTAAGCAGACAGCGGCAGAAGTTGTTGGGTATAGAAATAACGTGACACATTAAATAACGGTAACGAATTTTGGTTTTATTTTCAGTAGATACTTGGTAAATTAATATACGCATAACAATGGTTCATGATTCAAATTTTCAAAATGGCGGCTAGACTATTCCACCCTTGACTTTACTCAAGGTTAATTGTGTACACTTTATGATGTTATATAACTGACTTCTTTTATGTATGTAATTCTCATCATTAAACAGAATTATAGTTTCGATTTCTTTAATACTTTACTCTTAATACTGATTAAACATGATCACAAACCAACGCCTCATTTTAATATTGGGTTGATCAACACTGGTTACACTCTCGCTTGCACTCTCTCCCTCTCTCACCTGAATTTAGACAAATTTTATAGAAATTGAGCTCATCTTTTTCTACTTTTTGAAATTTAGTAATGCAATGCAGGGCTTTCCTGAATAGATGTGGCGTAGTTCCTTCCTTAGCGGCTCCATGCGGTGGGCAGGTGTTTGTCCAGTTTGCTGTTGTCCATTTTCACTTACTCTACTTTGAATACATTTTTTATAAAGTTCACTGATGCTATAACTGTTAGTGTTTACTGTGATATTATGTAGAACATTTTAGCAATAAAATGTTACATTTTGCTGGCAGAAAATTGCCCACTACTGTTAGAGCGTGTACGCTCCCTGATTTACTTTTGACGACTGAGACCGGGTTAGACGTAATTGTTATGTAAGTGGTCGTGCATCTGACATCATTGTCTATTGTTCTCTACCCACTGTTTTGGTTAATACGTAACGGTTTTATATCGTCATTGTGTTTTTGATGACGATTCGTTACAATGGACCAATAGAAAGTCAGTATTGTCAGTTTTTAGCGCCTAACACTGCCATTTTCGTTGTTTCAATTTGCTCGTACGCCGCTGACCTTGGATCGGCTCTCCACCGGTGAATTCACATATGTTTTGGGACTTGGGTCAAAACTAACCTTGTCTGATTTAACTTGATGATTACAATAAAATTTACAATAAAATATATCCCTACATACCATTATTCTGGTACGGTTAATTCTGTACTGTTACAAAACCCCCTCAATGAAAGGTTTTGTGTCGAGACACAAAAACTTTCATTGACTCATTCATACTTTTCTAAAAGGATCAGTTCAGATATGTTCCACAACCCCCTGTAGTGTTAATAAAAAGAAAAGATCAATCACTTACCCTTGGTTCCATGGTGTCGATCGCACCCGTCTGACCTTACTGGACTTCTCCTGAGAGATCCCTACACCATATGGCCATGAGGCACTGCACGCTCCTGTTCTGACGCTCCGGCCAGCGCAGGACCGCGGTCACAACACCATACAAACTCTGAAACATTCAATACAAAATTTTAAAATAGTGGTCTCTTTCATTTACATATCTGCAACTGATATGTTTCCTCTTAGATGCATTGGTTTGTGATTTGAGGCGTTGGTTTCATTTATTTATAAAATACCAAACAACACAATAAAATATAACAAGATTTAGGATAGATAAGCCTTCTACTTGACAACACTCCTACACATTCGTATCAATTGCTTTGACTCCCGTCAGTATTAAATTGCCTCTTTCATCATAAAATTCTACTCTTATACTAAACACAACATAAATTTTTTTTTTTTTGATTCTCCAACAACAACTACTATTTTTATTCATTTATTTCAATTACTATCAGTATATTTATCTAGCATGGCAGCATTTTTGACTATCTAAATTTCTTTATTCATTTCTTTACTTTAATTTTACTCCTTTTAACAGAATCATTTTTTCCCAGAGACTTGTTACTCTAACACAAATTTAATATTATCATGGTCACTACCTTTACAGTAGCCTCCTAACCACACACTCTATTATCAACATAATAAAACACAATAAAACGTTGTACATCATAAGCATTAAACACTAACATTGAACAATTCACATTAGACAATTTACATTTACACAACTTGTAGCAGAACTTTATAACATTTTTTATTATCAACTCTCTATTAAACTTTTATCATATCATTAGATTCTATACAAAAATTTTCAAATTTATCATTTACCTTTCAGTTACAATTTCCTTCCTATCATGAATTTTCTCTTTTCTAACCCTTTCATCCTCACTAGTTTGGGTGACTCTCTATTATTCATTATTCTCTATATCGTATTTTGGCATTGTCAATCTAACCTTACTCTCCCTCTTTTTAACTAGCCACCGCTTCTAACCATTAATATAATATGACACCAATATCTCAATAATAACCCCCTTCACAAATCCCATTTAAAACCTCTGGCACCGCTCATTTTTGTACTAGTATGTGTGTATTCCCTCTAACCAACTCATTCCCTTATCGGTTCCTGACCCTTTCAGATAACCCTTTCCGGCACACAACGGTCCACTCCCGTCTCAACATCTCTCGTTGGACTCCTACACCAATACCCTTATTACAAAATATCACCAACAACAACAAATATAATTACCATCCACATTACTCAACTCTACATATAATCGCTAACCACTGTGTCCCTAAAATATCTAACACCTCTTTATATATTATCAGCATCTCAGCACTTTATTTTCCCTAACTCCCATTAACTCTATTCAACTAACTCCAATGCCCTGATTTATCCTATCCCCAAACTCTTTACAACATTTCACTTTAATATACCATTACAAAATTCATCACTTACCAACTAACAACAATACCTCTCAATACCCAAATCTATTACCTGCTTAATCATTTACTAACCCTTATAACCTGAATCTCATAATATCATTTAAACTTCCTTTAGTTATTTAAAATTCTACAATACATGTTTACATAAAAAAAAAAATACATAAAGTACACAACAGCAAAAATACACAAATACATAGACATCAATACACAAAAATATACAATTCACATAATCATGAAATCATTTACCATAATCAGTCCTAATCAGTCGATTTTTAAAAACACTGTCCACACACTTAAATGTTCATAACACAATAGAAGGTCTACCCTCCATCGTTAAACAATAGTCTTATCTTTGGTCTGTACAATTTATTTTTTATTAAATACGTTATATTAACATCATTAATATAATACACATTTAAATTCTTATATTTTATAAAACCATCATAATTAATAGGGTTATTCCCTATCAATTCAACATACAACTTGTCACGATTGGTTATTGTCCTGTCACCTCCAGTATAATCAGTCACCACTAGGTACGTTATAAAGTATTTATTTTTATTATCATCTTCTCCTACTGCTATATCAGCTTCGTTACAAGGTAAGTATTTCATATAGTTTGTTTTCTTCCATCCTACTCTCTCTATCAACTCTTTATAACCTCTATCTAACTTAAATACTTGCATCTCACCATCTACACACAACTCTTTCTCTAAATATCTCTCACTCCATTCAGAGGGTACTACTACATTAAAACCTCTCCTGATTTCTACAGGAACAATACAACAATTCAAAAAACAATTATCGGTAGACCATTTATCTACCCAATACACTCGTGAAGCCTTTTCTTCACCCCCGACTACATTACTGGAAAAATTTACCCCCTGCAGCCCCTTTATCTGTAACTTTTCTCTATACTTTCTCTCTAATTCATCAACACTTTTTATCACTTCATTATCAAATTCTACTCCCATTATACTTTTATCACCACTCTCAATACTCACACAATTATTTTCTAACACCATATTTGTAATTCTATTATCATAATTCTCACCACTACTTACCTTGTCTTTATTTTCATTCAATTTATTTGATTCTCTACTCTTATTTTCTAACTGTATTTTGTCTAACTTTGTACCTATTTCATTTAATCTTTTGTCCAAATTACAACTCTGTTTTTTAATTTCTTTTTTGATATCACTCAATTGTACATCGAATTGATCAAATTTGACGCTCTGCTCCTTAAAAAGCAGTTTCATCATTCTTATTATGTCATTCTCTTCCATTCTTTTTGTTGGGTCTGATGTTGAATGAATACTATCACCCATCATTTCTGATTCTGTTTTACTCGTCTCATTACTATTTGCCATTTCTTTTCTTTTTTTTTTTATTATTAATATATTAACAATAATAAATTTATTTTAGTTGTGTTGTACTCTATTTGTACCATGCATAACCTATACAGGTAATCTCTATATATATTTTTTTTTTTTTCTTATATTTCCCTACCCGTCTAACCTCTGCTTGTCTGCTTATTTATATATTTTTACTTATATATTGTTAACTACCAGCTATTATTCTTTTTATATACATAAACTATGGTACTTATATATGTATAATGTTGGTCAAAACATGGTACACATGTGTACTTACCGGGATCCTTGCCGGTGAACATGTGCTTCTCCGTTTAAACACTTTTTTACCTAAGGGGTGCCAGGATTCGTAACAGCGAGATTTGTTTAAACAGAAAAAGTGACACAATGAAAACACAAACTCTTTAGCTACTGTAACTACTCGTTTTAATTTTCCACATAATAAAATATACATTAGTAAAACATACATAAAGGCCTAACCCAAAATGGCTGCCAGTATTAACTCAAAAAACAAAATGGCGGCTATCTTTCTTTATTGTTTTCTTTTATTAATTTAATTAAATCAGTACTGAGAAGCCTCATCATTAAAATTAGTTAGATTCCTTTTTATTTTATACTGCAGTTAAAGTATCGTATATCAACACAAACCAATGCCCTATACGTATATAGGCATGGCCACGCCCTAGTGCAATCACACGCTCACTCACACGTTACTGTAATTACATTTTATACAATTTATTATTTCATTTATTGAGCTCATGAATAAATATAAAGAGAGATAAATTGTGACTTCTCTGTGGTAAGCGGATCGTCGCTCCCTCGCTGGCCTCAGATGTATCCCAGGAGTATGATCGGTGTTGAATTCATTACAAGTTAGATTTTTCTGCACTGACTCTACATTAAAGGTGTTATAATATGTACTTTGGTTTACTGTTCTCTACTACATGTTTGATATCACATTTTACAAGATTCTAATTGTTGTTCACAACTTTTGATGAAAATTGATTCCACCAGCGATACATCGCTGTGGCCTCTCTAGTGGACGGTGATGAACTGAGACCGATTAATGTACAATTTTATGCTTGTGTGCGTGACTTTGACGTCATTAAGCTCTGTTCTGCAGAACAACGCCCTAGTCGTACGCATTGTTTTCAGTGCGTCATTGTTTTTTCTATGACGGAATAACTTTATTGTCCAATCACAATCTATATGTAACAGACTTCATCACCATCTCCGCCATGGCTGTTTCCGACTCCCGCACGTTCCAACGGTGACCTTGGTATGATACACTGCCTGATTCTGCTTGGATCTCTCTTTATATTGGGACAATGGACCTAACCACTCTGTATGTTCATAGTTACACAATAAAACATTGCAAATCACCCTTATAACCCATAATTATGTAATGGGGTCAAAATGTACTGTTACAATATAAAGTCCAGGTTCGGGCTGCCATCTGTTAAATTACATATTTATGTATATTAATCATACAATTATTAGTACTGAATGTATGATAATTAATATTTGTGTAATTTGAATAATAAATCTCATCACCGGAATAACACGTGTTTTGCTCATTTACATGCATTAGGCTTTGGGTCCAGAATTGCGTTAAGCAGACAGCGGCAGAAGTCGTTGGGTATAGAAATAACGTGACACATTAAATAACGGTAACGAATTTTGGTTTTATTTTCAGTAGATACTTGGTAAATTAATATACGCATAACAATGGTTCATGATTCAAATTTTCAAAATGGCGGCTAGACTATTCCACCCTTGACTTTACTCAAGGTTAATTGTGTACACTTTATGATGTTATATAACTGACTTCTTTTATGTATGTAATTCTCATCATTAAACAGAATTATAGTTTCGATTTCTTTAATACTTTACTCTTAATACTGACTAAACATGATCACAAACCAACGCCTCATTTTAATATTGGGTTGATCAACACCGGTTACACTCTCGCTTGCACTCTCTCCCTCTCTCACCTGAATTTAGACAAATTTTATAGAAATTGAGCTCATCTTTTTCTACTTTTTGAAATTTAGTAATGCAATGCAGGGCTTTCCTGAATAGATGTGGCGTAGTTCCTTCCTTAGCGGCTCCATGCGGTGGGCAGGTGTTTGTCCAGTTTGCTGTTGTCCATTTTCACTGACTCTACTTTGAATACATTTTTTATAAAGTTCACTGATGCTATAACTGTTAGTGTTTACTGTGATATTATGTAGAACATTTTAGCAATAAAATGTTACATTTTGCTGGCAGAAAATTGCCCACTACTGTTAGAGCGTGTACGCTCCCTGATTTACTTTTGACGACTGAGACCGGGTTAGACGTAATTGTTATGTAAGTGGTCGTGCATCTGACGTCATTGTCTATTGTTCTCTACCCACTGTTTTGGTTAATACGTAACGGTTTTATATCGTCATTGTGTTTTTGATGACGATTCGTTACAATGGACCAATAGAAAGTCAGTATTGTCAGTTTTTAGCGCCTAACACTGCCATTTTCGTTGTTTCAATTTGCTCGTACGCCGCTGACCGTGGATCGGCTCTCCACCGGTGAATTCACATATGTTTTGGGACTTGGGTCAAAACTAACCTTGTCTGATTTAACTTGATGATTACAATAAAATTTACAATAAAATATATCCCTACATACCATTATTCTGGTACGGTTAATTCTGTACTGTTGCAATGCTTAGAACTAATTTTTCTTATTTAAAATGATCATATTACTATCTAATAATACTAGTAATGTTTCTTTACACAATTTTACACTATAATATTTATATATGACTGTGGTTAATTTAATATTTACATAGTTTCAGTCCTCTCCTATCTCTCTTATACTATTTCTTCACCTTATTTTTGGTCTCTTCTATATAAATCATATCATCTAATGATTGTAATTAGTGTACACACATAGTACCTAATTTATTATATATAATGGTTATCTTTTAATTAGTTCAGAACTCTTCAATCTTTCAGTAATGGCTCTGTTCATGTTGTGTCATATCATAGTAGTCATTTATTTTTTCTAATACAACAACTAAATTGTTATTGTTCTATTTGGTTTGGATTCCCAAAGTAGCATTAGATATTATTCTAACTTTTGGTAAAGTTTCCAATTACTTTTACACAAGTTTATATGCTATATTTTTCATAAATAACTTGTTGGTCATTGTTTGTTTACATTTGGTTTTCTTCATAATAGTCATTTGGTTTTTAAATGTTTGTATATAATATGACTGTTTTTATGGTCATTATCTGTTCTCAAAGTAGCATTGGGATTTCCTCTTACTACTGGTAAGAATTGTAACAAGCTGTTCTCAATATTTGATACAGTATTTTTCTTAACTAATTAGCTATACAATGGTTCAGCTTACTTCTGGTCATATGTACATGGTTAGTTAGTTTACAATAATTTAGTTATAATATTGTTCTTATCATGTTTAGAATCTGTTCCCAATGTATTATCAGATATTTATCTCACTACTGGTAATACTCTTATAAACATTGATATTGGTTTTGATACTGTACTTTGCTTAACTAAATTGGCATACTTTTCTCATTTCTGCTATTCTCTGTGCCATTATGTTTGACTTGTTCGATTTACATTGTTTTGCAATATATTACATTGTCTCTCAATATTTATTATTACTACTTATAATAAATTCTCGTTTGATAACATAGTTGATGATCATATATTTATACTAATATGTATCATTTTCTGTTGTAATAGGTCTCTTCCTTGTGGGTTGTGTAACAATGTACCATCTGTTTTAGTGCAGTATTTTTCTACTACTAAACTGACTTCACTACGGTATCTTAATATAATACCTTAACTATTTTGTTACACATGTTTATACAATTCCTTCTTAAACACTAACACAAATCTTTCTTGTATTATTTACAATATTTTTCTGGTCAATGGTGGAACTTAATTCCTGTCATTGTTTGATACTTAACAAATGTCTTTTATTTGTTGTCAGTTCTCTATGAACAATAACATAATTGTTCTATCTTGTTCTAATCTGGTGGTCTTATGATTATGTGTATTGATTACAACTTTATTAAATCAGTCACACTCACTGTCTGTGTTTATTTGACTATTTTAATTTTTGTTGTTTCATCATGAAATTAACATATTTCTCACACTGTAAACTTTATCACTGTAATTGTTTGTGTGGTTTATTCAGTTGAAATTAGTTAGTTATTCACAGGTTTCACATTTGTATTAAGTACACACTGTAATTGTTTGTGGTTCCTTAAATGTTTCACACTGGTTTTCTTGTCACACTTATAATCATTTCTTTTGTCACTTATATTGCTTTTAGTACTTGTGGTTTATGTTGAGTCCTTGTATCTTCTGTCCTTCTTCTTTCTTCTTCTTGGTGCTCTTCCTGGTCGTTCTTCCTTCTTCTTTATTCTATATTTTCATTGTAGTTGCTATTTTTATTTATCTCCATTGTCGTTAGAGCTTGTTGGTCCTTGTTTCGTTGATTCCCCTCACTGTTGGATCCTATTGGGTCTAGTTACTGATATTTTGGTTTGGGCTTGTGGCATTTTCTTTCTTCATTTTGTCTTTAATGTTGATATATTAGCATTCTCTTCTTCATTGTTGGATTTTTTATTAATATATTTGTAGATACACACTTATATACACTTAGGTTTATTTATCTAGATATATTTCCATGTTTTTCTCATACTTGACGTTACATTCGTTTATATTATGTAACTACCATATTTTTTGGTACTGTTACATATGCCTTCCTATAAGAATTGATTAATTCTGAATTATTATAATATATTTTTCATTGAAGAATTCATCAATTGTTGTACATTCCATGTTGATTCACATGTTTTTTCCATATATCCCTTCACTTTCTTCTATTTGAATCGTATTTATATCTTCTCTATGTAATTATCTCCCATGTTTATTTAGTTCCCTAATTCCCTAACATAAGTTTAGCTGGGGCAGTTTAGAGCGGCTCACTTTGGCTATTCAACTCTACTGGCCATACTAATTTCAATAAATATGGAGGCAAATCATCTCCTTCAATAATAATAAATGATTGCTGGCATTACTCTTCAGTCAATTCATTTTAAATCATCAAAAATAATAATAGTGGTCGTTCTTCCGACAAATAATAAATATCCTTGGGATTAATTCACGCATCTGCGGTTTATACATTGTTATTCTCTCTTTTCTTGATTCAACTTAACTGTATTCTTCACATATTATAGGGATAGTTTGTTTTACACTTCCTCACTGGTATACTCTCATGATTATCTTCGTTAGTATATTATTTTTTTCATTCTTCATTATCATTGATCAATCTCTTCATTTTGTTTTCACTTTGAATGTCGTCTCGTCATATTCTTCATCTCAGGTTTCATTCTTCTAGATATAATTCATAAGTACATTTGTTTTACTTCTTCTTCATGGTTTGTTTTTGGTATTTATATTCCATGTGGTATCGGTTTCTTCTCTAGTAATATACATCCTAAACAATGTGGTTGTGTGTGGTGGTTTGTCTACATTAATACATTACTTTGGTTTCATTTTTCCAACTTCTCATTTGTTCCTTCTTCTTTCTTCTTTAGTACGGGTAAGATGTTCTAATTACTGGTTGACGTGGCTCTTGGAATTCATATTAGTGCCAAAGTTGTTATTTGTCAGTCTCGTATATTCATACTCTTCTTCTATAGTACGGGTGAGATGTTATAATTACTTGTTGACTAGGCTCTTGGAAATGGTTATGCCTTGGATCTTATTTGTCTGTCTCGTATATCATACTCTTCTTCTATAGTACGGGTAAGATGTTATGATTACTAGTTGACTAGGCTCTTGGAAATATTTATGCCTTGGATCTTATTTGTCTGTCTCGTATATTCATTCTTATTTGTACTTTATTATTAACAACACAATGTTCTGAATCCTTTACATTAATTCTCTTGAAGTATGTTTTCTCACATTATAAAGTTACAATATATTCAATGTTCAATACATAATTATACAGTTACTTCTCATTTAATATACACACATAATAAATTTCATAATAACAACACATCCTTTCCTTTCTTTAGTCAACATCTATTTTTATAATCATAGTTTCATTTTTCACTTTTAAATAACAATAATCTTCATAGCCACTTTTCATCTTTTATCTTGATATAGTCAGTAGTTATATTCATAATTATACCTTCATTTTTCATAACAAATATTTTCATCCTTTACATGATCAATAATAAAATAATCCTTATCGCTATCTTTTCACCTTTGGTCCCATAATTTAATTTTCAATATATTTTTTCATTGAGGTTTGATTATAGGCATTACTGGTTATCATAATAGTCAGTCCCATAATTCAGTGTAGATTTTATTTATTTTAACCGTAATCATCGTTCTCCTCTCTTCTTGTCGATCGGACTTCTTTAGTATCCATACTTCCGTCCGTTCTTGACAGGTATCGGGCTATCATCTGGTTCTTCCATTTGAAAGCTGTTAGGGCTGAGTCTGCCTTCCATTCTTCTGTCTTCCTTCCCTCTCTTTCTTCAATACATTTGTTTCCATTGTTCTTCTGGTGGCTGTCAGTGTTGATGTTTGATAACTCCCTCAATTTGGTTTGGGTATCTTCATCTATCCTTTGATTGTGTACTTCCGTTACTTGACTCCTCTTCTTCCGCAGTTCTCTTATCTCTCTGGCGTATCCTTCAACAATCCGGTCCCATTTCTCTTGGTAGCCTTCCTTTTTCTTAAAGTATTTCACTCTTCTTTTGGAAATACGTGGTTGGGATATTCTGTTGGTCATCTTCTTCTTTGTTGTTACATAATCTTCTTCCTTGTCCATCTCCATGATGCTCTTTCGATACTCCTTCCTAAAGACCCCTTCTTCATGGTTAATGATTGGTATGTTGACCACATTAATCAGACCATTTCTAGTCATTTCAATCAATTCCTTTGTGACTCTTGCCTTCCTTGGACGTAGGGTTCTTCTTTCTTCTATCTTCACCTCTTCCTTTTCTTGAATCATTTGGATCTTCTTTTCTCTATTCTCTTTAGGCTCTGGACTCGCTGGTTCCATGTTTTTATTTTCAGGTATTTCTTCAACCTCCACTTGCTTGTCGTCTATCTTCTGGCTGGCTTGTTCCCTCTGTTCTCTTTCTCTTCTCATTTTTTCTATGGATTTCCTGTTCTCTTCTATGGTTTCATCCAATTTCTTTATTATTCTTTTCTCCATCCTCATCAACATTTCGATGATGTATCTGTTTTCTGGTCGTACCTGTCTCTCGGGTTGTCCATCCTCCGGTAGAATTTCTTGTGGTGTTACTTCCGGTAGGACTCCTTGAGATATTATTTCCGGTTCCTCCATAGGCTGCTGAACCCCCTCCGCTGGTTCAATTGTTTTTTCCTTCGTTTCCAGTACAACTTCTTCTACATCTTCCGTCGACATGGCCTCTTTTTCTTCTCTTCTGGTCTCCTTCTCCTCTTCGGTTGCCCTCTTCCTTGACGTTGATCGTGATTTTGATCTTGATTTTAATCTGCTGGTGTACATCTTGCTGTACTGGTAATGTACCTGCTGTCTTTTTCACGAATTGGGGTGATTGGGTCACTAGTTATGGTGTAACTTCCCTTAAATCGTGCTCAGACGTTGGGCGCCAATCTATAATATAAATTATAGATTCGAATGTTTATGATGTATTGATGTGTGATCTTCAATCACTTCTGCCCCGCGATGGAGCGCCAATCTATAATATAATATTATTATAGATACTGATATATTTATGATGTTGTAGTATCTACTTTCCTGGGAGTCTTATTATGTCAAGCCCCACGTTGGGTTCGTCAACTTGTAATGTAAAATTACAAGTAAAAGAGTATAAAGAATAAATAATTGGATGTTCTTCGTTTGTATTTTGGTGTGTTCGTGTGAGTGTAGACACGCACCGGTATCTACGATAATGTTGTTTATCAAAAGATATAATCGTAATCGTTGAGGTTATTGGTGTTATTGTATTGTTTTTTATGGGTACGTAGTAATAGTTCACTCCTTTTATTTTAATATGGTTCACGCACTTTGTTGTGTATCTCTCTTACTTACCACACTTGAATACTTCAATTCTGTTCTGTGACGTTCCTTCTGAAATACATGCACTTCAAATACAAGAAAATATTCGGATTGAATATTTAATATATCATCACACACAATAGTAAATGAAGCAATATCTGATGAATATTCTGAATTATGCTAAATCTTTTTAAATTCTTCCGCCACCTGTGTCAGAACTGATTAAAAAATAAATGAATTTACTTTTAATAGAAATGATACTCCTTTTATGGTAATAAAATTGGCGGTTTATTAACAATTTAATAAATGATAAAATCTTTGACAATTAAAAAACAATAATTAACAACCTTTCAATTACTGATTACAATAAAAATTCAATAAGACTCTGTCTAATTCCTCAAGGCTGGTAGACCTGTTATTAGTACAATAATTTAACTGCATAGGTTATGTAACTTTGATTCAGTGAATTACCATATTTCGTTAGGTTCTTTGAGGTAACATGATACCAGTCACAAGATGTAATACAAATAACGATATAGAATTAACAATAATGAATAATAATCGAACAAATATAAAAAATCAAAAATTGGTACCATATGTCTGGTATTTATGAAACTATCGTACGCGGGGATGCGTACGCATCTCTAATACTAGTTTGGAATTATCAAGCTGTATGACTTGTACAGTATTTAAAAATGTATTACTTTCGTTTAATAATTTGTTTTAAAAATCATTTATTCACAAGAGAAAAATTTCTCAAAAAACTCTTGTTAGTAATTCTATTTGATTTGAATGTTACTTGAGAACAGATCGGTAATGTTGAAATTATCAAGTTACCGTAACGATTTCTGAGGTTAGAATTAACCGGTGTTGTTACAAAGGATAAGTATTTCTTAATAGCTATTATTTCTTAAACTATACAGGTAAACATATTATTCATAATTCTTTAATATATTATTATCAGAATTACATTTATTCAGATTGTATGAAAATTAATAAAGTATATTTCAAAACATCGAAAAAAAAATCAAGAAAAATAAGTTTAGTCAAATGAGTGACTAAATATTCTTGTATTCATTAAGGATTACTTCCAAACATTATATTTTAAATTATTATAATTAATTAAAATATTTTTATAATATTTTAATAATGGCGATTTAAATCTTTCCTCAATTCTGATAATTTAATTACTGTTTTTCGATACTCAGCATTATCTGACTTGCGTACTATCGAAAGTTAGCTATTCACAAAAATTATTATTTTCGTTCAAATATTGTTTAAATAAAATTGTACTCCCTGTTTCCTATTTAACACTTCACTCGCAAGTATGGTCGACATTATACACTGACCTACTTGTTTAATTAAAACAATTCCGCACTTTTTCACTCGTATGTATAAATGTTGTGTTAAGGTTAACTGTATGTTGATGTACTGACGTATATGGCGCGCACAGTTTTAAAATATAAACTCCTTCTTTTTGTCTCGAGCGGCGTGGCCTATACGTTTGATGGTTGATCGTAGACTGTTCTGCTCCTCTGAAGCGTCTCTCGGTTGTCTGTCGAAAGTCATTCATTCCATTGGCTGGAGACGTTGTACTCTCTGACCCAAAAGCCTTCGTTTTATTAAAATATTTAATTTTTTGACAAAATCGAGTTTGGTGTGGAGGCTTTTTTACGTCATCACTGGTACAAAAATTTAACTGGAAAGTTTAAAATTACCATAACTTTCTTATTTTACGTCCTATCGTTAATTGGTTGATATCAGTGTATTCAGGGCGTTTTGCTTGTTAAAATAAGTCCAAAAACGCTTATTTTCCGTTCATTACTACTATCACAATAACGATTTTATTTGTTATTTCTGGTGTATCTTATTTTTATAAGTCCGTTACACCAGATTTTACTTAATTATAATAAAACACTTCTTATCTAAACACTTTGAGTCTATATCTCAGTCGGTTTAATTTACAATTTGGGAATAATTGTTCCCTACACAAATCTCGTTATGGCGTCATTAAGCGTCCATGTTAGATTTTTCATAAACATGCTTAGAACTAATTTTTCTTATTTAAAATGATCATATTTCTATCTAATAATACTAGTAATGTTTCTTTACACAATTTTACACTATAATATTTATATATGACTGTGGTTAATTTAATATTTACATAGTTTCAGTCCTCTCCTATCTCTCTTATACTATTTCTTCACCTTATTTTTGGTCTCTTCTATATAAATCATATCATCTAATGATTGTAATTAGTGTACACACATAGTACCTAATTTATTATATATAATGGTTATCTTTTAATTAGTTCAGAACTCTTCAATCTTTCAGTAATGGCTCTGTTCGTGTTGTGTCATATCATAGTAGTCATTTATTTTTTCTAATACAACAACTAAATTGTTATTGTTCTATTTGGTTTGGATTCCCAAAGTAGCATTAGATATTATTCTAACTTTTGGTAAAGTTTCCAATTACTTTTACACAAGTTTATATGCTATATTTTTCATAAATAACTTGTTGGTCATTGTTTGTTTACATTTGGTTTTCTTCATAATAGTCATTTGGTTTTTAAAAGTTTGTATATAATATGACTGTTTTTATGGTCATTATCTGTTCTCAAAGTAGCATTGGGATTTCCTCTTACTACTGGTAAGAATTGTAACAAGCTGTTCTCAATATTTGATACAGTATTTTTCTTAACTAATTAGCTATACAATGGTTCAGCTTACTTCTGGTCATATGTACATGGTTAGTTAGTTTACAATAATTTAGTTATAATATTGTTCTTATCATGTTTAGAATCTGTTCTCAATGTATTATCAGATATTTATCTCACTACTGGTAATACTCTTATAAACATTGATATTGGTTTTGATACTGTACTTTGCTTAACTAAATTGGCATACTTTTCTCATTTCTGCTATTCTCTGTGCCATTATGTTTGACTTGTTCGATTTACATTGCTTTGCAATATATTACATTGTCTCTCAATATTTATTATTACTACTTATAATAAATTCTCGTTTGATAACATAGTTGATGATCATATATTTATACTAATATGTATCATTTTCTGTTGTAATAGGTCTCTTCCTTGTGGGCTGTGTAACAATGTACCATCTGTTTTAGTGCAGTATTTTTCTACTACTAAACTGACTTCACTACGGTATCTTAATATAATACCTTAACTATTTTGTTACACATGTTTATACAATTCCTTCTTAAACACTAACACAAATCTTTCTTGTATTATTTACAATATTTTTCTGGTCAATGGTGGAACTTAATTCCTGTCATTGTTTGATACTTAACAAATGTCTTTTATTTGTTGTCAGTTCTCTATGAACAATAACATAATTGTTCTATCTTGTTCTAATCTGGTGGTCTTATGATTATGTGTATTGATTACAACTTTATTAAATCAGTCACACTCATTGTCTGTGTTTATTTGACTATTTTAATTTTTGTTGTTTCATCATGAAATTAACATATTTCTCACACTGTAAACTTCATCACTGTAATTGTTTGTGTGGTTTATTCAGTTGAAATTAGTTAGTTATTCACAGGTTTCACATTTTGTATTAAGTACACACTGTAATTGTTTGTGGTTCCTTAAATGTTTCACACTGGTTTTCTTGTCACACTTATAATCATTTCTTTTGTCACTTATATTGTTTTTAGTACTTGTGGTTTATGTTGAGTCCTTGTATCTTCTGTCCTTCTTCTTTCTTCTTCTTGGTGCTCTTCCTGGTCGTTCTTCCTTCTTCTTTATTCTATATTTTCATTGTAGTTGCTATTTTTATTTATCTCCATTGTCGTTGGAGCTTGTTGGTCCTTGTTTCGTTGATTCCCCTCACTGTTGGATCCTATTGGGTCTAGTTACTGATATTTTGTTTTGGGCTTGTGGCATTTTCTTTCTTCATTTTGTCTTTAATGTTGATATATTAGCATTCTCTTCTTCATTGTTGGATTTTTTATTAATATATTTGTAGATACACACTTATATACACTTAGGTTTATTTATCTAGATATATTTCTATGTTTTTCTCATACTTGACGTTACATTCGTTTATATTATGTAACTACCATATTTTTTGGTACTGTTACAATAGAAAGCAGCTTTGTTGAAGAATGCATCCATTTGAAAAGCTATCTGTTATCTATGAAGACAGAAGGTGGTAACAAATTATCGTCTCTTCCATTTCTCTGCAGAATGTTGGCTTCAAAGAAAATTAGTGATGTCTACCCAAATGTGTACACTGCACTCAAGATCTACAACTGTACTCCAGCAACAAACTGTTCTGCTGAAAGGTCGTTTTCAGTTTTAAAACGAATCTAGAACTATCTACGGACAGCACAGAATCAAGAAAGACTGGTCAGTCTTGGAGTGCTCGCCATAGAATCAGACATCACTGTCAGTCTGGATTTTGAGGAAGTGATAAATGCATTTGCAAATGCAAAAGTTGTGGCGTTAAATACAGTTTTTAAATATATTAAATACATAAATATAACTTCCACCTACCTTCAAAGTTTCGTTTATCTGGGTCCAGGATTCTTTCATACGAACGCTAGATACAAACATGTGTTTCATAGGTTATCGAAATAACTAACTCGACACAATTTTGAAGAGAAATTACGATTTTTTAATTAATCAGAATCATTTTAAATTTTGTTCAAAACTTTTGCTCATTGTTTTACAGATTAAGTTATAGTTTTCTTTGTTTGGTTAACATCTTCTACATACTAACTTATTCTAACATCTTACCTTACTGATCACAATTTAATACAGATATACAGACAGAGCCCAGCCTGCAATTTTGCACACTCTCACATACATAGAAAATTACCCCGCCCCTAACATGTTAATAAAAAGATACCCATTCCGGCCGGCACATGGTAACCCTTTGAATTCGTTTTATTTGAGTTTGGTAATTACGTCGCTGCCTAATGTAACTGATTTTGTTCCCCTCCCATACTCACTGATAGCGCTGACACGGGTTGTTACTTTTAGTTCATTTTTGAAATAGAAAAACTGATAAAATTTTGGTAGAGCGCATTTGGCTCTGTGTCGGCCGACACGATCAGCTACGGACTGGGCCAGCGTCTTTTGCGAGCGGGAGGAAGTTTATGTCCACTGCCAGTGGATTTCGTTGACGTTCCTAGTTGATTTGTTGTAGTTTATTGGCTAAGCACATGCTACATAGTGGTTGTTTCTGTAGTGTGTGCCGACGATATCTAGGCACTTCTGGTCTGACATCACTAAAGAGGTGGTCCTTAATTTGCGTTTCCTTCATCTTAGTCAAGGAGACGAAACAGAAAATATATTTTTTCACCATCTTGGCGTTGCCTGACCGCGTCAGTCCGAGCGTATACTCACTTGACGCGTGCGTGCACTGTCACACCGAAACAGAGTTCTTGGAACTGAGGGCTTGCTTCATACCTCAACTGATTTTGCAACGGAATATTACGTTGCTGCTTTGTTACAAACTGTTATATTTGCCACGTGTTTTTTCACAATGGGATTAAAACTTGCACAATATTTTTTATGAAACCCCGAAAACTGAAATAAAATAAAATACCCCATTTTTGACACGTTACAAAGTCAGAAGAAAGTCATTTCTCTAAGTTCGCTAAGTTTCACAAAATGGTTAGTATCAAATTGCAGTGTTTCTACCATATACGTTTGACTGACCAAATTGGATGTTTCAGTGATATTTTTAACTGAGGTTATTAAACTGTAGTGATTATTTTCTATGTGTTTACCATATATCGTCTTCAGAATAATATATAAATGTTTAACTTGCACCTTTGTTTCATATATTGTGTATTCAGTTAAGTTTAAATACTGTCTATAATACAGTTTAAAATTGAAGTAAGTAATTAAACAATTTATTGTCCATAGTCTGTAAACGAATAGCGACACTGAAGTTTAGCTCAGGGAATAGGGGGCGTAAAATTAATGACTGCACAGGGGCATTATACATCCAAAATACGGGCCTGCATACGGGCAAATATGAAAAATACATAAGCATACTGATGTTGTATTATATGGCAGTATAACATGTCAGTAAGAAAACAGTTTACAAGTTACCAGTTTTTTTTTTCAGACAAACTTAAAGTAAAAATCTAACATTGAATTGATGAATTGAGGACCAACAGTATAATATTACGCCACCAGTGGACTTAGTATTTTGACAAGTGGCATAATATTATGCCACTCACTTTATAATGCTCTCAAATGCGCTGCGTCTCGTTATTACACCATGGAAAACAACATTCAATTGATAAAGAGTTGAACACTTTGAGGACCAACAGTGTAATATTATGCCACTCATTTTTTAATGCTCTCAGATGAGCCACGTCTTGTTATTACACCATAGAAAAATGGAAAACATTATCAAGCATTTCGGTTCTTGTTTCAGTATGCAGATTGCAGCACTGACTGAAGAAAAGAGTTTATATAAAATAATGTAAGCAGTTTGGCAAGCGCTGTGAGTGTGTTTACATTTCGCGTGTTCAACATATAAGTTACGGTTTGTGTTTACAAGTATTTTGAAGTTATTTTTGAATGTTTTGAGTGTTACTGTTTATTTGTGAATATATTATTTAGCAGATTAGCGTATTACTTATTACAAAATTGATATATTATAAATCGTTATATCTCATCTTGATGGTAAGCTAGAAATAACGGTACATTCATGATGCAATGTAGTGTATTGTATTTGTTATTTCAACTTTCTTTACTCATTTCCGATTTCTTTCCAGAATATTTGGTTTCATTTAAACTAATTATACACATTCATTAACAATGATATTCTGAAAAATGAATATGTTTTGGTATAAATTCTGGCTCAATAGTTCCTACTGCTCTAAGAGTTTGCGTGTACATCTGTACTTCAACCTTTATCATCTTAAAGCACTGTATATGTTTTTTTAATACATTTTGGATACTTTTTTCTTACTAAAGACAATAGTTGAGTTATAAACAAAAGAATATGAGTGAACTGTGGTAGTTGTTTTAGTTCAAATAATATGATTTTAAAGAATTTTTTTTCTGTTAAAAATTATATAAAACATCTCATTTTTATATGGCTTCACTCATGATATATAAAAATGAAATAAAAAAACCTATAAAGAGTATATTCATAAGAGAAATGTCTGGTCAAATGTTTGGTATAATTATATTTTACATTCGTATATGGTCAGTTTTTTCTTGTGTTTATATTTTTTATATATTATTAATATAATAAAACTTTTTGTATATAATATACTTTCATTTTGTGAATTACAATGTTTAACGAATTGTTCAATACTATTTAAACATTTTAATTCACAAAATAAAAGTATATTCTTGTACAAAAAGTTTTGTTATATTAATAATATATGAAAAATTATTGTTTAGTAACAAATTGTAAGTATTGTGACCAACCTAAAAAAATTGTTTGTTTACAAAAGAAAAAAAAAATTGTGTTATTTAAATTTTGAAAAAAATTTATTAAGTTTTGGTTTGATGTTTTATTGTTTAATATTTTAGTAAATAATTCTTGTAATTGTGTGGTGTTAAAATTTTAAGTTCCTCTGAGTCAGTTGTGTTAATAATATCACTTATTGTTCAATGGAATTAAATTCAGCGTTAACAGGATTGTCTAATTCACTGATCGATTAGCGGTATTTCTTCTTCTTCGTATGTCCTACTTCCACTTGAGTAATGGCCGCCTTTCTTGTAGTCCTGTTGTTCACTAATACTCTATTTATTAAATTTATAAATAAATTTTAAACCAAATTGTAGAATTTCTAAATTATATTGACAAATGTTTAAAAGTATCGATTTAAAATCGATTATCATATAATGCTCGACTCGTTCACAGGGCGATCGATTGATGGTACATATGTTATTTAATATTAATTTTTCAGGTTCTTTTAACAGTTATATTATATAGTCAGAGAAGGGTAAGATCAGAAAGTATAACATTTACAATTAAAAAGCTTAATAGTTAAAAATTACAACGTTATTTGATAATACCGGTATATATAATGTTTATAAAATGAAAAGTTCGAACCAATGATGAGTTGACAAATACTAGTAATCGTGTGCGCGTTGAATGCTGGGAGTCAAAATGGCCGCTTCGGAGCTGCTGATGTAAAACAGGAATCGTCTGGATGAAATTTTCTTCCAATAAAGCTGCCTTTCCAATGCTTCCTCGTCTCCGCAGTAGTGATTAATATTTCTGGTGTTATTGTAGTATCTCTCGTTCAATGTTCTGTTATTCACTCGAGAAAAATGTGTGTGATAATGTTAAGTTACTGGTGTCGTAAAGTTCATTTTAGTTATTCGGAATTATTAGTGTGAGAGGTTCATATGGTTAATTAACTAGTTCGGTTGTGTATTCACTTGATTCAATGTTTGTAGTGGTTAATTTTCACTGAATTTAAGATTTAAAATTGTTCTGTCGAAATTCTCAAAATTTTACTGTAGGCTACGTTCAATTTTTACACGCCATTAATGGTTCCGATATAGGTTGTTATGTAGCTAGAGCTCACTCAACCGTACACTACGAATGTTAATAAAGAACTGTCCTACTTCCTTCGTTCTCTTAAACATCTTGGCCATTTTAATATTAGCAATGTATTGTTTCAATTTTTAATCGCTTCCGCTACATGTAAGAAAGATTCATTATATCACAGAATATATTTTGGTTATTAATTAATTTCATTAAATAATAAATACACAATCCTTTTCTTCAGCTTATGCTGCTTGATTTGATATCAAATAAGATAGTTTTACAAAGTTTTTTCTCTAAAAAGCCATATTTCTTTATTTTTTAAAAGTAGGCCTAAAAAATTACTTCCTGTCCTTTATAAAATGATGCCATTTTAATATGTTATATTTAGGATTGTATTCAATCTCAGATTGAAATAAAAATGGTTATCTGCCCTTAATTCATTGTAATTTTATTAATTAGTTATCCTTTTAAATATTATTCCATAATTTGGGACTCCCCTCTTTGAAATTTTTGTAATCATATTTCCAATTTTTTCAATAATTTTATATACCTTTTTACACTATCCTTTTAAAGTATAGTTTTAGTCATAGTATTTGGTGACTGATTCACCTTATATAAATTCCATCAGTTTAACTGGTTTATTTAACTTAGTTAACAATTATAATGTTGTTGGAGTTTCCTATTTGGCCTAGATTTTTCTGGTTTTACATATAATGTTTTTGAATAATACTGTGTTTATACCCCTTCTGACTTTCTTATTTTAATACAATATTAATTAAAATCTCCTTAATTAACTAACAGAACATGTAGTATCGTATTCATACTCATAATACCTACACAATATTTGAAATTAACACTATAATATTGTATTCAAAATCAGACATTTTAGTTTTAACTACTACTAGTAACATATAATAAACATTTTATAAAAAGAGTATGGTATCCATACTTAGACATTTTAGTCTGGACTAATATTATTAAACATATTAAACATTTTTATAATAATAAAATCTTATATTCTACTCCCCACATTGAATTATGGAGTTCATGAGCTTTAACATAAGCATAACAAGCCCTTTATTTTTTATTTATTTCTTAAACTTATTTTGGTTGCAGTCTTATCTGTTTTTATTTTGGTATTATAGATTTATCCCCTGTCACTTTATTTATTCACCACCTGCTCTCCCTTTATCCTTTACATTTTAATGAAGGTTTTTAGATAAAAAGTGGCACCTTCTTATAAACATTAGTAGTTGTTTTCATAAGAATATCTATATATTAATACGTGAAGAGAAAACTTTGTACCCCTTTTTAAGCATATTGCGCGCATGGAGGAGTGTGAGATTTGGCATAGTGAAAGTTTATATGGAGAAGGAGTGCAGAAAGCTAAAATTTATATATAATATGTGTTACAAATACATTAAATTAAATAAAATAGAACATTCATTTGCACTTGAAAATTCATTTAAACTTTTTCAAACAATGGTAATTGTTAAAAATAAAATAATTTTGTTGCCAGGCAATAAAATTATAATTTTTTCATTTTAGTGTACGTTCATACTGCCAATGTCAAACATAATAGTCTGTCGTTTGTTTACGTTCATACTGCCAATGTCAAACACATAATAGTGTGTGGTCAAACAGTCGCACAGAGTAGAGATTGTCGCCAAAGAATTTTAAAATGTTGCCAACAAATAATTACTGACAGATTGACTGAATGAGCTGTGAATTTTGTGTGATTTCAAATGTTCCTTTTTCAATAGTCTGTGGAGTGTATGTCAAGGCAAAAAAGCGTTTATTTTATATTTTGTATATTAGAGATCTATGTTTTATATATTGTAACGTAACAAAATAATGGTTACATAGAAATGATATAATACGTCGAATAATAGTGTACCACAAACATATTTCATCAAACATGAGAAGAAATAGCGGAAGTATAAAAGCCAAATGTGTATCTACGAGTATATATGAATAATGTTAAAGCAAGCCAACGAAGAAGAAAGAAGAACCATAATAAATGTATCATCAAGTAGAGAAGAGGAAAAGAGAAGATAAAGGATCAAACTAATACGTTAGCAATATAGGCCCAATAGATCATAATAGTGAGGGGATATATTAAATATGATCATCATAGTGAGTGGATCATTAATCTTAACAGTCTTATCTGTGTGATTAATGATCACCCTTGTTTTTTCTACCTTTCACTTTTCGCTTTTACACTTATTCACTTTAAATAAGTTTTATCTTATTTTTTTACAATACATAGTTTATTATTGGTCACACTATTGTGCTGTACTTTTTATTTTAAATGGTTACATACTTGATTTCATTTATTCTGACTTTTTTGTTGTTATTCGGACTATTTTTGTTAATTGTTTTGGGACTCTCATTATGTCACATTACATAATTGCTCCCTCCCCAAGACATGGTTATTTTTTTGAAACCGGGGTTTAGGGAAAAATAAGCTGTTACTTTTATTCATGGTATTTTTGTAAAACTTTTCCCTTCTTTACTATATTTTTCTTATGTTTCAGGGATTGGGTTGTGATGAATTTTTTAAGTTGGTTATTATCTCATAATTTACACATAACTTCTTTTCTCCTTTGGTGAATCTACGAAATATATTATTTTTCTTCATCTTCTTCATATAGGCTATTTAGTTACCAACTGATTGTTCCTTTCCTCTGGGGTTTCTTCTGTTCCTATGGATTCCTTTTTTGGGGTTATCAATTCCTCCCTAACTTGAAATGGCACGGTGAATGCATATCGGCTGTGAGTGGCACTATTCTGACCTATTCCTCACCCGACCATTCACCCCGTGCATGGTACAGTGCTCGTTGGCCCCTGCCCATCATAATAATTATTGAGTGGTGCCGTAGCTTTCTACACTCTCATAAAAAATGGTAACTCTTGCGTTACTTTACATGCCCTCGGAATCATGTTGTCTTCTTACTTCTTCTCATTATTATAAATTGTATCCTAGCAGTTCCCCTTACTTTCATATAAGTTACTTTCAGTTTTGGTAAAGATCTTTTGTATACTTCTTCTTTTCCAGTTAATTTCATTTCGTCGTTAATTGATTCATTACCCACTACGTTATTCATCTTCTGTTTCAATATCCCTTTTTAGCAGTTACAAATATAGTTATTATTATTCCATTTATTCACAAATATCAATTCTTTTTCTGCAAGTTCATTCGTTTTAAGTACTTCTTTTCTTCTTTTCATTATTGTCCCCTTATTATCGTTGTTAACCGTCTTTCTCTTCTTTATTGATCCAAAATAAATTCTCGAAAGTATCCTGTAAGATGACCTTACTCATTTTAGAATTTGGTGGGTTATTTGTTCATGTTTTTTGAAATCTTCATTGGTCATTACTTTTATCATCATATTTTCTTCTTTTTTAAATGTTTGTTGCTGTTGTCGGTTCTCAGAAAATCAGTCCCTTTTCTCGATGGTGTGTTGGTGCTTAATTTATCCATGGTCCATAAATTCAGTTACCCTTATTTCTCGGATTACTCTGGTATGCAGAACTGTTTCTGTCCTGGTGATATAGGTCTCTGCTACCTCATACACCAATTCTTCTAATACCATGTGTTCTTTAGTATCAGTTTCCACCTCAATTACTTTAGCATTTTGGTTATTGCTCAACGAAGTTACTCTTACCTCTATAATTGCTCTTCTCACTGATATCTTATCATGTATTTCCGGTGTATTCATTTTACTTATAGACTTTTTTAATTTGTTACTCACTGTTTTGTTGTGAGTCCTTTTTAAAGTTTCTTTTAAGTTCCTTCTTTGATTTTTAAGACTCATTATTTCATTTTGGTCGGTCATTGATAGATTAAGCTCATTAATTAGTCCATGCTTCATCATCTCCACTTCTCTTGTTTTTACTAGTTTCTTTTTATATATTTTTCCTATATCTTTTGTTTACTTAATCTTCTTAATTATTTGGTCCTTCTTTACTTCTCTACGGTTGGTTTCTATGTGCTTAATTTTCTGTTTGTTTTTGTTATTTCTGTTTTCAGAAAACAATACACTTGAGTCTTCTTTATTCTCTATTCCCTTCCTACTATCTTCTTCAATTTCCGGATTCAATTGTTCCATATTGTTATTGTTTGTTATTTCTTCTACCTTCGTTTTACTTCTATCACTTATTGACAGCTTTTGTTGTTCCAAGTTTTCATCCTTGTGTACTTCCATCCTCTGGCTAAGTGTCTTTCTGACGTCTTCAATCTTCTCATTTATAAGTTCCCTTAATTCTCCCTTAATACTTTCATTGGTGTTGTCTATCTTTTCATTAATTTTCTCAATTTTATTTTCCAGATTCTCGTTCGTTTGTCTATTATCTTCCTTGATCTGTCTTAAACTCTCATCAGTACTTTCTTTAGTACTATCTATTTTTTCATTTATTTGTCTAAAATTTTCTTTAGTACTCTCATTTGTACTGTCTATTTTCTCATTTGTCAGCTTATTATTTTCATTTATTTTCTTCATTAAACTTTCACTTGTCAGTTTAATATCCTCCTTCATACTACTCATTAACTGCATAAATTTATTCCAATCTGGTCCTCCTCTAGCTTCTTCTCTGTCACCCGCCTGTTGTTCCATCTCAGTGTCTTGTTGTTCTGCTGTTTCTTCTTCCTGTCTGGCTTCTTCCGTTTCTTGGTCCTTTGCCAACCTTTTTGATACTCCTCTGGTATGCATCTCTGGACTTATAACGGCCATCTGCTAAAATTAGGTTGACTGTATTGTTTAATAGTGGTATTACAGTCCGTAATTTTTCCTAATTCAGCCTCACTAGTTGGACGACAATTCTATAATGTTTAGTTTTTGCTGTGTTTTGATATTGTCTTATGCTTCACCGTTGTAATCGCAACCTTGTAATGTAAATTTATATTGGGGTTTAAATAAGCTCCACGTTGGTATGCGCCAATTCTCTAACGTATTGTGTTTACTGTGTTTAAATAACCAATTTTTTAATATAAAGTTTGTATAATGTTGTTATGAGAGAAAGTGTTTGTATTCGTGTGCTAGTGCCTTCGAATTTTCCCGCACTTCTGGTTGACTCAGCGATAGCCGCTAACCGTATGTTGCCAGTTGTAGGTTAGTTTATTTTTTCTGTTGTTGGCGATGTTATATTCGCCCTGCGTACCTGCTCTCTCCCACTAATGCCTGTGAACAAATTCTTATTCTATTTTCACGCATAAAATAACAACTCTGGAATCGGTAATCATTGGTTTCTTTTATTATTTTTTCAGCTTATTTATCAAAACAACAGATGGTTAGGTCTTGAATCGACCTTAACAGTTTAATAATCGATTCGTCTTCGAATCTGCTCTTCAATGGTTTACAAGTAAATTTAATATAAAATATTTATCTCAGGGCTTGGGTTCTTTGGGCTAGTTATGAAGTCAGAAAATGCTTTAAAAAGGAGTGCAACACATTACAATTACGTATAAAACTGAATTATTAATGTTTACAAATATAAAATGTAAGTTTTTTCACCAACAGCGGTAACGAACTCGGTTAGCATTGGAAATATAATAATAAACAAGATGGCCGCTTAATCGGCTAACCAAAGTCATGTAGTTGAAGGTTTTTCTGTTTTAAATAAAATTGTTATTATCATTAATCACTGTATTAATGATCAACAGGTATTCCAATTATCATTGTAAATTGTTTATATGGTGTAGTGAAGTTGATCTGTGTATATTGTGGTAATGAAAATACTTCGGAGTTATAATTACGTTCCTGGTGTACTGCAAGCAATCCCTCGCTAGAGTCTTTTTGTGGGTTTGGTGTAGAATTATGCTTCCATCGGTCAGTAATTAATTCTTTATAATTTTCTTGGAGTGTTTTTCTTACTTCTCTGGTTTATTTTAGAACATTAGTCGAGTATTACTTGATTATTTTAATTTTTACACAAGCGTCAGCTATTAGACTCATCTCTTCAGCGTGGCGTATAACAATACAATAATTCCTTCGTCTCGTCTTCGTAACGGCTTTTTGACCAGTAAACTCCGTTTTTGATTGGTCAGTTTCATGAACTTAAGGTCAAGCGGCATATATTACTAAAATTATATCCTTGCCTTTACAGTCAAAAAATACTCCCTTGTTAATTTTTGTTTAAACTAAAATTGGTTTACATATTTCTGTTCCTTTTTTAAAGGTCTACATTTTGGTATATAATTTTGTATAAGTTAACTTCATATTAGGTGTCCTTTTGTAATGGGTCGAATTAGAAGGTTTTTTATTTTATTGATTTTGGTCTTGATTTTATAAAGATTTTAAATTCACTTCATGTACGTAAGCTACCCCAGTTTAATTTTATATTAATTGAAATCATCATGTTAAGCACTTTCCAAATTGCCAGACTTTACCTGTGAGGAGCCTCCAGTACAGCAATGCACATTATTTAGCCAAAACAATTGCCAGACGTATTGCGTAACCACCCAGCAGCAGGCTTGTGTGAAACCCAGTCTACAGTTTGTCATCAGATAGTGCACAACACACCGTAGTAAGCAGCTTCAGACAGTAAAGTGTGCAATGTAAATTTAAACAGTGGCCTCGGGCGTGCAAGATAGGCCTAGATTAAATGGGCCTATCTATTTAAATAACTCTAAAAACAGTTACAGTCGACTACCAATACAGACCGCGCGCGGTCATCTAAACTTTCTGCCCGGGCAAATTTTCATTTTATTAAGTCGGCCGACTAACCAAGTTGGTAACAGAGTTTATAAAACAATTCAACAGTTGAGAGTAATATGTAACGATGTAAAAATCAAGTGAGTGTGTAGAAAACAAAAAGTGAACTATCAAACGTTTGGACATAGTGCGAGAACGTTACAGGACGCGCCATGAGGTCGGCGGGGACGCTACTGCAACAAGTTACAGTATTCCATTGAAATATTTTCTTATAAAGGCCTAAATTAAGTAAATGTGGGGGTTTTAAAAAATTGTCTGAATGCGAGAGTGTGGCAAGCTGGGTTCGCCTTGATTAATAAAATATACATTAGAATAAGAAAATGTTTAAATAAATGTGCCTGTTTTATCTGTTGAAAAAAGAGAGAAAAGTTGAGTTAGTTGAACTTTTATTTAAAATGAAGTAATGATATAATAAATTTTTTTATTACATCAAACAAATGAGTGTGGCGTGCGTTTGTTGTGCAACCCTATAATAATACTTGTATTTTGACGTTCGTGTTGCGGACTCTGGCAGAAGACTAAACAAGGTAGGTGGAAGGTCAAATAATTCTAGGTAATTCTAATAAAATATACATTAGAATAAGAAAATGTTTAAATAAATGTGCCTGTTTTATCTGTTGAAAAAAGAGAGAAAAGTTGAGTTAGTTGAACTTTTATTTAAAATGAAGTAATGATATAATAAATTTTTTTATTACATCAAACAAATGAGTGTGGCGTGCGTTTGTTGTGCAACCCTATAATAATACTTGTATTTTGACCTTTGTGTTGCGGACTCTGGCAGAAGACTAAACAAGGTAGGTGGAAGGTCAAATAATTCTAGGTAATTCTATTAGTATTAAAATGTAATTAACTTCACACTTTCACCTTTACAAAATCTATAAATCTGGACTGTAACACTGCCTTTACATTCACTATGATACAATACTTAATTTTCATTAGATTAATCATTTGATACACAATTACTCTAAGACTTGTCCATTATTAAATTTTGATCCTATTTTGTTATTATTATATTTCATTATCGGCCTAGGCCTAAAAGTTGACTTCATTGCCATTTTCTAATTTACATTAATTATCAAATTGTTTTCTGTTTTGAACCCTTTTGCCTGATTACATTTGTTTTAAAGATTACTACATTATTTTTTCTTTAACTTATTCTAACAATGTTTATTAACTAACACAAAACCCTTAACATACTAATTAAAAATGTTGCCTTCATGGCCAAGATTAGATTCATTCATTTACAAACAATAACATAAATTATTTACAATCAGAATGATCACTGTTGCACACCACTATATAAAAATTATTCCGATTAGCGCTTTCAAGCTTCACAGCCCATCGTCAGATCGAAATAGACAGGAAATATATAAAATTTTATTATTATTTGTCATAATACCGTTTTCATTCTCATACTATTAGGTTCTATTCATGGACCATTATTATATTGTTTATGGGCCTTTATTTAAGTGTTTTGGTATTATTATATTTTCTGTTCTTGCCTACAGGCTTAATATTTTTCTTATATTCTTTTACACATAGTTTATCAATGCTAACAGTTACTGGCATTGACCTAATTAAAGAAAAACAAACATGGGATTAACAAATGTAAAATCTTTCAATAAACAATGTTATAATGCTACAATTGTCTGTTCATACTTTAACATTTAGTATGTTTGTCACACACACACACACACACACACACACACACACACACACACACACACACACACACACACACACACACACACACACACACACACACACACACACACACACACACACACACACACACACACACACACACACACACACACACACACACACACACACACACACTGTAATCAACCGCGTTCGCAGGTGTTACTAGAAGATGATGATGCCCCACGTTGTGAGCGTCAATTTGTAATAACCAAATTATAAATTGTGAGTGTTCCGGGGTTTAATCTAGCTCCACGTTGGTATGCGCCAATTTCTAATAAACAAACTAATTGTGTATGTTTAATTATTTGTTCGAGGATGTGTGAAAGCCCCACTGTTGGGTTCACCAATTTGTAATAAACTAGTTACCTAATGTTTTATTTACTTATATGAAACTCCCGTGTATCAACGTCAAGCACCACGTTGAAGGCGGCAATTTGTGACAATTAAAATGTTGTTACCTGTTTTTAATCAATATGTTTTTAATGAATATATCTATTAGGTTGTTACAGATGAAACCTCCTGAAAATATATTATTAGGCAAATATATTTGTGATTATGTTCTTTTAACTTTTAATTGTACTATAATACACGTTTAACTCAGTATTCAATAGTTACGCAATATTAACTATATATGTCATCTATTGACTGAATGTATTAAGTATTCTTGTCAACCCTAGTCCCTCTATATTAGATAATTCAATTCAAATTTTGCACAGGAAACACGCTAGTTCGGCAATCTCCCGTTCCACCAGCTGTTGACAATTAGCACTGTTATTTGTAATAAGCTTGCGTCTAGGTTAACCTTTCATCGGATTTTATTCAACCTTTTCCTATAAATTACTCCACCCACAACATATAATACCTATTCTGCAATAACATAGAACATTATCTCATACAAGAAAGATTCTTTATTAATTTTATACATTATTTCACAGTAACCGTTCTCTCCAAAATAATAATATCATTAAATCGATTATACAATGGTATATCGATCGTCAATTGATCAAGTTCCTTTGACTTATACAAATTAAATATAACAATAAATATTTCTTATCCCAGGGTTTGTAAGATTCTTTTAACCATTAGTAAGGCCAGGTAATGAAAAATTAAGGTTACAAGTATTACAGAAGGTTATTAACTCTAAATATATTGAATTTAAAAATAAGTTGTTTTTTTATCAGGTTGGCGGAACTCACACTGGCATTGGACGTCTGTAAACAGTTGAAGATGATCAGCTTAAATTACGTTCATCCAGGAAAAAGCGTTCTGGCCCTTAATAAAATTGATGGTGTAGTATACAGGGAAGCTCCCAGGAACTCTTCTGACTGCCGTTCTTCTCTTACGATCTTGATAGTTGTCAGTCACGGTGGAATGAAAATAGTATTCTAGCTTCTTCTCGAAGGTGAAGGTTAACTCTGCAAAACGAGGTCTTCGTATATCTTCTCAATAATTCCGTTAGTTTCAGCCTTTACTTCCCTCAACTAGTCTTCTGATTACATGGGAAATCGGTTTAATACCGAATCCAGCGGAATTATCGTGGTGAATGAAGTGAGGAATTTTCGACTCTTTTAGAGGTATTCAGTTATAATTTGGAAGTCTAATTGGTTTTATTACTCATCAGTAGTATTATAGAATTAGGTTTCAGATAGGATTTATTAATTTAGATTCGTAATTTTTTCAAATTTTATCATTCTTTTGATAAATGTGTCTGCCCATCTCAACTCAATAGCATATAACAATCGACCCGAATGATTCAAAATCAACAACTCTTGTACATTTTAGTTGCCTTAACAACCACTATTTTCTGTCATTGGATGAAATTAGATATCCTAGAGCCAGAATTATAGAATATTACTACTCTTTTTTAATAAAATACTCCATGCTTGGAATAATACTAAATTACCTAAAATTCTCACTTAACCTTCCTTCTTAAACAGTATAAGTTTTACTATAGTTTCATTGGACTGGACTTCTTAAAAAGGTATTAATTTCCTTTTACAAATAGTAAATTTAGGCCTATAGGTTTTCTTACAACTGTTATAATATTGTTTGGTTTTTTAACTTAATTTTCTTTACATGACCTACTGTACAATTAATTATCGGTTAATGGTTATTTACATTAATTTTAATTTCCTGGTTTTACTTTATTACATTAATTAACTCGTCCTGGAACCCTTCATTAGTTTACAACATAATTATCAGAACTACTTGTCAACTTTTAAACACTTATTACCCTCGTGGCCAAGTTTACAAACATTAATTAAAACAACTTCGTTATCCAATTTTAGTCACTACATATAACATAGTATAATGCCTAACCCAGGTAATTATACATAATTGTCTAAAGACAATTTTAACATAAATAAAACATTACCACTGATTAAGTATTTCTATAAAACAACAGTTCACTCTTACTATCCTCAAAACATAACATAAATATTCTGTGAACACTAACATGCTACAGTATAAAAAACAAGTACAATTTATTATATTAACCATTAATTGGTATAGTATTTTATACTCAACGTTATTTATTACATCTTTTGACTTGAGGTACATCTCAGATGTACTAATTACTGAGCAACCTTAATATCGGTATGGTCCTTGACCATAGTTAATTCATTTTTTTATGTAACGTTGGGGACCTCAACTCTGTTACGTTACAACACACACACACACACACACACACACACACACACACACACACACACACACACACACACACACACACACACACACACACACACACACACATGATACTGTATTAAACAAACTGATATTTGATACACCTAAGGGATTTGGTTATTTAATTCAATTATTTACTAAATAGCTCCTTCGAGCGCCATCTTGTTACCAACTGTAATAAGAAAATTACCAAGGTTCGTTTCAGCGAACTAGGAGAACAGAATGTGGTTGCTGAAATAATAACAATCATTTATGTTCATCAATAATTAAACGTTATTATTACTTTATTATTATTCATATTTCATGTTAATAAAATCATACAGACAAAATTTGAATTAATAATTGACAAAGCGTGAATAATAGTTGTTGATTACTTTGAATCTCTTTTAATTTACTTACTCGCATTACAATAACAGATTCTTGAAATACATTTTTAAGAATTATAACGGGAACGCAAACCAGCCTTCTTATTACGATAAACTATAATAATACCATATTCTCACATACACACACAACACACACAAAGCTACTTTAGAGATCTCATTTTTAAATATTTTATACTTTCTTCAACATTTATTTCCCCATTTTATTTAATTTAAAAAAAAAAAAAAAACCAGCATTTTTAATTATTATTTTGAATGTCTACTTTCCTGTTTACGAGTAGAAGTTCGACTCCTGGGGTGTCTCCTCATGGCGTGCACTGTTTTACTGTTTTATAGTTCGCACTATCACATTTTACTGCCGAACTGTTAATTTTGGATGACTATTGGCCGGAAAACTGTTTGTATTTTAGATGTACATATAATGATTCACATTTTTTATTGTATGCGGGCCCGCACTTACGTTTCGAAACTTTGTATCGGTGTTGCTCGCGCGAGCATGGAATTTTGACTGGGCAGAATTACAGGCGCTACTTTGTGAAGCAGCTGTTGTTCTTTCAATTCTGATTGGTGTACATTTTGTATTCGTTCGCCAGTGGACTGTTTTTTGGCCTGTTGACAAAACTGGTGACACACATCGTTACATAATTTGCTGACGCAACACATCGCCTGATGTCTGGTTGTGTAACGTGTTTACTGTTACACAACGTTTTTCGTGTTCGTCATTGTCCTTGAACTGATTTGGTACAGTTGCCGGTTATTATAACGGTCCACACAACATTATTAAACAAGTCTGTATTCACAAGGTCAACAGCAGTGCAGCCACGTTGCGATCGTTTCAAAATAACAAATTTACCCAAGTCTATAATTTCTGTCCCTATCACTCAACAAGGGATAAAGTTATTATTATTTATTTATAAAAAAAAATACAAATTATGTTATTTATTATCAATAAAATATAAACTTCTTTACATTGTCTCAGGTAGGCCCAAAAATGCCCCGCTACAATACCCCCTCAATGAGATATTTTATGCCGAAGCATAAAAAATCTCATTGACACATTCATACTTGCTAAAGGGATCAGCCAGGATATGTCGCCACAACCCCCTGTACGGTTTCCAAAAAAAAAATATTAATAATCAACTCACCCTTGGTCCGGTGACTGTGACTGCATCTGCATGACAATACTGGACTTCTCTCTCGAGATCCCAACACCGTAGAGTCAGACAGATACTCAACGCCCCTGCCCTGACGCGCAGGCCAGCTCAGGTCCGCCGCCACAGCATCACCAAACACTGAAACAACAAATCAAAATATTAAATAGTGGCCTTATACAACACCATATCCCCAACTGATCTGTTCCCCCCTAGCGGTGCTGGTTTGCGCTAAGAAGCACTGGTTTTGTTTTTACTCACTTATTACTAACATGTATATATCAGAATACCTAACATAACTTAACATAAGAAAACACAGTACATTAATAATTCATTTTAAAATAAACAACTTACAATTAAAATGTTACACACTTTACATCATTAAATTGACATATAAAATCAAAAAATTACTTTTAAACTTGATTTACTCTTATTAATTCGTTTCTCAAAATTACAAAAATTATTTTTTTTTTATTTATTTTTTTCAATTCTGGCCATCATTATTCCATTTCATTACTTTGGGTGATTCTACGTTATTCATTATTTCATTATAATTTACTTCATCCATTTGGCATTTACTCATAATCTTACCCCTTTTATTACTCTAACGTTCCCTTACAAAATCTCTAACTAGTATGACACCCCTCTATCAAAATTTTACTAACCCTTCTCTACCTCTAACTACTTACTATTTTAACTCCAATCGCCACCTTCTACTCTTATAAAAAAAAATACTCTAACCCTTTGTACATAGGATACGTGTTTCCTTCCCAAAACTCATTCCCTTATGTTGGTCCCTGGACTCACCCTTGGTAACCCTTTCCGGCGCCAATCGGTCCCTATCCCGTCCCAACCCTTGTTGCGGACTCCCCAAATACACTACCACTACTACAAAATTGCCATCCCCAAAAATCTCAATCTCATAACCTCACTACAATTACAACAAATTAACATCAACAAATAAACAATATATCACTCAAAACTCTACATAAAATCTCCATAACTACTGTGTCTCCACTTATTTCTCAAAATTCTATAACATACATTAACTCAAAACAACATTGCATTACTTTCATTTCCACTATTACTTTAACTTTTACTTCGATTTGGACAAATCTATGTCCCACAAAATTCAACTTGAACTGATTCAAACATTTTATTCCAACAAATTACTATCACCCACTTCTATCTTTTACAACCTATTGAAAATTTTACTTATTACAACTATTTTTCATTTTATTTTAAAATCTGTAAAATCTGTAAACACATTGAAAACATATTATTATATTTTTATAATACTTATTCCTAACATACTAAATGCAAACAACACAATAAGACACAATAACACAATATAAGAAGTATTTAGTGCATCCAATTTTTAAATTCAAACAAAATTATTGAGTAGCAAATCATCATTATTAATTAAAATATATCAAATTTTTAATACGTTATCCCCTTGGATAACCTCCCAGCCACACACACTATTATAATACATTACATAACATAATACACAAATAGCAATAAACCTGGATTATTAGCATACATCAAACAAACAATTCTCTTTTAAATAATTTATATAAAATTTATAAACATTATTATTTAAAATTTTTCATTAACTGTTTTTATTTATCATCATTATGAATTTATCCTGTGTTGCAATCAGATTTTCAAAATTGCTTAAAATTTATTATTAACATACATTTTTAATCATTATGTTCCACAAAATAAACCATTCATTTATTTATTTATTCATGATTATTAAATTAAAATCTCATCACACAATTTAATTACCTTATAAAATTCAAACACATAATATTCAATCACAATATCTAAACATCTCAAATTATTTACTTCAATTGATTATTAAAATTAAATATTCATTTGATTATTAAAATAACATATTTCAATTATTATCAACATTCTATAAATCCTTAATTATTGTCTTCATAATTATTTTATTATCTAATTATAATGCAAAAATATTAATAATATTATTATTATTTACACAACATTTTCTAAAACATATACACATTACTTATCTAACATTTCACAATACACACAAATGAATTCAATATTATTTACAAAATATGCGTCAAAACTGTTCAAGTGTATCTCACTTCAGATGTCCAAATCAGCAAGGTCATTACCAATAATTCACAATATTTAAAAATGTCCCAACACTGATCTTTTAGCTCACCCTCCATCGTCATATATATATCTAGTGTATTTGTAACATTCATCATTTTTATCAACATACAAATTATTATAATTGTTACTATCATAATAATCCATCAATTCTATTTCATCCATTGTACCACTATAAATCTTGTTACCATAGGTTAGGATTGTCCAGTCTATATCAGTGTTATTTGTTAACGTCAGGTAAATTGTTTTATCATTTTTGTATTCCTCAACTACTACGTCAGGTAAATCATTATAGTCAGGTAAGATATTATCAAAATTATTTTCTGTCTCTCTTTCAACAGGTACGTATTTCACATGATTCATCATCACCCCTTTTATTAATTTTCTCAATTCATCATACTTTCTTTCTAACTTATATATTTCTATTTCATTCTCAACATATAACTCTCTTTCTTCATAGCACCACATCACACTCTCACAATTATCACGGACAGAGGGTACAACATTATACAACATTACTTCATTTAACAATAAGGGTCTCTTGCCCTGAAAAAACAACATTAAATCATCATCATCATTATAAACAATAAGGGGAAAATTTGCCCTCTGTCCCCATTTAATTACTACATTATTCTTCCACTCTCTTTCTATTTCATAAACACTCATTACCATTTCGTTATCGCATTCTAAAACTTCATCAGTACTATTTGTTATTATCACCCCCACTATACTCTCAAAATTGTCTACTATTTCGTCATTTTTACATTTTGTCTTACTTAAAACATTGTCACCTAATGTCTTGAACTTCTGTTCTAACTTATTTAAACCGTTTCTTATTGTTTCGTTAGTGCTTTCTAAATGTTTATTCATTTCTTGTATCTCATGTTTCAATTCTTTAAAACTATTCTTTTGAATATCGAACTTCTCATTGATACTACTATTTAACTTTACACTCTGGTTCTCTATCATTGTTTGTATTGCTTTAAACATTTCATACGTATCGTCATTTTTTTTATTTTGGATAGGTGTCGATTGATATTCGACATCTTTCATTATTTTTGATTCGGTCAACTGACTCTCTACATTATCATTCGTTTGTACTCCCGAATCGGTACTAAACTGACTGTCAGATAGGCTGACAGTACTATTATCTGCCATATTTCTTAAAACTCTTTATATATATTTCTTTATTAAAATCCTATTATATGTAACATATATTTATTGAAAAATATTCTACTCACCCATATTAAACATAACCTCTTACGTCTCATTTACGTACATACGCAAATATGAATTCCAAACAACCATTCTGCTTTCCCAGTGGGCCTATATTTATATAATATTATTATATAAATCGTCCCTACGTTCGGAAGCCAAATGTGAAGCTACTTTCCAACTGTAAGAAAATAAGCTACTTACCTTCACATAAAAGTCACTAACAAACATTGTATATTTGTCGGGCGCCATCTTGCCAACTGCAAGAAAATAATTTATGAGGGTTCTTTTCAGCGAACTAGGAGAACAGAATGGTTTATTTGTAATAATTAATTTAAGTCATATTGGCAATGAACCTAAGGTTTATTTATTCTTTAATACACACAACAACAAAAAATAAAACTTCTTTTCCTACACTTACATACTATTGTTAACTTAACTATGAACTCGTGAAATGAATGTCATTAAAATTATTTTTCTTACATCTTTTTCATTATTAATTTGGTCTTATTTATTAATTATATTTCTTTGAATATATTTCACCAATAATTACATTTAATGATTATATATCTTCACAAACCAGCACTTCTTTTAAATTTCTATATTCGCTCTCTCTCTCTCTCTCTCTACATTTCTATTCCCCTCCCATGTTTAATTGATTCATTAATTTAATTTTATTTTTAGGCTGCCAGTTCTTTGTTAAACATTCTCAAAATTTGCTTTCAAAAGGTTTTAGATTTAACCAATGTTGGTTACTTATCTGCCAAAGATCTTGATGAGTCCGTCTCTACCACGTATTTCGTTTCGATTCCGCACATTTTCTTATTTTATTCACTCTCCGGAACTGTAACTCTATAAAACTGTTTATTTTTTATGGAAAGTTCACATTTTGAAACCAATTGTTATATACGGGTGCCCGATTTGCGTTCCGGAACTTATATCTGTGACCGGCCGGTTCACTGACTAATTTTATACTGGGACTTAGCCACTGGCGCTATTTTGTGAAGCAGCTGTTGTTCTTTCAATTCTGATTGGTGTACATTTTGTATTCGTTCGCCAGTGGACTGTTTTTTGGCCTGTTGACAAAACTGGTGACACACATCGTTACATAATTTGCTGACGCAACACATCGCCTGATGTCTGGTTGTGTAACGTGTTTACTGTTACACAACGTTTTTCGTGTTCGTCATTGTCCTTGAACTGATTTGGTACAGTTGCCGGTTATTATAACGGTCCACACAACATTATTAAACAAGTCTGTATTCACAAGGTCAACAGCAGTGCAGCCACGTTGCGATCGTTTCAAAATAACAAATTTACCCAAGTCTATAATTTCTGTCCCTATCACTCAACAAGGGATAAAGTTATTATTATTTATTTATAAAAAAAAATACAAATTATGTTATTTATTATCAATAAAATATAAACTTCTTTACATTGTCTCAGGTAGGCCCGAAAATGCCCCGCTACAATCACACACACACACACACACACACACACACACACACACACACACACACACACACACACACACACACACACACACACACACACACACACACACACACACACACACACACACACACACACACTGAAACACAAGGAATTTGCTAGAAAAATATGTAGCTGTACAGATGGTGGGACAGGGTTTAGGGGGTGAGAAAGGGTCATTAATTTATAGCTTGTTGTGTGTGAGCAGGGTGGGGGAGAGAGGTGAAGGGTTTGTTTTTACATATTTCCTGTCTATTTCGATCTGACGATGGGCTGTGAAGCTTGAAAGCGCTAATCGGAATAATTTTTATATAGTGGTGTGCAACAGTGATCATTCTGATTGTGATTTCAACCACTAACACAAATTTCTTCAACAAATTATTTAATTGGTCATAATACCATTTTCATTCTCTCATACTATTAGGTTCTATTCATGGACCATTATTATATTGTTTATGGGCCTTTATTTAAGTGTTTTGGTATTATTATATTTTCTATTCTTGCCTACAGGCTTAATATTTTTCTTATATTCTTTTACACATAGTTTATCAATGCTATCAGTTACTGGCATTGGCCTAATTAAAGAAAAACAAACATGGGATTAACAAATATAAAATCTTTCAATAAACAATGTTATAATACTACAATTGTCTGTTCATACTTTAACATTTAGTATGTTTGTCATTTCACATTACCTATTGTAACCCCTCTTTCCTTTTAGGTATTTTTGGAATATCAAACAACTTCTTTAATTTTAATTAATTGTTTTTTTTTTTTGAAAGAGAAGTCACAAGTCAATTAGGACTAGGCAGGAGCCTAGGGAAGCAAAAATTGTGCCGGGTCCAGTATGACGGGACTTGCAATGAACTCCGCCGTAATGTAACAATAACAGATTTATTGTATTCCTAGAATTCATACATGTGTACCTCATAACAAGTGTGTATAAAATTAAGTGTACATCATAACAAATGTGTATAAATGTGTACAAGGTAAATATATATACATATATAAAAATATAAAAATGGTACATCATAACAAGTGTATATAAAATCAAGTGTACATCAGAACAAGTGTGTATAAATGTGTACAAGGTAAATATACATACATATATATAAATATAAAATTCTCCCCCATCTTGTGTCTAGCTAGACACGGACAAACATAATACACACAGAAACCTAAGGCACACAAACTCACAATACATTAATTCTAACACGACTGCCCCTGGAATGCACCAGCACTGCAGCCAGTGTAACTACAATATTCATAACCCAGCAGTGATAACATATTCGCCCATCCACAGCCCGTGTTGTAGAATTACATAAAAGCCAAAACCCCAGAAGGATGATAATAATTCATGACGCATAAATAAAACCGGACTGCCCATTTGTGTAGCATTCCACTGATCAATGACCCCTCATGAGCGTATGAACCTTAAGTTCCCTTCACAGTATTAAATAAAAATTGACTGAACCACATCACCTGATTTCAAACAGTGATGATAGAATTCTAAACGGTTATTTTACTTCACAAATTCCGAAGGAATCAAAAAATCCTTATGTACTTTAACAATCAGAAATTAATCACTTGGGGCTTTACAATTTCAGAAAATTTTGACAATATATGTTTTACCAAAAATAATGAGTACATGTTTTATAGTTAAAGAAATTAAACAGCAGATACTACCAGTGAAAGTCAATCAATATGTGTTTGCCAGTTAAGAAAAACAATCAGTCTAGCCCTTGTGCAAGGGGCAAAATCAACTAATATATTTCCAGAAAAATAGTAATTATTTCTATTAACCCCGAATGGCTATATACGTATAATTAAGATAAAAAAATTACAATAAGGTGGTGGTGCTCTAGCATCTGTGGCAGCGCGCCAGCATGCAGTTGACAAAATTTGACCGGCCTCCAACCTGTCTGAGGTTGCACCAGCATGAGTCAGAGAAAAACTAAGTCCCCTTTTTTTAAACCCCAGAAAACGTCCAAAAAAAAACCCAGGAAAACCCCCAGCCCTTAAATGTAAAACCCATAGTTAAGTTAAAATATATTCATCTCTGTTCCAGCCGGAACAGAGACGCTAACCTGTTCAATACATTTTGTAAAACTAAAATGACAATGATGAGCAAACGGTACAATGTGCAAGTGTGAAAATATCTCTGGCACGCTCCCCCAGTACAGCACACACTTACAGGCAATGCACTTAGCGTTATGTAATTCAATTATAAAAAGGTGTACTTGAATTTAACTAGTAAAGTTCTGGGTCATGAACAGCGGCTTCCCATTTTAGCAGAGAGTCTGCACACGTGGGCCCATGGATGCAAAGATTTTTGATAAGAAAATAATAGAGTGCATATCACCTTATCACAGCTGGCAAGTGTTACATTGAGAACGAGTCCCCATCTCCCTTTTCAGACAAGATCTTGTTCATGGTTCACGGCTTAGGCAGGTGTACGGCCATCAGCAAGCCAGGAATCCGGCTTAGTTCAAGAACCCTGTTCATTCAAATAAATTAGAGAACTGTTCGCTAAAAATGTACACCCGAGTTAAGGTAATTAACCTCCAAACGGGCCGCCAACTAACTCACAATAAAAGCACAATTTTTATTAATAAAGTTTTTGCAACCAGCTGAAAGAGCAGAGAAATCAGCCATGGAATAAATAAATTTGAATAATGAACAGACCTTATTAAATGTGGCTTAATATAAAGTGATCAGCACTAAGTCTACATGCTTCAACATAATTCAACAGGTTATGCGCCACGTGGTAAGTGATAATCGTTATTTGACCAAAAAAATTCAACTGCAAGGCACTCGCAGCATTAAGAATGTTTTAACATTAATAAAATTTCATCTGAGGAAGTTCACACAAAGAAACTCTCTACTGTACAGTTAATTAAATAAGCACCCGACAGCCTATTGCATGCATGGACAGTTCATACCCTGACTATGCACTAAGTTTTAGTCCTTAATATTTTAATGTTGTACACCTTTATCATGACAATGGCAATCGCAATACCTCTCACACTATTCTAAAATAATAAACGGAACAGGGGCAATCTACTGAACGTTAAGCTAATCACTGAATACTGAGTTCTCTCTTAATATAAAGCTGTCGGGCCGCACACACACATACAATTACGTATTTTATACGGTTGCATATACCTAGTCATTAATCCATTTAATATGAATTACTTATAATGACAAAAATAATGAAATTCTTACCGGGAGTCATTTACGCCTTAGCACGCCATAAAGACGGATACAAACTGCGTCGTAAAGCTCGAAGAGAGAGAAGGAACGTTGTCTCTTGCAGCCGGGCAGTGAATGAGAAATCTGCTGTCCGCAGCAGATAAAGCGAACGTTCGCCTTCGATTGCGCGCGCAACCATAACTGCAGCGAACAAAGGTCGCCCGCCTTCTCTCACTTTTACAATTAACTAGAAATGTTTCTAAAACTTTTTCAAAGGCCGGTTTTACACCGGCACACTATAAGAGTTGGGCCTCTTATATTGAACTATTTTGGTTTTTTCACACTTAATAGAATTATAGGGATCATTAATCTTAACAGTCTTATCTGTGTGATTAATGATCACCCTTGTTTTTTCCACCTTTCACTTTTCGCTTTTACACTTATTCACTTTAAATAAGTTTTATCTTATTTTTTTACAATACATAGTTTATTATTGGTCACACTATTGTGCTGTACTTTTCATTTTAAATGGTTACATACTTGATTTCATTTATTCTGACTTTTTTGTTGTTATTCGGACTATTTTTGTTAATTGTTTTGGGACTCTCATTATGTCATATTACATAATTGCTCCCTCCCCAAGACATGGTTATTTTTTTGAAACCGGGGTTTAGGGAAAAATAAGCTGTTACTTTTATTCATGGTATTTTTGTAAAACTTTTCCCTTCTTTACTATATTTTTCTTATGTTTCAGGGATTGGGTTGTGATGAATTTTTTAAGTTGGTTATTATCTCATAATTTACACATAACTTCTTTTCTCCTTTGGCGAATCTACGAAATATATTATTTTTCTTCATCTTCTTCATATAGGCTATTTAGTTACCAACTGTTTGTTCCTTTCCTCTGGGGTTTCTTCTGTTCCTATGGATTCCTTTTTTGGGGTTATCAATTCCTCCCTAACTTGAAATGGCACGGTGAATGCATATTGGCTGTGAGTGGCACTATTCTGACCTATTCCTCACCCGACCATTCACCCCGTGAATGGTACAGTGCTCGTTGGCCCCTGCCCATCATAATAATTATTGAGTGGTGCCGTAGATGTTCACCCTCCTCATCTTCTTGATATAGCGTCGTTCCGAGGCTAATGTCGCTGGCATCACAATTTAGGAAAAAAGGTTTTTTAAAATCTGGGTGGCGAAGTCTTATGGGTTCCAAAAATTTGTTCTTAATGAGTTGTAAGGTCTCGTTCTGCTCTTGACCCCAGATCCATTTGTTTTTAGATGACAGTTGTGGTTGAAACCTTGTGGTCAATTCAGAATATTGTTCCTGGAACTTGCGGTAATAATTACAGAGTCCCAGGAATGACTGTAATTGCCTTCTATTCTTTGGTGCAGGGAATTTCTGGATCGCTTCTACCTTTTCTGCCGATGGTGAGATTCCTTGGTCATCCAAGTTAAAACCCAAGAACTGAACTTCTTTTGCAATGAATTGGGATTTTTCTAGTTTAAGCGTGATGTTATTCGCAGCCAACTTCTCAAGTACGTGTTCCACACGGTAGCAGTGTTCCTCCCATGTTTCTGAGGTAATCAGCAGATCATCTACATATACGGTGGTAAATTGTAGTGCTTCCTGGCCAAGTATCTGGTCCACGCAGGCCACAAAGATGGCGACCGAATTCACGAGTCCGAAAGGCAGTCTCTTGAATTGGTAATTACGCCCCTCGAATATGAATGCCAGATACTGACGACTCTGTGGGTGCAATTCCACCTGCCAGTAGCCGCACACCGTGTCCCATGTACTAAGAAATGTTTCAAGATCTCTTCTATCTCACTGGGCGATGTCCTGTCATTGACGATCATTTTATTTATTTCACGCGCATCTAGGCAAAGCCGGACTTGTCCGTTTTTCTTAGGAATAGCCACGATAGGGCTGGTGAATGGGGATTGGCTACTCTCTATAATGTCATGGTTAATCATTTTATTTATTTCAGCTCTTACAGCTTCCTTTCGTGAATGCGTGATGGGATATGATTTCCTGTTAAAATCCACTGTTTCTCTAAATTGCAGAGTACATTGGTAATTTTTTACCTTACCGGGTTCGTCGGAAAATACTGAGCGGTATCTTTCATAGATTTTTATTAACTGATTCGCTTGGTGTATTGGCAATCTTTCCTTAGTGATTCCGCCCCGGAAATCCCTGATTTCCTGGATCTTTTGGGACCATAAATCCTCATCAGAGTTATCGTATATTATGGGTTTAATCATAGAAGTATTGTCGATATAATTTATGTTCCGGATTTGTTGGTGGATATTGCTGGGAATTTTTGTTTCGCTACCTACTAAGTCAGCCGTCCAGGTTAGTCCGTCTGCAAACAGTGATATTTTTTCCATGCGTAAATCGATTAGAGCGGAGTTCCTTCTGAGTACATCGCACCCCACCAATATGTTAAAAGGCAATCCGGTCGCAATTAAGAATATCATGTTTATCGCTATACCACAGCTAATCACGTTTATCGAAACTTGTCTTCTTAACGTTTTGTTTTGGCGACCGGTGGCACCTATTAAAACAATATTATTTATCGGCAATGTCGGCAATACCTTACCACATTCCTTTTGGATTCTCTCCAACTCTGTTGTGCTAATTATAGACACATTCGAACCCGTATCGATCATTAATTGGGCGGAGATTCCTTCTATTTCCGCATTGATATTGTAATGTGACATAATGAGAGTCCCAAAACAATTAACAAAAATAGTCCGAATAACAACAAAAAAGTCAGAATAAATGAAATCAAGTATGTAACCATTTAAAATAAAAATACAGCACAATAGTGTGACCAATAATAAACTATGTATTGTAAAAAAATAAGATAAAACTTATGAAAAGTGAATAAGTGTAAAAGTGAAAAGTGAAAGGTGGAAAAAACAAGGGTGATCATTAATCATTCATCATTATTTAAATTATTATCATACCTTACCTTAGGGTTTTTATTCCAGAGTCGTTCAGACGAAAACAGCTGCAGAAAGGATTACTTGGATTTGATATGTTCAATAATTACGTTAACACATGTGATACTGTCTAAAACACATACTTAGTTTTATTTATCAAAAATTCGCCTTTCTTTTACGTTATTACAATCTTTCAACTATAGTACAACTGGTTGAAATTATTTCTTATCTCTATTGAGTTTTATTTTGGTTACTATTATAAGTGATATTGTTAAATAATTAAAACATTGAAAATGAACCAGTGGATAACCTCTATCTTAGCACACGCACACTCATTCTGTTACATTGATCTTAAAATAAACTCCGCCCCTGAGAGAACTCTATCGTACAAAGTATTGGTGTTATATATTTTCCTTTTATAACGAATAATCACCGGTTAGTTGGCATTGGTTTTAATATGCATATTAAATGTTTCTAGTTACCCATACGCAGCGTACTCCTAGGGTTGGTTGCGCGAACTGGTGTTGAATACTTGCTTCGATCTCACGCACTCTGGTACTCGTTTAATACGTTTACTGTTTGTGTTTAAAGGCCCTTACTGTTTTATTGGTTCCACATTATACATTATGATTAAGTCGGCCGACGTAATTTTATTCGCACTTAGAAATTGTTGTAGGCTGGCCGCGCGTTATACTGTTTTTATGTATAGATAGATAGATAGGCCTACTAATTATTTCAGCCTATCTTACACTCCCGAGGCCACTATTTTTCAATTCACAAAACTTTACTGTCTGAGGCTGGCTGTCTGTTGTGCACTCTCTAATGACACACAGCAGACTGTAGACTGTGTCACAAGGCTACTGCTGGCGGTTACGCAATGCGTCTGGCAATTGTTTTGGCTGACTGTATGTATGTTGCACTGCTGCTTGGGGCTCCCCACAGGTGAAAGTCTGGCAATTTGGAAAGTGCTTAAAATGATGATTTAAATTAATATAAAATTAATCTGGGGTGGCTCACAATTTTGTACCGTTACAATACCCCCCCAATAAGAGGTTGAAGGCCGAAGCGTTCAAACTCTTATTGCCTAAACCTAAGAGGATCAGTGAGGATATGGCGCCGCAACCCCCCTGAACACTCTACTACATCATGGGTTCTTACCCCCCTAGTCTGGCGACTGCGACAGCACCCATCCGATCTTACTGGACTTCTCTGTTCGAGATCCCAACACCGAAAAACCGAACAGATACCCGTCCCAGTATCGCCTGACTTTAAAACATGTAATTAAAAATTGACAAACGGCTTTCCATCCCTCCATATCCCACATCTGATTTGTTTCCTCTTAGCCGTACTGGTTCATTGACAACGTACTGGCTCATTTTATATTATAGACCCTAAAGAATAATATTAATAAAACGATATTGGTTTACAATGATACACATAAATTCCAATTAAATTAAATAATATTCCCCATACAGTGTTGCCCATCCAAAATAACGCCTTAATTATACAAAATGACCTTAACTCCATTCATACCTAGCTACTATAAAAAAATTTTTTTTTTTATATATACATATATAACCCCCTTTTAATCCCTTAACCCCTGATACCCGTTACATTTTAATGTGGTCTGCACGAGGCTTCTTGGCCCTTTTTCAGCCTCATCCTCGCCGTAACCCACATCTCCCTCGTGACCTGTAACTGGGTCACCGCCCATCCACACTCACTATTGCCCCCCCTAGACTGTAGCGTCTAGTTGCTTTCACAAGGACTGATGTGGAAGGGGTGGACATTTTTTTCTTTTATTCCATGCAGAGGGTACAAAATTATTCAACAAAAATAAACAACTCAGATCTTTCACTAATAAGGGTCTCTTGCCCGAAAATAACACTTTTGAACACTCTGGTTCATCACAAATAAGGGGAAAATCTACCCCCTGCCCTACACATTCATCTACTCTCTCTTTCCATTCTTTTTCTAATTCAACAACACTAATTATTACTTCATTACAACTTATCACTTTCTCACTCTCACTTACTGTTTCACTACCTATTTTCAACGTATCACTTTCTGATACCACCCTTTCAACTACATTACCATTTTCAACATTATTGTTACTATTTATCTTACTCTCTACTACCACATTCTTAATTATATCATCATTTTCAGCATTATTTCTCTCACTTGTTACTTTTTTATTGTCATTATTACTATTACTTTTAATCTGTTCTCCTATTGACTCTATTATTTGTTCTTTAAATGTATTGAAACATTTATTCGTCTCATTTAAACGTTTATTCACATTAACCTCAAATTTGGTATTTTGCTTATTTATTTCGTCAAAACGACAATTTATAATGTCAAATTTAATATTCTGTTCGTCAAATTTGGTATTGAAATTGCTATTTTGAACGTCCAAACGACTATTCTGTTCATCGAATTTAATATTAATATCCCCTTTTAGTTCACTGAAATTACTATACATCATATTATACAATCGTGTTAACATATTGTCCTCATCGGACTTCTTATTTTGATTTACTACAATAGGTGTTGAATGAATTGCAACTTCATTCATGATTTTCGATTCGTCTACATTACTTTCACTCGTTAACAGTGACTCTGTTTGAATACCTGAATCGCCTTTATTGGCCGACTCAGTTGACGTGTTTTCATACATCGATTTATTTTCGGCCTCACTGCCGACAACTACATCAATTTCATTTATTTTCTCCATTATGAAATTAATTTATTTAACCACGCCCTCACTTCCAAATAACCCGTTCTGCAGCTTAATTAGGTCTGGCGAATATAACCACAAATTATATTCGCCGTCCCTGTTCGGGCGCCAATGAAACTTCTCAATTAATTAAATTATTATCATACCTTACCTTAGGGTTTTTATTCCAGAGTCGTTCAGACGAAAACAGCTGCAGAAAGGATTACTTGGATTTGATATGTTCAATAATTACGTTAACACATGTGATACTGTCTAAAACACATACTTAGTTTTATTTATCAAAAATTCGCCTTTCTTTTACGTTATTACAATCTTTCAACTATAGTACAACTGGTTGAAATTATTTCTTATCTCTATTGAGTTTTATTTTGGTTACTATTATAAGTGATATTGTTAAATAATTAAAACATTGAAAATGAACCAGTGGATAACCTCTATCTTAGCACACGCACACTCATTCTGTTACATTGATCTTTAAATAAACTCCGCCCCTGAGAGAACTCTATCGTACAAAGTATTGGTGTTATATATTTTCCTTTTATAACGAATAATCACCGGTTAGTTGGCATTGGTTTTAATATGCATATTAAATGTTTCTAGTTACCCATACGCAGCGTACTCCTAGGGTTGGTTGCACGAACTGGTGTTGAATACTTGCTTCGATCTCACGCACTCCGGTACTCGTTTAATACGTTTACTGTTTGTGTTTAAAGGCCCTTACTGTTTTATTGGTTCCACATTATACATTATGATTAAGTCGGCCGACGTAATTTTATTCGCACTTAGAAATTGTTGTAGGCTGGCCGCGCGTTATACTGTTTTTATGTATAGATAGATAGATAGGCCTACTAATTATTTCAGCCTATCTTACACTCCCGAGGCCACTATTTTTCAATTCACAAAACTTTACTGTCTGAGGCTGGCTGTCTGTTGTGCACTCTCTAATGACACACAGCAGACTGTAGACTGTGTCACAAGGCTACTGCTGGCGGTTACGCAATGCGTCTGGCAATTGTTTTGGCTGACTGTATGTATGTTGCACTGCTGCTTGGGGCTCCCCACAGGTGAAAGTCTGGCAATGTGGAAAGTGCTTAAAATGATGATTTAAATTAATATAAAATTAATCTGGGGTGGCTCACAATTTTGTACCGTTACATCTTGGCCATGAAGGCAACATTTTTTAATTAGTATGTTAAGGGTTTTGTGTTAGTTAATAAACATTGTTAGAATAAGTTACAGAAAAAATAATGTAGTTATCTTTAAAACAAATGTAATCAGGCAAAAGGGTTCAAAACAGAAAACAATTTGATAATTAATGTAAATTAGAAAATGGCAATGAAGTCAACTTTTAGGCCTAGGCTGATAATGAAATATAATAATAACAAAATAGGATCAAAATTTAATAATGGACAAGTCTTAGAGTAATTGTGTATCAAATGAAATTAATCTAATGAAAATTAAGTATTGTATCATAGTGAATGTAAGGGCAGTGTTATAGTCCAGATTTATAGATTTTGTAAAGGTGAAAGGACACCTAATATGAAGTTAACTTATACAAAATTATATACCAAAATGTAGACCTTTAAAAAAGGAACAGAAATGTGTAAACCAATTTTAGTTTAAACAAAAATTAACAAGGGAGTATTTTTTGACTGTAAAGGCAAGGATATAATTTTAGTAATATGTGCCGCTTGACCTTAAGTTCATGAAACTGACCAATCAAAAACGGAGTTTACTGGTCAAAAAGCCATTACGAAGACGAGACGAAGGAATTATTGTATTGTTATACGCCACGCTGAAGAGATGAGTCTAATAGCTGACGCTTGTGTAAAAATTAAAATAATCAAGTAATACTCGACTAATGTTCTAAAATAAACCAGAGAAGTAAGAAAAACACTCCAAGAAAATTATAAAGAATTAATTACTGACCGATGGAAGCATAATTCTACACCAAACCCATAAAAAGACTCTAGCGAGGGATTGCTTGCAGTACACCAGGAACGTAATTATAACTCCGAAGTATTTTCATTACCACAATATACACAGATCAACTTCACTACACCATATAAACAATTTACAATGATAATTGGAATACCTGTTGATCATTAATACAGTGATTAATGATAATAACAATTTTATTTAAAACAGAAAAACCTTCAACTACATGACTTTGGTTAGCCGATTAAGCGGCCATCTTGTTTATTATTATATTTCCAGTGCTAACCGAGTTCGTTACCGCTGTTGGTGAAAAAACTTACATTTTATATTTGTAAACATTAATAATTCAGTTTTATTATTTTATACGTAATTGTAATGTGTCGCACTCCTTTTTAAAGCATTTTCTGACTTCATAACTAGCCCAAAGAACCCAAGCCCTGAGATAAATATTTTATATTAAATTTACTTCTAAACCAATGAAGAGCAGATTCGAAGACAAATCGATTATTAAACTGTTAAGGTCGATTCAAGAACTAACCATCTGTTGTTTTGATAAATAAGCTGAAAAAATAAAAGAAACCAATGATTACCGATTCCAGAGTTGTTATTTTATGCGTGAAAATAGAATAAGAATTTGTTCACAGGCATTAGTGGGAGAGAGCAGGTACGCAGGGCAAATATAACATCGCCAACAACAGAAAAAATAAACTAACCTACAACTGGCAACATACGGTTAGCGGCTATCGCTGAGTCAACCAGAAGTGCGGGAAAATTCGAAGGCACTAGCACACAAATACAAACACTTTCTCTCATAACAACATTATACAAACTTTATATTAAAGAATTGGTTATTTAAACCCCCACACAAAAATAATAGTTATAGAATTGGCGATCCCAACAGTGAGGCATAAAGCTATTTAAACACCGTAAAACTCTACGTTATATATGTTTTCATTGCTTATACTATTGATGCTAGTGTCCTCCTCCTCCAATAGTTCGTGTCTAATATTTTTTAAGTAATTGCAACCAATGATTGTTATATTATTTGTGTTAGTTGCTCTTTGCAACTAGTTTTGATACCCAGGAGATAGGAGCAGTGAAGGGTCATGATAATTCATCACTGCCTCCTCCCGTTTAAATTCTCGATTTCATTATGGGTGTTGTTCGTACCGATCGATGCATCAGTCGGGAGATCTTGAGTGGGTCCCTGCCGCTTCGTGCAAGTTCCAATGGTTGTTCTCGGTTTGGTTGTCGTTCTGGATCATCTAGACTGGTACTTCATCTAGGCTGATTATACCTCGGATCATCACGTTCTCTGCTTCTCCGCTGATCCTCATACTCATGGAAGCTGTTACGCCGCTGATGGTAGTATCTTCGTTGGCGACCGTCTTCAGCTCATATGAAGTTTACCCTTGGTCGGGAAAACCTATTGTTACCATTGTTATTGTTTGTTGGGTACCCTCGATTATTGTTATAATACCGTTCTGTGTTATTATGGTTGGGTTTTCTCTGACTATTAATATTGGGATTTTGGTAATACTGATTTCTATTACCTTGGTAACCGTTATTAGTTCTATTGGTATTTTGGTTACCCGGAACGTTGTTATTATTATTATTATTGTTGTTGTTGTTGGTGTTATAATTGGGATTGGTACGGTTTCCTTGGTAGCCATTGCTGTTATTGTTATTACCGTTATTGGTGTACTGATGGTTCCTTGTTTCCGGCCGATCATTCCTCCTTCGGCTTTGTCTATAGTATTCTTCATTTTCATAGTTCTCCGGCAGTTCAGTCATCGCCTGTATTGTTTTTATTTGGCTGCCTCTCCTTGCTCTGATTACTCCATCGTAATGGTACGATAACTTATTGATGAGACATTCTTCTGGTATGGCTGGTTCTAAATGCTTCGCCAGACATACCTTTCCGAGGAAGTATGCGGTCATAGAGTTACCCATCTGTGGTTTGTATCGGCCGTGACAGATGTTGTCACGTATTAAATTCTGGGTAGTCTCCGACCAGTACTTTGCCTTGAATAAGTTTTTGAAATGCTGGTAGTCATCGATCTCGCTTCGGTTTACCATCCACCAATTGTCCGTCATTTCACGGAATGATTCGTCCAACAGCTCTCGGTTGTTAATCCATCTGTTGCCCCTATGTTTGGCAATGTACTCCTCGATCCGGGCCAAGTTCTCCATCGACTTCCTTTTATATTGACGAAAAATAGCCATTCCCGATTCTCATTTATGGGGATATTCGTGAAGTTAGTGGGTCTGTTTCTTATTACTTCCATCTCTTCCTGGCTCTGCCGCACTTGAGCGGTGATATTCGTCATCGGTACTTACATTCCATCGCACCTTTCCATAACTTGGTTACGTACCTTACTTAATTCCTCCTGAGCTTCCTCTCGGTTTCTTCCAATTTTTTCTTATGGTGTTCTTCGATCTTTGTAATTTTGGTATTTACTACTTCCTTGACTTCCTGTACTTTCCACTCAGTCTGGCGACATCTTTCGTCAACTTCCCTGATTTGTTGGTTTATTATTATGGTTTCTTCTTCCAATTTTTTATTTATAGTTTTCGTATTGTCGTTGATTTTCCTGCTCAATTCTTCCTTCGCCAAATCTATTCTCTCGTCTACCTTGTTCATGTTTTCCTCGTTGACTTCTCTTAATTCTTCTCTTAATTGTTGGTTATTCTCATCCAGTTTCTCCTCCATCTTCTTATTGTTTTCCTCCAACTTTTCCTTCAATTATTGGTTGTTGTTTTCCATCTTCCTACTATTCTCCCTTAACTCTTCCCTTAATTGTTGGTTGTCATCTTCCATCTTCTTACTGTTTTCCTCCATCTTCTCTTCCATCTTGTTACTGTTTTCCTCCATCTTCTCTTCCATCTTCTTACTGGTTTCCTCAATTCTCTTGTTAGTATTTTCTGTTTTATCAATCAATTCTTCCTTAGTTGATTTGAATTCTTCCTTGGTTGATTTGAATTCTTCGTTCAGCTGTTGGTTATCATTTCCCATCTTCTTACTAGTTTCTCCTGTGTCCTTCCTTAACTCTTCTTTTGTGGAATCCATTTTTTCCTCCATTTTCTTACTCATTTGTAGGAGCATTTCCATCATCTTATCTATCTTTGTATCTCCAGTTGTCTTGGATTTCTCTACCTCCTTCACCTGGAGATTGACCTCCCCTGTGTGCGTTGGTAATTCAGGTTGTTCCTCTGGTGGTGCGTGTTGTTTAGGTTCCATTGGGGGTAATAACATTTCCACGTCTTCCACCGGCATTGCCTCCTTATCCTCCATATTAATTTCCTTTTCGGCCTCTGCCGCCCTTTTCTTTGAAGTTGCTCGACGTTGCATTTTTCTTCTTTCTCCGACTGGATAACCGCTGCCAAGCTTGAATTAGTAATTGGGCAAGTTATATTAGCCTATCAATCATTAATTGAAGCCCCTTAGTTGGACGCCAATTTGTGACCAACCTAAAAAAATTCTGTTTGTTTACAAAAGAAAAAAATTGTGTTATTTAAATTTTGAAAAAAATTTATTAAGTTTTGGTTTGACGTTTTATTGTTTAATATTTTAGTAAATAATTCTTGTAATTGTGTGGTGTTAAAATTTTAAGTTCCTCTGAGTCAGTTGTGTTAATAATATCACTTATTGTTCAATGGTATTAAATTCAGCGTTAACAGGATTGTCTAATTCACTGATCGATTAGCGGTATGTCTTCTTCTTCGTATGTCCTACTCCACTTGAGTAATGGCCGCCTTTCTTGTAGTCCTGTTGTTCACTAATACTCTATTTATTAAATTTATAAATAAATTTTAAACCAAATTGTAGAATTTCTAAATTATATTGACAAATGTTTAAAAGTATCGATTTAAAATCGATTATCATATAATGCTCGACTCGTTCACAGGGCGATTGATTGATGGTATATATGTTATTTAATATTAATTTTTCAGGTTCTTTTAACGGTATATTATATAGTCAGAGAAGGGTAAGATCAAAAAGTATAACATTTACAATTAAAAAGCTTAATAGTTAAAAGTTACAACGTTATTTGATAATATATATAATGTTTATAAAATGAAAAGTTCAAACCAATGATGAGTTGATGAGTACTAGTAATCGTGTGCGCGTTGAATGCTGGGAGTCAAAATGGCCGCTTCGGAGCTGCTGATGTAAAACAGGAATCGTCTGGATGAAATTTTCTTCCAATAAAGCTGCCTTTCCAATGCTTCCTCGTCTCTGCAGTAGTGATTAATATTTCTGATGTTATTGTAGTATCTCTCGTTCAATGTTCTGTTATTCACTCGAGAAAAATGTGTGTTATAATGTTAAGTTACTGGTGTCGTAAAGTTCGTTATAGTTATTTGGCATTATTAGTGTGAGAGGTTCATATGGTTAATTAACTAGTTCGGTTGTGTATTCACTTGATTCAATGTTTGTAGTGGTTAATTTTCACTGAATTTAAGATTTAAAATTGTTCTGTCGAAATTCTCAAAATTTTACTGTAGGCTAGGTTCAATTTTTACACGCCATTAATGGTTCCGATATAGGTTGTTATGTAGCTAGAGCTCACTCAACCGTACACTACGAACGTTAATAAAGAACTGTCCTACTTCCTTCGTTCTCTTAAACATCTTGGCCAATTTAATATTAGCAATGTATTGTTTCAATTTTTAATCACTTGCGCTACATGTAAGAAAGATTCATTATATCACAGAATATATTTTGGTTATTAATTAATTTCATTAAATAATAAATACATAATCCTTTTCGTCAGCTTATGCTGCTTGATTTGATATCAGATAAGGTAGTTTTACAAAGTTTTTTCTCTAAAAAGCCATATTTCTGTATTTTTTAAAAGTAGGCCTAAAAAATTACTTCCTGTCCTTTATAAAATGATGCCATTTTAATATGTTATATTTAGGATTGTATTCAATCTCAGATTGAAATAAAAATGGTTATCTTCCCTTAATTCATTGTAATTTTATTAATTAGTTATCCTTTTAAATATTATTCCATAATTTGGGACTCCCCTCTTTGAAATTTTTGTAATCATATTTCCAATTTTTTCAATAATTTTATATATCTTTTTACACTATCCTTTTAAAGTATAGTTTTAGTCATAGTATTTGGTGACTGATTCACCTTATATAAATTCCATCAGTTTAACTGGTTTATTTAACTTAATTAACAATTATAATGTTGTTGGAGTTTCCTATTTGGCCTAGATTTTTTCTGGTTTTACATATAATGTTTTTGAATAATACTGTGTTTATACCCCTTCTGACTTTCTTATTTTAATACAATATTAATTAAAATCTCCTTAATTAACTAACAGAACATGTAGTATCGTATTCATACTCATAATACCTACACAATATTTGAAATTAACACTATAATATGGTATTCAAATTCAGACATTTTAGTTTTAACTACTACTAGTAACATATAATAAACATTTTATAAAAAGAGTATGGTATCCATACTTAGAAATTTTAGTCTGGACTAATATTATTAAACATATTAAACATTTTTATAATAATAAAATCTTATATTCTACTCCCCACATTGAATTATGGAGTTCATGAGCTTTAACATAAGCATAACAAGCCCTTTATTTTTTATTTATTTCTTAAACTTATTTTGGTTGCAGTCTTATCTGTTTTTATTTTGGTATTATAGATTTATCCCCTGTCACTTTATTTATTCACCACCTGCTCTCCCTTTATCCTTTACATTTTAATGAAGGTTTTTAGATAAAAAGTGGCACCTTCTTATAAACATTAGTAGTTGTTTTCATAAGAATATTTTTGTAAAATCTTATTTCTGTAGTTATTGAAAACTTTAAAGTTGTTTAATGGTACACATGTACTTAGTTGAAGTATTAGTCACACTTCTACTTGAAGTTTATATAATATACTGAAATAACTTGCACTTGTTCACTTATATTTTTGGATCTTATCTCTAATTGAGTTTTACAATATTCCAAGACCAAAATCTTAGTTATAAGGGATTATGAAGATTTGTTCATTCCATTATACAATAACTTTAGTGGGTGCACTTCTACTTACAACACTAAACACTTTTGTTTACAACTATTTTACATTAATATCAGGTTTTGGGTGTTATACTTTCTTTTGTGACATTTAATCTCTTTCGGGGTTTGTTATATTCTTAATAGGTTTCCCTTGGGTATATCTTGTAATCCTCCCATCCTACAATTTTGTTTCTTCAAAATTCTTCTTTCTTGGTTTCTTCAAGGTAACATTGTTTTATCATGTTCGTTGGTTTGTTCTGGGTATCTTCCTTGCCTACAAACCCACCTGGGTATTTTCCTTAATTTATTTTAGTTCTTGGGTGTTTATTTTTCTTTACATTTTTGTTGCATATTGTTTTTTTCTTTATTTTTACTTTTTTAAGTTATGATAGTATTTTATTTTGATATTTATTTGTTTTCATATGGATTTTTCTTCAATAGTTATATATTTATGATCATATTTTATTAGTTCTTAAGTCGATAATCTGTCATGCTACAATATTTATGAGTGTTTCAATACAATGGTTTTTAGAAAGAAGGTGCTATGAAATGATCATGGACTCTGTTACAGGATACTGTAAGCAAAAAGCGAACATCAGGGCTGGAACCTTCTGTGTTTGTGTGCATAACTCTTTTAGGTCATGCTGTTAAACTGCTTATAAAATCAGATGTGAAAGACCTGCTTGAACCAATGCTGGCTACTGGTTTGTCACCTGCTCTTACAACAGCTCTGAGGGAGCTTGCTACCAGCATACCACAATTGAAAAGAGATATTTCTGAAGGTAACTTGTTTATGCAATTGGAGGTGGAATTTGGGGGAAATCATTATAAATCACTGTGACTAGAAATTGATGAATTATAGTCTGAATTTAAATTAGTGTATTATAAAGCTTGAAAGTAAACTTATAAAGTGTATCTAATGAAGAAATAGAAATAGGTGACAGTGAAGACCAATTTATAACATCTTTCTACATGGTCTTATGCTAATTTGTTCTAAGTAAAGTCAAATTTCTGAATTTTTTTGTTTTCAATTGTCTTACATTAGATTTATTAGAATTAAGTCCAAACGCATATTGTGTTTTTCAACTCAAATTATGTGAGCTTCAAAATAATTGTTTTGGAAATGGCTGGCGATACTTTTCTAAAAGCCATTATTTTTTTTTAATTTTTCTGGTCAAGATACATATAAAAACATCCGTTTTGTCTCAAAATAAGTGTTGCAAGAGGATTTTCTTTTTTTTATCACTATTAAAATATTCTGAAATGATTTCTATTTATTCATGTGAAACCCTGTTTATAAGTTATAAATTATTGTAATCAATTACATTTATTGTTTTATTACTCAGGTTGAAAATATAAATTTTGTCTATACGTAAATAATAAGTTTCGGGCACCATGTTTGTTATAAAGCAACCTGATCGAAATTTATTGTTAGGGCCAGAAATTCGTACCATCACATTATATATAAAATTCGTTCTCACTATTCTGTTGAAGGTTAGCCAATAAGCAAGGTCATGTTTCAATTAAAGAAAGAAATCAAGAGATAGGTGACAGGGTAGAAATATTAATTGTTTGACTTTTTCATCAAATCAACATAACAAGTTTTTAACTGGTCATTTCAGATGCCATTGTTGTATTTGTTTACTGGCAACAACTGTTACTAAGAATATGAAAAATTAAAATTAACCCAATATGTTCAGTTAAGTAAGGCGCCTAATTGTGTGGTTGATTTTTACAACTAAAAAATTTGGAGTACATAAAAAATGACAGATCTATTGGCTCAATTTTAGGTTTATGATGTTATTACTTAAGTTGACACACACAGTTAAACAGGTAAATTTTCATAGTAACAAAATATTTATTTGTGATATTATAGATGCAAACATATGGGCAGTTAATACATTTTTTTTCTTGTTAACAGAGGTTTTTTAATAATTGATATTCAGTGTTGATGTTGTAACTATAATTAAAATAATCAATTATACTTTATTTATTTTACTTTCTTTACAAACGAAACTGTTGTGGCCTATGTCTGCTTTCGGGCGCCATCTTGTTGCCAAGTTCGTAATTTACTTACCAGGTCCAGAATTTGTTTGAGCGAGTTTTAGAGAACAGGAATGGTTGATTTTTTGTAAATAACTTACTCAGTTGTTTCTCAAAAAAATCATTTTATTAAATTGAATCAAATTAATATATTTCTTCTTTTTTTTCCAACACTGTCAGTTACTTTAGTTATTCTATTTCAAATCATTTCATTGCATTTAACTTCCCATTTTTACAAAAGATACTCTAATTTATAACTGTAAATTATGACTAAAACCACCAAAATTTTATATATTGACTTATTTATTTTCTACGCAAACCAGCGCCTCTTACTTTTATTATGATACACGCACACACACACTCACACGGTACATATTTTAGATTTCCCTTTTTGAGCTCATATTGATTTTAATTTTGAATGATTTCATTTTTGTTTGGTTCTGGAAAAAAAAACAAAAACTCTTGTTTTACTCTCTTCGTGTTTACTTAGCTGTTCATTTTCGGTGACCCATAATCATCCAGTCTCTTCGCGGATTTTCTATCACTTTTCACATTTCTTCTTTCACTGTTTTTATATTGCCAAAAACTGCCATTTCAGTTTAAATTAATCACTATATAGTTACATCGTCGCTCAAATTACTATTTTTGTTTAAAATCATTTGTTTATGTACGGGCGCCCGCAATTTTGTTCCAGAACTTTTACGGCTGTACAGCACGAGAGTGTAATTTGCACTGGGACGAATTGTACTGCGTTGATTTCTGAGATGGTGGGGGGTCACGGGTCACATTGCATTGTTTTAATTGTGTTATGTAGTCAAATTTGAAAGCGTTGTTGAATTCGCTCGACATTCCAAAGTGACGTAACCAAAGGTTTGGCCCTGGACGTCATCTGGCGTGACTTTTACAGTGTATAGTTCACAGGTGATGTAGTTAAAAATAGCTATCTTCTGCGCTCGGCTGACGACCTTGACATTAATATGTTCACATTGCGTACTATGTTTATTATTCCCAAATAAAATTTACAATTATTATTACAGAATTATCCCTGGGTGGGTTAGTACCGTTACTATACCCCCTCAATGAGAGGTTTTGTGCTGAAGCATAAAAACTCTCATTGACACTCACATACTTCCTAAAGGGATCGGTATGGATATGTCGCCACAACCCCTTTATGTTTTATTAAAAATCATGGGTAACTTACCCCCCTGATCCATTGATGGTGGCCGCACATGAATGACCTTCCTGGACTTCCCTCTCGAGATCCCAACACCGCAAGGCCAGACAGGCACTTGGCGCCCCTGCTCTGACGTGCAGGCCAGCACAGGACCGCCGCCACAGCATCACCAGACACTGAAACATGAAATCAAAAACATCAAATGGTGGCCTTGTATAATACCATATCCCTAACTGATCTGGTTCCCCTTAGCTGTGCTGGTTTGCGTTAAGAACACACTGGTTTTTTTTTTCGTAACTCCTAACACACACACACACACACACATATATATATATATATATATATATAAACCTAACATAAAACATTGAAAATTCAATACCAACATTCTGACTGCCCTTCTCTTGTTAATTCTTATCCCAGAACTCAAAACATTTCCCTGATTCCAATCAGAATTTAAATAACCACTTAACATTACAAATATCTGTCATTTCCCAAATTACATCTCAAAATAATTAAATTCATTATTAAAATTCTTATATAAAATAAAAACACATTTAAATCAACTACATAACAAATTATTTACTTATATCTTTCTCAAACTTTGTTAATCATCTCCATCAAAACATCTCAAATCAACACAAAATCATTTAGTTACTTCATAAGATCAAGTACATATTCTCTGTTATCAACATAATAATCATTTAAACGGGTTATTCACCCCAGTTACTATAATCAACTTCTCCTTCACACATCATCTTCTAATATCCCCCCTTAACCCAATTACAATTAGGTAAATCACCTTCCAGGTAAACCGGATGAGGCATTTACCTTGTTACATAAATACTGTATTTATGCCCCTGGCTTGTAACGGCCAGCTCCTTTCCACACACTTTATTGCTTTGTGATGTTGGACTGTAGTGCCCATTTGCGTCCACAAGAACTGAAGTTTATTAGGGTGCAAATGCTGTTTACACCGTTCTTGCTTCCGCGTTATATAAAACTTCGGCATTACTGGTATCCGAGGACACCAGTAATCCTACTATAATGATTCATATGCCCTTAATACGGTCTATCACCCCATTCGATGGTAGCCGCTGTTCCAAAGTTATGTTGATTCCCCTGATTTATCCCCAGGTTAATTTCTAAATTGTACCAATTTTAAAGGCAACCAACTATGGTCAGTTTACAATAAGTCTGCCCACAACTGGTTGTCATCCAAAACCACGGTCTGGGCTGGTAAGGCCGGGACCGCCCGAAAGTGGGGAATCGCTTTTAAAACATACAATACATGTTTTAGATTCCTACACCTACATAATACAACATAATAGACACTCAAAATGAACATTAACATTATTACATTAAAATAAACATCTCAACTTTAAATTTGCATAAAAAATTATAAACATTACAACTTGAACTTTCTATTGAATCTTTTAATAATCAACCGTTAATTATTTATCATTTGTTATATAATTAAATTCTCAAAAAATTTAACTTTCAAAATAATTCAACTATTTCTCAAACATATTTTAATTACTTTAATTATCAAATTGCTTTAATTACTTTAACAACATTCACAATGACCAACTGTCAATTATTAAAATTGAGTATACTTAACCTTACTACATAATTGCCTTTAACATCAACACAAAAGTATATACAATCTACATCATTATCTGTTATTGTTTACCATAAATCATTTCATAGTTCAGTCCATTTCAAAACCCACTACTCACATAATTAAGTGTTCATAAACAATAAATATTGTAACAACGAGATGACGTCTGCCTTGTTTAAGCCCCGTGATGGAAGCTAATTTGTAACAACGAGATTATTATGTACTCTTTAAATGTGTGTGTTTCGGTGTGTTCGCCTCACACGTCGTGGTCGTTACTTTATGTTTACGCTGATGATGTCCGTAGCGATCTCTCAAATTACCAGTACACGGATGTCGGAACCTTACCTGTTCTTTAGTATGTATGCGTAAATCCCGGGTGGCGCCAAATTGTTTTAACTGAAAACAATTAAAATAAAAAATAGGACGATTGAACGCTCGTGGCTATGATGGTATGGTGAATTCAAATTTACTCCCGCCACATGCAGTTGATTAACATAGTTCGCAGAGTTTCCGACGTCTAGCGCTTACCGCCACTATCGCTCGTAGCTAAATACACAAATCATATAATGCACTTTCCTATGAAATAAAGAACAGTGGTTACAACTCTGTACTAGTTTATTAAATTGTGATTAGTAATTATTCAGTAATATACAAAATTATATTTTGTTATTAAACAAATTTGCACCGGCAGTTATTAGAAGACAAATTCCTCAAGGTTCGGCGAAGCGATTCTGAACGAATTATTTAGTCAGACATGGCATCTGCTTTGTTGTTTACTATTAATTTCGTTCATGAATCTGGATTCTTTTGGTTTACGAAAATATATCAATTTGATTACAATAAAGTACACTACCTTACATTACTGGTACTTATATACTATAAGGTGTAATTCCAATTTGTTCCTGAAGTGTTATAAAGTGTGTTTCAAAAGTTCATAATTTTCATCCAGGTTATTTTTTCTAGTTCACATAAGTTTAGTGTTTTATTTTTTAATTAATCTTTGAAAGAAATAATATCATCAGTTTATAGTGAGAGTTCAAAGTGTTATTAGAAAAAAATTAAAGAGAATTTATTTCATAAATTCGGGTAACTCAGCAATACTTATCAAATCAGTTGACTTGAGGTGTAATGGCATTCAGTTGAAATGGGTTGGGGTCATCGACAGTCATCAGTCTTCCATCATTTTGGGATTTAAGTACGCTTGGCTTCTTTTTCGTATTAGTTGGTTGAAATTTATTAATTTAGAATTTATTAATCTGGTATTTGGCCTCAATTGGATGGCCTAGTCCTTCATCATCTTCTTACTTATTCATTTTATCACGTTTGGATTACTTTTAATCGTTTTTTATTAAAATTTGAGTCATTTACGGCTTGGCGTCTCTTCGTCTCCAGCTTCAATAATGGACTAACAGTTTCTAATGGAATATTCATAAATAACGTTCAGTTGTCATGGTAACTGATTGACTCTCATTGGCTATACCTTATGATGTTATAAGCTCTCTACCACATTTAAATTGTATTAATAAAATTCATTGCTTACCTTGTAGAACCAAGAGTCCATCACACAAACCTGTGAATTGTAAGCGTGATTGAGGGTATACATATAAATGAATGTATTCGACTCTCATTTCTTGTTGACTCACTCAGTTTTTATTAGACATTTATATTTAAGCATTTTTTATGACACATTATGACACCAACTTCGTTTGATAAAAATCTTCAAAACTCGATTTCAACAAATTTCCGTTCTATATTAAATAAAGGCAGCCCAGTTTGCTCACTCACACTCTCATACTGTAGTTAGATTGTTCCCCTATTACATCGAGCTCTTTATATTAAAATTTGGTATATAAGTATTTGGTCGTTGTCTACTTAACTCTCGGCGTCTCCACTAACCACGTGCCGCACTGCGTATATGTCCGAATATCGTTGCACTGTTCGAATTTTAAAAGTTTCTCTTGATTAATTAGGTTCACTGCTTCAAAAGTTTCATTCTGCACTGTTTTACTGTTTTAATTTCACATTTCTACAGTTAAAAGATTTTTTCTTTCGGCTTGCTAGCTGGTGGTATTCATCCGGCCGCGGCCATGGCTGTTAAACGACAGACGCTGTTCTCTGAGCGTCTACAATAAGCCACGCTTTCTTGATCCATGGCAACTTTTCTGTGATACGTTAATAAAATCACGTGACAGGATAATTAGTTACATTTCAGTTTCCTTCCGTTATTAATTTTGGGCTCGAGAGTACATAACATGCCGTGACCTTGTGTGTCCTCTGAGCACAAGTTGCCAACAGGCGGCACACACACACACACACACACACACACACTTTTACACATTCCTCGACGCTTAATTGTTCTTGTACATGGCTCTGCCTCACACAGAGTTAAACACAGGGTGTTAAACAAATCAAGTTTTTGTGACAATAAATGGTGCCCAAACAAATTGGCCCCAAATTATTATAAAATTAAAAAATAGACCCTCCTCTTTATTTCCCCGTTACAATACCCCCCAATGAGAGGTTTTCTGTCGAGACAGAAAAACTCTCATTGCTAAACCCTAAGAGGATCAGTGAGGATATGGCGCCAACAACCCCCCCTTTAATTTCTTAACACATCATGGGTAAACTACCCCCTAGCTTGGCAACCATGGCAGCACCTGAACGACATTACTGGGCTTCTCTGTTCGAGATCCCAACACCATAAAATCGGACAGGTACTCACCACAGTACCACCTTACCTTGTAACATTCCAAATAAAATCCCAAACTGGCCTTATACCATACCAGATCCTTAACCGATATATCTCCCCTTACATACATACTGGGTTGCCTTTAGCAAATACTGGGTGTGTACACGTACTCATTATTATATTGAACACAACATCTACATCCTACTTCTTGATCTAAAATTCATAAAAATATTTTATATTTTAAATTCAGTTCCTTTTCTCAACTTTTATCGGCTTGACGTTACGGTTTCAAATCAAAAATAAATCAAACAAATCAAATTAAATCATTTATTTTTGATCACCTAGAGAAATTAATCTAAGTCCCTTACCAAAGATTCATATTACCATTAATTTGATCATCTCTTTCCATTGACTCTCAAAATTCCAACATCCTTTAAATGAATTTACAACTCCTTAACTAGCTGCTAACAATCATAATAAACAAAATAAAATGAACACCTTATTTTATCATAAATTCCCTTATCACTATAATTGTTTACAACACAATATAAATCAGTTAATACATTAGCAATACACATAATCAGCAATATATCCTGAACATAAAAATACCACACAATAGGTACTTCAGTAGGTACTTTAAAAAAAATTTTATTTTATATTTATTTATTTATTTTTAATAATGTAATAAAATATAATAAAGTTTTATTAAACATATATTCTGACAGTTAATGGAAAGAAAAATTATAAAATAAAATATAACTTGAACTTACATTGATTATTTAAAGAACATAGGGATTGGTTACATTGACCATTATACAGCTCATACCAGTCATCAGCTGATGTCTTACTAACAGGTGAATAACCTTTCTATAGACACACTGCATACAACTAACACAAATACACAAAATTATATAATTACAATCATAAAATGTCCTTGTGGATTTAGAATCATTACAATTGAACCTAGCACTTAAAATCGTTTGTTCTCATAAGTGAAATACATCACTAATCATCGAATCATAGTTATAGCAACTGTTACTGAACAGGAACTGGGTCACCAACCACCAACTCTCTCTTTAGAGTAAGTGAAATTGAATGTCCCGCTGTTTACAGAGGTCTTCACCCTCTCATTGATTGCTCAGTTATTCCTCCTACTACATAATTTTTCTTAATTCCCCCTTATACCCAGTTACAATTAGGTAACCGCCCACCGGATAAACCGGATTGAGCGTTTGCCTCATGCACAGACGCGTTATCTGTGCCCCTGGCTTGTAACGGCCAGCTCCTTTTCCACACACACTATTGTTTCCTGAGGGTGGACTGTAGCGCCCATTTGCATCCCGAAGAACTGAAGTTTATTATATGTATAGGGTATAGACGCTGCCTATACCGTTCTTGGTTCAGTGTTATGAAAATTTCGGCATTACTGATGTCCGAGGACACCAGTAATCCTACTAAATGTTATTTACACACCCTTAACACGGCACTATCACCACCTTCGATGATAGCCGCTGTTCCATAGTTTTGTGATTCCCCTGAATTACCTCCCGGTTAATTTCTAAATTCACCAATTTTGAAAATAATAACAAGCATGGCTCGGATACAATCTGCCTAACCACACTTGCTACCAATAATCCAAATCCACGGTCAGGGTTCGGTGACGCCATGACCGCCCGATAGTTGGGGAATCACAAGTAAAATATATATGTTTGATATATTCAAATTGTAACATTTACAATTCTCATTACATGAGGTTCCTAGTCTTGGCTGTGCGTTCTAACACCATACATTTTCTTTCTTACCTTTCCCTACTTGGACTTTCCTTAACCTAAAATAGTGAGTACAAGAAAATATTTATTTATTCACCTAAACTAATCTATTCCTACTTACCTAGGCTATCACCAACTAACGATTGAATCTTTAATTACAATTTAATTGACCATTTAATAAAAAGAATTTACTCTCCTTCAGTCCATTAAAATAAACATTTACTTTGCATCTGCATAAAATTACCAACATTTCAAATTTAGGTTTAGTTTCAAATTCTAGTAACTTTTTATTTTGTTACATTTTATTACTACACTTCAATTATGAATTTCCGTTAATCATTTTCATCATCAATTGGTTTGGGTGATTCTCAATTATCCACAATGATCTAATTTATCGAATAGGCAGTAATCTAACTTTACCCCCCTTCTGACTCTAACAATCACTAACAGATTTACATAGGGTGACACCAATCTCTCAATAAAATTTTCCTCCTTACTACTCTAGCTCACCTTGAATCATTCTACTCTTATAACAAAATACCTGATACCCTCTTTGTACTTAGGATGTGTGTTCCCTCCCTTATACTCATTCCCTTATTAGTTCCTGGTCTCCCCCAGGTAACTCCGCCAATGCACATACGATTCACCTCCCGCCAGAACGCATTTCGTTGAGGACTCCTTATCACACCACCCTCTTTACAAAATTTCACCATCATCTAATTACTCTCCAGTTACATCACTCTCATTACTCTACATATATGCACTATCGCTACTGTGTCCCTACTACTACCCTGTTTCTGTATTACCTTTATTCCAAATTTCTTATTTTGTGTCTAACACCCATTAAAGTTGACTCTGACTAACTTAAATGCCTTATTTAAATAATTATCACCCAAACTCTATCTTTTACAACATTTTACATTGCTTACTACCTCAAATTAATTTCATCATTTCATTTAAACCTTCGAAACTCATTTACAATGTAGCATTCAAACATTAAACATTTTATTTTATTTAAATTGCATTATAAACTTCATACTTACATTACCTCACTCAATTGAATAAACACATGATTCTTGTCATAGACACAAAATTATAAACATTCATTACCACAAATATCACGTACAACCATATGTACCTCCTGAAACATAACAATCATATGACTCCACAACTAAACACATTTTACATTTATTCATTTACTATTTATTTTAAAGTTCAAATCTCGGAAACATCATTTAAATTCATTATCAAAATTTATTTCTACCATATTCAAATCAATTAATTCATCTACAATCAATACAATTACAATCAATTTATTTTAATTCAATAAGTTATTTAAAACACAAGTTATTTAATTACCTTCTTCCAAAATAATTACAATTCATTTATTACCACCACTCATTATTTATTTAATCTGATAAAATATTAATTGTTATTTAATCAGTTTCTACTACATACACACATTATTACATAAAATACATTTTACAACACAAACACAATTAATTTCACTATAGATTTATGTACAATTTTTGTCACTAATTTTCTGTTTTCCACACCTCATTTCATAAGTTAGCTAGGTCATCACCATAAACTAAAATAATTATAATGTCCATTCACTGGTTGTTTATCCAACCCCCATCATCATAAACTAGTCTTACTTTTACATAACAATTATCATCTTTAATTACCCTCCTTACATCATTGTTATTTATATAACAACCCGTTACTATTTCAGTTTGTTCCGTAAAATCCACATAATAATCTACTGGATTATCCCACATTATTATGAAATCATATAGCCTGTCTACATCATTAGTTTTGGTCTTGTCACCGTCTGTATTATTATCTATCACCCTTAAGCATTTTAACCTTTCGATTTCAAAATCATTTACTACTAATACTCCACGTCTAAGCACCGGTAAACTTCCCATATAATTATCAACGTTATCATTTATTTCTGCACTATATTCACAACAAGGTAGGTTGTGAATATCATCATCTATTTTTTCCAATTCTAACCTCTCTTTCAACTCTTTATAACTCCTACTTAACGTGAATATCTCTATCTCCCTATCTATAAACAACTCTCTCTCTAAATATCTCTCATCATCATAACACCTGTCACAACCCCACTGACCTATTTCATACCACGCAAAGGGCACTACAAACTTACTATATTTCTTGGCACTTCCAAGAACACCACAAAAAATTAAGGGACTATTTGAAGACACCTCGTCTTCCACACAACCACTGGAGGAAACTCTGTCCTCATAAAACACTTGTGAACATTCCATGTCACAATATACTTGGGGAAAATTTGCCCTTTGCCCACGTAACCTTTCATCACACTCTCTGTCACTTTCATCAGCACTCGCTAACAACACTTTGTTACTAAATTCTACTTCAACAAAATCTTCCTTATCACTCTCAATATTAACCACCTTATGCTCTCTCTCTAGTACCACATTTTTAATTGTATTATTGTTATTCTCACTTTTTACCTCAATATTAGACTCACTACCGTAATTACCACTTACCTTGTTATTAATTTCTTCACTATTTGTTGTCACATTACCACTGTCACTTACCTTTTTATTCATTATCTGATTTATTTTACTGTCTTATCTTTTATTCATCTCGTTAATTTTCTCTTTGCAATTGTTGCTTATTGATTCTAAAATCTGCTCTTTAATACCATCAAAATGTGTATTAAATTCCTTAATATGTTTGTTAAGCTCAAAATTCTGTTGTTTAATTTCATTTCTAATTTCATCAAATTTATTATTTATTTTCTCAAATCTAGCATCAAATTTATTATTCTGTTCATTAAATTTATCATTAAAATTACTATTTTGAACGTCAAAACGATCTATTTTATCGAATTTTTCATCACTGCTATCAAAACGACTCTTTATTTCATTAAATTGATTTAGTAAAATACTCACCATGTCATCATCAAATTTGCTATTACATTTTGTTGAGGTTGGAATTAAGTGAACCCCCGAATCCTCTGTCACATTTGTTTGCTCTATTACATTTAATTCGACTATTTTGTCTTGACCCACATTTGGGGTTGAATGAACTCCCAGGTTACTCATGACAGCTGATTCATTAAAATTAATTATTTCCTCTATCTCATTTTCATTATTTCTTGCCTTTTTTTTAAATTATGAAATTATCATCTATTTTAACAATCCTTATCTTACATTCATTAAGTATTACTTACGTATAACCTACTTATGTATAACCTCGTTTTTCGTAATTTTTTACGCACTCCTAAATCACGTTTACATTCATTTGTAGGTGTGGTTTATATTATTTTATAAACAGTCCAAGTTCGGACACGCCAATTATGATGTTATAAGCTCTCTACCACATTTAAATTGTATTAATAAAATTCATTGCGCACCTTGTAGAGCCAAGAGTCCGTCACACGAACCTGTGAATTGTAAGCGTGATTTAGGGTATACATATTGTAACATTACATTTGTATGTAACAAGTCATTTACATTTGAAGGCAAAACAAGTCAATAAGGAAACAGGTATCATTAACAGTGACCAGCAGAAATGTAGCTATACCTATGATTTTTCTAATAGCTAGTAATCTACCATTTAATCTACTAATAGGCTGTGATATTTTGAGAAAATATTCAGCAATAATTGACATGAGACAGGCCATAGTGTCGTTAAAAGTGGATAATATAGAATGGACCATATGTTGTTATAAAAAACAATAACAATAATACTTATGTCATTAGTGATGTGGAAACAAAAAAGATTAAGGGGACATACAACCAAGTTTCCTTAAAAATGTATTATGAACCTAATAAACAAAGTTGAATAAACCACAAAATTCTAAAAAAATAGTAAGATCAACTTACAACTAATTATTTATGAGAATTAATATGGAACTGAAGAATTTATTATTATAAAACCACAAAATTCTAAAAAAATAGTAAGATCAACTTACAATTAATTATTTATGAGAATTAATATGAAACCGAAGAATTTATTATTATAATACCTCAAAATTCAAAAGAATATAGTAAGCTCATCTTACCAACTTTGATAATCCAGAATATAATTTTAAATGAAGCCAAATAAACAAATTTGAATATCTCAGAATTCAAATAAATAGTAAGGACAACTTACAGTACATTTTGATAATGTTATTATGAATCAAGCGAATAAACAACTGGGAATAAATTTCCAAATTCTAAACAAAATAAGCACCTCTTATTAAATATAATTATGAACTTATTATTGGAATATAAAAGAAAGATGCAACATCCATAAATCAGAAGAAACCATAGTGCTATAAAACGAATAAGAAAAGACAAATGTAGACAATTGACGATGAAAATAAGACAAGACTAGAAACAAATTTACTACAAATAACCTATCATGATTGTGAGAGAATTAACAACAACTAAAGATGCAAATACTTGTTATGTTTTAATTGAATGAAAATAGTGAGTGAAAAATGGAGATTAAGGAGTACTGATAAAGAAGGAAAGAAGATAGTACCAATTGAAAATAAAAAATGTTATTAATATCGCCACAAGAAAATAAACATCTGGAAGAATCAATGGAAAGAAATACTTAGATCTGAGAAGTTAAGCTGAGTGAACCATCCCGAGAATATATTATTATATTATTTTTATTTGATTTAGTCGTGAATAGACTAGTGATTATTAAATGTGATTGACTGACGAGATAGCTCCAGCAATCAATATTATTGATGTAGTATGTATTATAAGGACAGCAGGGTATTAGGTCAAGAGAGCCCCCCGACTGATTCCAAAATATATGTGATTAATTTGTTAGGGAAGTAACATGTTCCAGGGATAGAACACTTATAATTAAAGACAAGTATACCAGATCATAAAAAGAATAACAAATGATAATGTGAAAGAGAAGATAATTGATAATTTCAACAAAAACAATATTTTATTAAAATAATCAAATTTGGTGGCAGGGTAGTATGTAACATTACATTTGGAACAACTAAATATCGTACCTGATTTAATGAAGACTTTGGATAAGAAGCTAAACAAGAAGAACAATATCTTCCAAGATGATAGTGAAGAGGAACGACTAACCATTTTAGACTGACTAGTAATACAACTGACCGTACCCAAATTAATGATTTAGGCAAAGTGATGCAAAATACATTCAACCCCGATTATGACATGAACTTTCAATAATGACAAAATAAATAATTATAAAGACAGACGGCTTATGAACCAGTACAATAAGGAAACAAATGGTTTCATTCAATGTATCATAATATCAAGATAATCAAAATACAAATTGAGGGATAATAGGCCCAAACATGTAATACTATGTAAAAAGAAATATTAGTAAGTGATTAATTTAAATGATGTAATGAAAATATAACAAACCTTATTATAGATACATGAACCATACAACTAATTGTAATAAATAGTGATCATAAGATTGTCCAGAAAACAACAAATAATAACTTGTCCACAGTAACATTTTATAACAAGAGTGAAGTTCTTTTAATGACAATAAAATGTAAAAACCCATAAAAACCAATAAGAATAAATATAAAAACAATACAATTCTAAAATGATACTGAAGTACAATACAGTTAATAAATAAACTAATGTACATTAATGTTAAGAAAATACTATATGTAAGATTACAGGATAAAAGTGGAAATAATACTTACATGAGAAGGTAACAAATAATTAATCAAACAGTCAAAACTAGATAGATTAATTATTTATAAGTGTGACAAATAGAATCCAAACAGTGCAATACTAACCAGTGATAAAATAATAAACCAAGTGTTTTTTTGAACAAGTATCACCAGTCAAGTGCTAATATTAAGTATATACCAAGATAACAATTGGGAGAATATTTGTTTATATTCCCAATTCCTTAAACCTATAGGAATATGACTATGTTAAAGGGGAAAGGGATACCAGTAATTATGGTATTAAACAGTAATCAATTAATTAACAAAGCAAAGTAGACTAAAAAAAGATGTTATTGCTAAGTGTTAAACAATTGTATAGATTAAGTAAAAAGCAGTTTATTTGTTCAAATGTTCAGTAGAATCATAGCCATGTGGGCATGAGATTAAACTAATAGGATAGTATATCCTTTTGTTTTGTTAAGATAGTGTTATATGTTAAACAGTTTTTATGGTTGTTAAAAGTTAATTTAACTGTTAAAGGTTTACTAAGATATCAGTCATGGAAAATGACATTAAGGTAAAATGTTTATAAACATGTGATGAGATAACATAATAAGTAGTGCAGTGATCAAGGGTAAATCCCTAAAATAAAACAAAAACAGCAAGGACTGCATGAAACTTAATTTTAAGGAATAATTTAAGTAGTGAAAAAACATATGTGTTTTGTTTATATTAATAGTTCATTGAACTCAAGGCTGGAAGGTCTGAGTTAGAGTACAACTCTTTTGTTTTAAATATTTGTTAGGTATTAATAATAAGGATTAATTAATTAGTTATCAAAGCAAGATGGAGTGAAAGGAGGTGTTACTACTAGTGGTAAACAGTTGTTTATGTTTAATGAAATTTTAACTTATTTATTTAATGTCCATAAAAGTCATAGCCATGTGGGCATGGCAGTAAATTGATTTGATTATATATTGTTTGTTATTGTTCATGTAATGGTGTTATCAGGATAGCCAGGGAAGCAACCAACCATTCTAAATTAATGAGAAATAGAAAAATAATAAAGCATACAGTAGTTATATAAGGATGATCATTTTTTGAACAAATAAATGGAGTAGCAAATGTCTTGTGGATGGCAAACTATATGAGGTCATGTAAAACCAACTTTTGTAAATTTTAGATAATAATGTTAGGGATTTTGTAAAACAAATGTGGAAGGATAAATAGATTTATAGTTAATAGTATACACCACGAATCTAGAAGCAAAATAATCCATCTTAAGTTAGTTAAGAAAAATTCAAATAACAAAATTGTAACATCTGTATTTCTTAAGTAAAAGTAGGCATGTTTAGTGTCTATATGTCACAAATGTAAAGATCAAAATAATGCTGCTAATAGTTTTAAATTCCCAATCAGTACAGAAAAGTTATACTAATTTAAAGGTTTTGAACAAATTCTGATTTTGAAATAATGAAAGTATATGACAATGTATATCCGAATCAACCAACCAGATTCCAAGTTTACCCTTAGCAACCAGAAATTTCGGATAAATAAAATGAGACTTCTTTAACAACGATCATAGCGTACAGACGCGTTTGTAAAACGTCTAACATAATTAAAAATAAACTGTGAAAACACGTTCCAGACATATTAATACAGATAGAGATACATAACACGAACCATTACAAACAAGTGAGGAACATCCAGTATTTGAAATAGAAGAATCAAGAACCAGGGAGAAGGACCGAAGCAGACGTGGGCCCTATCTTCAACCAAGAACCATACAAAGAAGAGGATTTGGTGACTTTGACATTTTATTAGATTATGTATCAACACCAACTTTTGTATACACGACTTTTTAAGAATTAATCAACTAAAACTACAGACACCATATCACACCAACACTAAGAACACTCACTAATAACACGATTTGAGATTGACACCTTTTCAAACACCACAAGAACCTTTGATTTTGATAATAATTATTAAACACCTAAACTGGACATAACCTATAATAACTAGTAATCACGATCCGACTGCCTGCGTGCACATTACACTCTAAACTTTGTAATATCCTTGAACTGTAAAACTTGTATTTTGATTTATAGAATAATATTTTGTTTAAATGTAATCCCCGAACCAGATACGCCCTGAGATATTTTATTTTTAATAGAAACAATAACCAATGCATTCTTTTGGTCTGTCTAAATACGGAATAATATCTGCTACTACTGTACCAACTGGTAAAAAGAAGACGTATAATTTGCGCCACAATTGTGATTATCATAATCAGATTTAAGAAACAATTAACCAATGCTTTACTGAATAAATGATTTCTATAAGGATATATGTTTGATGTTATATTTGTGTTGTTATTATTGCTGTTCCATTTAAAAAATAAGTTCACAGAGCACAGCGGACACCACGACGGTTGGCAACGGTGAGTGACGTCACTGAAACGGTATGTATAGTGGGAGCGAGCGGCAGATTACAAAATCATTCGCCGTTCAACATAACGTATTAATAATTACAAATTGACGACTCCAGTGCGAGGCAAAATAAGTCGCTACATTCATATATTTGTTACAAATAGACGAACCCTTCAGCGGGGCAGAAAGTAAAAAGAGACACATTATTTATTTGTTACAAATTGACGCTTCCAACAGGCGGCGTATGTAATTTAAGTGCCCGACACATTAATATAACACGAATAACACAAGTAACACCAAAATTCATTACAATATAAATGAATGTATTCGACTCTCATTTCTTTTGACTCACTCAGTTTTTATTAGACATTTATATTTAACCATTTTTTATGACACATTATGACACCAACTTCGTTTGATAAAAATCTTCAAAACTCGATTTCAACAAATTTCCGTTCTATATTAAATAAAGGCAGCCCAGTTTGCTCACTCACACTCTCATACTGTATTTAGATTGTTCCCCTATTACATCGAGCTCTTTATATTAAAATTTGGTATATAAGTATTTGGTCGTTGTCTACTTAACTCTCAGCATCTCCACTAACCACGTGCTGCACTGCGTATATGTCCGAATTGTAACGGTACTGTTCTTCTACCATACTATATATCAGAAGATTCCCGTAATATTATATGAATACTTACTGCTCACTGCTGCCAGAATTTTACTTACCGTCATAATCCCGTTAAACTTACCTTATTAAATTACCCAGGTCACCACGATATTTTGAGGTTTAATATCGAAACCTTTACACTCTTGCCCTTATAAAAATTAACACAATCCTGCTATCTAACCACCCTTAAAACTCAGAAAATCCCATAGAACGTTAGACGAGGTTTTCAGCACAGAATAGGAAATGAATATGGCGTAATAACTTACTCTAACACATGGTTATATATTAAACAAAATCTAAATTTATTTTAAGTCAAAATCTGAATTTACGAATTAGTAAAATAAACATTTCTTACTCGACTAACCTATGACAAATTATTTATACTTTTAATGAACCAGTACGTAATTTATATCTGTTCCCTTAGAGATATCTATTGTTATTACAAACATCGGTAAATGTAAATGTTACAATATAGTTAAATGTTAATGTATTTAAAAGTTCTGAATTGATAATATGGTACTCATCCTGGTAGTGGCTTCGCTTCAACTGGTGATGCACTTGTTTTATTCCTCACTTCGAAAGTCGATGTATGCTCATTAACGCAATTTTATCTTTGTACAGTTACTAATTTTTACTGTGTACTAAAACCATATCGTTCACATTTAATGATTGTGTCGGTCAACGTAACTTTATCGGTACAAGCACTAATAGCTTTTTAACTAGTTGACTGCTACATTGTTTATGCACTTTAATAGTTATACTGGATAGGCCGATTATATTATTTTCGGCCTATCTTGCGCCCGAGGCCACCGTTTTACTTGTAAAACTAGCAGACTACCATCTGCTCCCACTGTCTGATGCAAACACTAAGGTGACAAAGCTCTTACTATGATTTACACAGAGACTGCTGCTGGCAAGGTGTTGCATAATACGTCTGGGCTGGGCAGTCTAGACATCAACTGTTTATGATAACATTGTATGTTGCTGGTACCCCTTAGGTGAATACTGGTAATTAAAACTGAATTGAATCTTTACTGCATCTGACACACAATTCTGTACCGTTACAGAATATCGTTGCACTGTTCGAATTTTAAAAGTTTCTCTTGATTAATTAGGTTCACTGCTTCAAAAGTTCCATTCTGCACTGTTTTACTGTTTTAATTTCACATTTCTACAGTTAAAAGATTTTTTCTTTTGGCTCGCTAGCCGGTGGTATTCATCCGGCCGCGGCCATGGCTGTTAAATGACAGACGCTGTTCTCTGAGGGTCTACAAAAAGCCACGCTTTCTTGATCCACGGCAACTTGGTCTGTGATACATTAACAAAATCACGTGACAGGATAATTAGTTACATTTCAGTTTCCTTCCATTATTAACTTTGGGCTCGAGAGCACATAACATGCCGTGACCTTGTGTGTCCTCTGAGCACGAGTCGCCAACAGGCGGCACACACACGCGTTCTTACACATTCCTCGACGCTTAATTGTTCTCGTACCTGGCTCTGCCTGACACAGAGTTAAACACAGGGTGTTAAACAAATCAAGTTTTTGTGACAATAAATGGTGCCCAAACAAATTGGCCCCAAATTATTATAAAATTAAAAAATAGACCCTCCTCTTTATTTGCCCCGTTACAACCTATCTTAAGCCTATTGTTATAATATTTGAATTTTTATTCAAAATGACTGTATATCTTCTGATTGCTAATATTCTTCTGTCTTTTTCTCTATGTATGAAATATTATCACAACTGTTCATATTTTCTTTCAAAGTTCATTTTGACATCCCACAAAGCTGGGTTTGCTTATGTATTATTGTTTTGACAGTTATGTTGATATTATCTAATTACATTTCTTTCTTATTTTATGTCCTTAATTTAACATTTATCTCTTAATATGATTCACTAATTATCATTGACTAGTTATTTGCGTTGGATTTGCTAATACAATAGTTAATTTCTTACAATTTGTAGTTTTTGGTTTTTTGCAGTTAGGCATTTCATAGGCCTAGGTAGTAATTGGCTATATTTTCTTATTTTATACAAATTACATATTATTTTACCTTTGTACATGTTTTGTTTTGTGTTACAAATGATTTGTTTATTTGTTGAATTGTTTTGGGTCCGTTTTACAATAATTGTATGTTTTCATTAATTTCCATATTATTGTTTGTCTATTATTTTCTAACTGCTTTTCCAGTATTATTAGATTTACAATTTATCTTTTTTCTTATTTATCTTGCCATTGTTTTTAATTTGTCTATTATTTACTATCTTTATATATAAAAATTCAGTGTACGTCTGCACATGTTCTTAAAACTTTTGAACCACTTATCCGATAGAGCTCATATTCGCACCATATGTTCGTTAGGTTCAGAGTAAGGTTTACATGTGCCGAGTGTGAGGTTGGCCCAAGGGGGGGGGGGTAAAAATCGGAAAAAATGAAAATACCGCATATGGGGTATAAAATTAAAGGGAATTTCCATGCAGGTAACAATTTTACATGCTTGTATGCACTATTGAAAATTTTTGGGCAGTTGGGGGTGTCAGTTTGGCCAAGGGGGGGGATAAAAATTGGAAAAATGAAAATACAGCATATGGGGTATCGAATTAAAGGGAATTTCGATGGAAGTAACAATTTTACATGCATGTATGCACTATTGAAAATTTTTGGGCCCTTGGTCTTAATAAATGGGCGGTTAGAGGGGGGGTTGTCAAAAATAGAAAATATGAAAAACGGCAGGATTGATTTCAACCAACTTGCCAGAAATATTTTATGCAACGGGAGAAGCAACATAGGATAGGTGTTTTGGTCCACGTTGGGAGGTGGGGTAAAAAACACAGTGATTAGAAAAAACAGTGGTAAATATAATACTGTATTTACATTTGTTTAGTGGTGAATATAATACTCTATTTACATTTTGTTTAGGAATGTGCTGCAAACAACAAATCAATTACCGGCAATTCAATATAAACTCAATGGTAGGTTCTATTTACATTTTGTTTAGGAATGTGCTGCAAACAACAAATCAATTAAAGGAAATTCAATATAGTCGCAATGCTACGTGATGTATTTATAAAATTGTTACAATTAAAACGTTTTATTTTCATATATACATTTGTGAAATTTGTGATAGAAAAATGCCAAGAAGCGAGGGGGCAAACATCGGTCGAAAATCACAACATGCTCAAAACGAGCAGGCGCGACAACAAAGAAGAACGGAGGGACAACACTCGCTGGAGAATGAAACTATTAGGAATTTAAATGTATGTTCATGCGCGCAAGAAAGTGGAGAGCAGCGCAGTCAACGTTTAGAAGCAGACAGATTACAACACAGACAGGCACGTCAACGTTTAACTAATGAAAACAGAGGCCTTCATTTATTAGCAGAACGACAACGAATTCAAGTACGACGGGCATTAATAGCAGCAGGACAAAGTCTGCCGGGTCATCTAGTTCTCTATAAAATATAACATAACATTTAGGCTTATGGTCTGTATAATTCCTTCAGCCATATTCCTATTCATAAACTTAATCAAATAATTCTTTAACAGTTATTATGCTACTCTTGTTTACATTTGGTTTATTCTTACTTATTTTTTGGTGACAAACATCATCACACCATTACTTTATCTAACTAACTATCCCTTAGAACATAGGATGTTTATTGATTTTGCATTTATATTCTTTACTATATTTTTTCGTGTATAAACTTTACTCTAACCATGGTAACACTAACTTTTGACTTTCCATGGGATTCCTTTCCTGAATACTATTGTATTGCTCGTCTACAATTAATCTTAATCCTAATAATAACAATATCCTTATTTACTATCACTTTGCACCATTAACCTTTAGTGTTTATCACTGATTATTAGGTGTTTATACCTATCAATAGGGTTTCTATTTATTTTGGGGGTTTACACTGTCACTTTGCACTTTTTATAGTATTTAAGTGTTACTAGTGGGTATTCCCTGACATTAAATTCTCTTTCTCACTTACTCATGTTCACTATCTATCTATCTCTCTATCTCTCACGTTACAATGGTTAGTTATAACTGTTAACAAGTTCATGTCATTATAGAGTGATTTATAATATTTACTCTCTATTTATTTGGTTAGTGTACTTTGTTTGTCTTTACTTTATTGGATTTTAACAATTATCATTTACATTGATTATTTAGTCGATACTAATAATTATCATTTACTTTTGTTATTTTTTGGTTTCTTTTTCATTAATTTATTTGAGTGTAACATTTCTCCTTTTCTGTTCTATATTATTCGTTTGTGCCTTTTCATTTCTTTTCATTTTATTTCATTTATACTTTGTTTGTTTCCTTTTCATTTACCTTCTCCTTTGATTTCATTTTATTTCATTTATATTTTGGTCTTCACCTTCTCATTTAGTTTCATTTTATTTGGTCAATCACTTGGGTTGGGTCATAGTCATTTGTTGCGTCGTCATTTTATTTTCTTTAGTTTAAACATTTTATATAGTTGATTCTTCGTTTTTTCCCTGGTATTAGTTGTGTTGTAACAATATTTACCTGTCATCATCAAACAATAATCTTGTCTTATTTATACACAATTCATTTTTAATTAAGTATATTTTGTTATTATTATTATAATAACCATCATCATCAATTTTATCCCTTGTATCAAGATGGTATTTAACAAGATTATTGCATACTATCAATTTTAAAACCTGTCGACATTCGGTATGGTCAATTCTCCTTTGGTATTCTCTGTTACTATTAAATCTGTTATCATTTCCTCATTATAGTAATCATGTACTACCAGTAACCCCACTTTGTACACAGGTAAGTTATCAACATTATTATCACATCTTGCTGCACTGACTACATCGTGAGGTAAGAATTCAATATCATCCACTCACCCACTATTCATTCTCTCTCTTAACCCTTTATAACTTCTATTAACCTCAAACAACTCTATCTCCCTTCCTCTCTCAAAATTGCTTACACAACCCCATCTTACTTTCTCTCTATCATTCCATGCAAAGGGTACTGCAACATAAAAACACCTCCTGGCTCTTCCAGGAACACCACCAAAACTCCAGGGACAATTATTTGTAGAACTTTCATCTACAAAATACACTCGTGAAGACTTTTCTTCACCCCCAACAACACCACGGGAAAAATTTACCAACCCCTTACCTGTAAACTCTCTTTCCACTCTTTCTGTAACTCATCAACACTCATTATCTCATCATTAATTTGTACTTCCACTAAAACTCCATCACCACTATCATTATTCACAACCTTACTGTCTAACACCACATTTTTATTTATATCACCATTATTCTCACCCCTACTTACCTTATTATATGTTACCTGATCGTCTTTATTCTCGTTTAATTGATCGGTCTCTTCACCACTTTCTACCCCCACTATACTCTCATAATTATAATTAACACCATTACAACCACTTACCTGTTTTGATTCACCTTCTGTATCCACCTTTAATCTACGTCTATCTCCTTCCCACTTCTCGTCTCTTTTATTCATTTTATTAATAATGTTATCTGCACTTTTATTAAAAGTTTCCTCCATTTCATTTATTTTGTCCCCTAGCTTCTTAAAATTACTTTCGATCATCTCATTAGTATTTTCAAAACATTTATTGACTTCATTGACATTGTTTTTTAAATCATTATTTTGTTCTTTTAATTCGTTAAAATTACTCTTTAATTCATTATTCTGTTCTTTCAACTTTTCATTAAAATTACTCTTTATCTCATTGATTTCATTCTTTTGTTCATTCATGTTAGTATTTAGTTCATCAAATTTATTATTTTGTTGCTCTAACATTGTATGTATCATCTTAAACATTTCATAGCTATCGTCTTTCTTAACTGGGACTGGCGTCGATTGATTCGTTACGCCTTTCATTATTATCGACTCGGTTTTGCTTACTTCAATATTTAATTGACTTTCTGAATTTCTGTCAGTGAAGCTGACTTCATTGTTAATATTTTCACTCGTACTCATTTTGATTATTTAATTCTTACAGTACACAAACAGATCATATCATATTATAACATAACCTTCATACTTACATTTATTTATATTCCTTGATTTATCTCAAACAACCGTTTTGTTCTCTAAAACAGGCCCACATTTGCATAAATAATATTTATGCAAACGTCCCCTGTTCACGATGCCATTGTAACTATAATTACAATTAATTAATTACACTTTATTTATTTTACTTTGTTTACATACAAAACTGTTGTGGCCTATATCTGGTTTCGGGCGCCATCTTGTTGCCAACTTCGTAATTTACTTACCAGGTCCAGAATTCGTTTGAGCGAGTTTTAGGGAACAGAAATGGTTGATTTTTTGTAAATAACTTACTCAGTTGTTTCTCAAAAAAATCATTTTATTAAATTGAATCAAATTAATATATTTCTTCTTTTTTTTCCAACACTGTCAGTTACTTTAGTTATTCTATTTCAAATCATTTCATTGCATTTCATTGCATTTAACTTCCCATTTTTACGAAAGATACTCTAATTTATAACTGTAAATTTTGACTAAAAACACCAAAATTTTATATATTGACTTATTTATTTTCTACGTAAACCAGCGCCTCTTACTTTTATTATGATACACGCACACACACACTCACACGGTACATATTTTAGATTTCCCTTTTTGAGCTCATATTGATTTTAATTTTGAATGATTTCATTTTTTTTTGGTTCTGGAAAAAAGAAATCAAAAACTCTTGGTTTACTCTCTCCGTTGTTTATTTAGCTGTTCATTTTCGGTGACCCATATCGTCCAGTCTCTTCGTGGATTTTCTATCACTTTTCACATTTCTCCTTTCACTGTTTTTATATTGTCGAAAACTGCCATTTCAATTTAAATTAATCACTATATAGTTACATCGTTGCTCAAATTACTATTTTTGTTTAAAATCATATGTTTATGTACGGGTGCCCGCAATTTTGTTCCGGAACTTTTACGGCTGTACAGCACGAGAGTGTAATTTACACTGGGACGAATTGTACTGTGTTGATTTCTGAGATGGGGGGGGTCATGTGGTCACATTGCATTGTTTTAATTGTGTTATGTAGTCAAATTTGAAAGCGTTGTTGAATTCGCTTGACATTCCAAAGTGACGTAACCAAAGGTTTGGCCCTTGACGTCATCTGGCATGACTTTTACAGTGTATAGTTCACAGGTCATGTAGTTAAAAATAGCTATCTTCTGCGCTCGGCTGACAACCTTGACAATACGTTCACATTGCGTACTATATTTATTATTCCCAAATAAAATTTACAATTATTATTACAGAATTATCCCTGGGTGGGTTAGTACCGTCACAATGTGTAAAAATAATTATAAATACTTGTAAATTATTATTCCCACAGGCCTCAAATCTTGTTTGTATCTGTAGGTATACAAAATGTGAACTGGTACTTCGTAGACTTGTCAGCTCCAAAATTCTGAAAATAAAATGTTACATTCTATTTTTAATTTTACTCCTACCTGTATATCCTTACATCTCTTGCCACCCATTACACTTCATAGAAAAATTTGACATTTGTTAATTATTAAAAAATGTTCTAAGCAAAACTTGTTAAAACTTGAAAAACTTATCAACCTACAGCCCTGTTACTTGTGCATTGTGTACCCACTCATAAGTATTGATCATGGGTACATTCAGTAACCTAGGCCTACACTTGGCTGGACTAATTTGGACAAATGTCATTGCACCTGAATGCATACTGTGTAGGATAAGAGGGAGGGAGTGCATTTGAGAGATGGAGTATGTACTGTAAAATGCATGGTTGCATGCAACCGTGCAACAAATTTATTAGAACACAATGTGCTAATATTATACTACAACATATATATTGCTGGAAGTTTTCAAACTCAAACACGTATACACTGTAATTGCAAAAAAATCATTTTTTAATTAGTGAAAAAAATTTAATCTTCTACTGTTTTTTCTCTTGCTGTGTTTTTTAAGAGCCAGATGTATGTATCTGTCATAGTGAAATTATTTTAGGCAGTTCTGCTTCTTCATGACATTCATACCACTTGATTGCTGTAATCAGCGATTGAATGGCCCCTTTATAAAAGATTGCAGGTTTAATAGGTTGGCCGCCTTCTTCCCCATTACCTTTTGTAGGTTCTGTGGCTGTGGATACAATTTTATCATCACTATAAACATTTCTTAACCTATATCTGGTAAGTCTACTTTACCAATTTTTGATGTTGTCTTCATTCAAATTGTTAAATGCTGGTAGGGATTGACATATATCTAACAGTTCCGATGTGGAATCAATACCTTTTGGTTCTGTAGACTCTGGTTGTAACTCAGACAGCCGTAGCTTATTCCAGGGAGATTTTAAAATGTTTTCTGTAATTCTTTGCCAGGCATCATCTGCATTATATATTCCATCCTTTATAGTATATGCATTCCAAGATTGTTCAATATCCACATCATTTTTACAAAGAGCCAAATTTTGTTAAAAACACACTGTACCCATCTCCGATGACAGTCAATGATGCATTGGTCCATTGCTTATAATAAGCTTGCAACCAAGCAAACTTGGTCCATGTATCCAGGAAGCAAATATGGGGGAGGGGGGAGTTGAATTTGGGGGGATATGAAAAGTTGGACCATTCTTTAATGGTCTAAAGTATAAATGATAGGAATGATTGTAGGTAAAAATGTAGTGCGTTATTATCAACACAATACGTTTATTAATGTGCAAGTATAAAAACATATCTGTGTTTGTCAGTTCATTGTTCTTTTAATAATTGTCGCAGTTTAAAATACACATTACTCATTTAAGTTATGTATCAAATAAAAATTAACATGGTGGTAAAGTACAGTTACAGTTTAAAATAGGACCAATTTTAGAGTAAAACCAGGAAGAAACATAACGTGATAAGAATTTTTTATTACATTCTATAATCACAAGATGACAAAAAAATTAGTCGGAAGTGACGATTTGTGGGGGATTCCCTCTATGGATCCATGCCTGGAAGAAACATACATTCAATGCCATCTGAATCAGGTGAACATTCTTCTAAATCATCAAGAGGATGGGCGGGAGCATATCCAAAACTAATAAAGCTTTCTGGCAGATTTTGTTTCCATAAAAGACAGTACCTGAGAACAAAATTCCTTTTTCAGCCATTGCTAGAAAATTTCTTTGCTAATCCATGCCTTATTTTGGGCATAATATTTCACAGGCAGTAAACTACAGTTGATGTTTTTACAAGAGTGTGGATTTCTCACCTTGTCGATGATAGTTTTCAGCATTTTATGGTTACCACTGGCATTGGAACAAACAACAAAAAGGCGGAGTTTTTTTCTCACCTTATATCCAGAAGCTGAAGATTCTGAGCCAGATGTTAGCATTTTTTGTGTGAGATTTTTCTAGAATAATCCCTGTAACGGGGGAAAATAAAGGGGTTTATTTTAATTTCATAATCATTGTAACAATCTGTAGTAACCCACGCTGAGCAACATTTTTGATCACAAAAGCTTGACTTTTTTGATCACCCTGTAGTCAGTGCGGTGCCAGGCCGAGTAAGGCACAAAAGCCTTAGAACATTGGAATGTGTACGAGCGCGCGTGTGTGTCACCTTTTGCAACATAGAAATGACCACGAGGCGACGATGTTGAACTGATTTCTATTACGTCATGTTAATTAGGAAATCTTACAACCAATTACAAAGGAGTATGGACCTATTTCCGGTTGAAAATCGAGAGCAGGTGGACTGGCGGAGACGCTTAGCCATTTTGAGACGCCACAGTCGGCATCCAAATTCAGAGCCGCGAGGGTGTGTTAACGCACGGTTCCATATATCAGTGCTCACGAGCAAAGTTACGGTCAACCAACAAAAAGTGCTATGAATTAATGTAAGACAGTAATAAAAATGTAATCAAAAGTAATATACATCAAAGTGTTAAACAGTTCAACCAAGATTTCGGACATAAAGTGAATAAAAGCGAACTAACGGTAGTGGCAAAACAACGTGTAGACGGCCACAACAGGAATGTGTAAAGCAGGAAAGTAACTATATTAAATTAAACTATGGTGAAACGAGAATTAAACTATGGTAGAAAAGAAAGAGCTCTATTAATAGAAAGGGAATTTTAAAGATATGATGAGAATGAAAGTGAGTGTGTGTGTGTGTATGAGAATACAAAAATATTAAAAGTACTGTACTGGTTTGTCAAGAAAATTTTTATCATAATTAATCATTTATAATATTGATATTAATTAAGCAATTGTAATCTCAGATTTATGATTTTGAAGTTATAAAAAGGAAGTAGTGTGTTAAAAGAAAGTGGAGAGTTTGAGGAGTTGAAAGTAGTACTAGTAAAAAGAGAAGAAAGTTTTTGAATAAAAGAAAATATTTGATTTAGTCAGTATAACAATGTGTTAGAATAGTTCATTTCACCGTTAACCCTCTCCTATGTTCTGTGCCCACTCAAATTCGTCTTACGTCCCTGTGAGTCTTCTGATTGAAGAGAATTAGATGCATTAAAATTATTGAAGGGTTAATTAATGGGAAGAGCACTAAAGTTTTCCATATTTCACTTAAAAAATATAGGTGGTGGCCCAATAAATTTCTGACGCTGTGTAAAAGGTAAGTTACGAGACAGAGAGAGATCAAAGACAGGTACCATGGACTAACACAGCTTATTAATACAAGCACTTAGTTTTTCTCCGATATTGTGACTTAATTTCACTGTTTGCACTGAACTTCTTCCCTTTGATTTGTAGTTGCCTAATACCATGCGTATCCTTGAACCTATGGAGCCAACCCTGACTTGGTTTAAAGTTTGGGTCACCATTAAATTTTTGATTGATTTGAATAGCTTTATCAGTGATAATAATTAGTCTCCTTAATGGAATTCTTTGAGAGCGCTGCTGAGTGAACCATATGATCGTGGCATCATCCAGTTTTTCTAGAGTTGCTGTTGTTAATCTCTTTCCTTTCAACACTTTCATGGTGAATTATGACACCATTAAGACTTTAGATCAATTTGCACACCAAATTCACAATTAGCAGGATTGTTTATTAATGCAGCCACCACTGACAAGGTAGCTAAAACAACTATAGGTTGTTGATAAAGTGGCTGAACGTTCCATAGTGAACTGGTTGAAAATATTGCACATGCAAAAATGATTGTTTTCAGATTGATCTCCAAAAATAGGGGAAGGGATGTAATGGAAAAATATGCATGTCAAACTTTTGAAGAAATAGTGAAAATCCATGTGAGGGGATGGAGACGGATGTGTAATGAGAGAGTGGAGTGGAAGAAAGTCATTGAGCAGGCTATAACCCATGCTGGGTTATAACACAAGGAAAAGAAGAAGAAGAAGAAGAAGAAGAAGAAGTGAAAATCCATGTGGAGTATCAAATTAAAGAGAACATTAATCAAAATCTGGATATAGTTTGCAGTTTAGGAAATTACAAAATTTTAGGACACCACAGACCACAAGGGGGATCGAAATAGGAAAATCTAAAATCCATGCCAGATATTAGACTAAAGGGAACAACCAAAATCTGAAAGTCATGTTTACTCTGACATGTTTTTTTAAGTTCATCGTGGTGTAATGGTCAGTAAGGACCCATTGCCTATCGTGCAAGCCCAGAAAACTGGAAAAAACAAAAACCAGAGTTGTCTGTGATGTTCCTTTTACTCACACTTTAAAGGGGGTGTGAGAGAATCACTTCATTGTCCCCATTAAAACAATCCGGAAACACTTACAAGACACTAATGTCCCTTAAAGAAATTCTCCCCAGGTCTGTTAGACGAACCTATTGAGCACAGGTTAAGGTAAGGTGACTCCCAAAATAAGTTTAACTCATTCATTTTATATGTATACTTATAATAAACTTTCAGTTCTAATTACATTTTGTAGTAGCCCGGGTTATCGGTGTTAATTAATAGTACTTAAATTGTACGTACTTTGTTGTTCGTTAAATAGTAACGAGTCATTTATTACTTTTTCTAAATACTTACGAAGTCGACCGTATGCTCGCCGTTCAGTTTGAATTCTCCGCCTTGCTGTCTGATTGGTTCACGCTGTTTGGCGAAGTCGAATTCATTAACTAATGTAATTTTATCTTTTTATTTACCCCGACCCTTTATATCACTCCTTGAATAAATCAAACATACAGTTGTTGATAGGTATGAGGATTTATTAACACTTTTTTATAATTTGGTCAATTACAATTCTGAAATAAAACATAACATTTATCATAGCGCCGGCGTTTACTTGTTACATAGTTGGCGGTCTGCTCAGTTCGAAGTGTAGAGATGCTTAGTAATGGCGTATGTTGCTTCTTTTGTTAATTATTTTAATATCTCAGGGAAAAGTTCTTTGGACTACAGAATATTGGTTTACAGACTAATAAATGCACAAAATTTCATAATATACCTTACAACTAATACACAATATGTGATATCTTTAAATATGGAAAGTAAGTTACCGCTAATGAGAATTAGGTTACTGCTAGGTTAATGTTTTACTTAGCAAGTTTACGTTTTTTAAAACATATTAATATAAAATCAAAATTCAGTGATCTTTTTGTTTTATCAGAGGTGATTATTCAAGAAAGTTCAGTTCTAAAAGTTAGTTAAGTGGCTGGTGAAGTGAAAATAAAATTGTTCAGTTACTGTTGATTATTTAAAGTTTTAAATTTGGTGAAGCATTTAAATTATACTCAACACATCCTTAATGCTGCTTCTCTTGGGTGATCCTCTTCTTCTGGAATACTTCTAATGGTCCCTTCTTGTATGGTTTATTGAGATCCAGGTTCTAATAATCTAATTTCGGTGTTCAGCTTCCATCAGTCTTGCAGGTTCAGATGTATCCACAGGTTTAGTTAGGTTTCTTCTGTTCTTCCTTCAGTAGTTGGTCATTTATGAATTTGGTTTGCTTCTTCCAAGTTTTTTATATAATATAATATAATTGGTTGATTTATTGGATATTTCATCAGTAGTTAATTTAGGATTGCTTCTTGTATCTCCTTAATTACAATTTAGTAAAATTTATTGATTTTATCACTTATTTGTCTTCATGGGCTACATACGTAGTGTGGCAGAAAAGTAATGAGACTGGGAACACTGCAAGCGATCTGGCAACGCTGCGCTGTTGTCCTTGACAGAGCACGTGTATCAGCCCCCTCCCTTCTCTCAGTGCGAGTTTCAACTCCTTCCGTTAACTACGTGATTGTTGTGACTGGTATTAGTGAAGTTGTGTTTTGGTTGTGCGTCACGTAAAATGGAACAGCGTAATTTGGAGCAACGTTGTACCATTAAATTTTGTGTTAAGCTTGGAGAATCGGCAAGTGTGACGTTTGAAAAGTTAAAACAAGCGTATGGGGAACATTCTTTATCCCGAGCTCAAGTTTTTCGCTGGCATAAATCATTTTTGGAAGGCAGAGAACACGTTGAAGGTGAACACCGCTCAGGGAGGCCTTCAACTTCTAAAACCGACGAAAACATCGAACGTGTGAACACTCTTGTGAGATCAGACCGTCGATTAACATTAAGAATGTTGAGTGAAGAATTAAATTTGAACAGATTTACCGTTCATCAAATTTTGACTGAACATTTGCACGTGCGAAAGGTCTGTGCCAAAATGGTGCCGAAAAACCTCACAATTGAGCAGAAGGACAATCGAAAAAACAAGTGTCTTGATCTTCTTGACAGAATCGCCAATGAGCAAGATTTCTTTAGTCGTGTAATCACAGGTGATGGATGGATTTTTCAATACGATACCGAGACCACGAGGCAAAGTGAGGAGTGGCACACTGCGAGTTCTCCTCGACCAAAGAAAGCTCGAATGAGCAAATCGAAGATCAAATCAATGCTGATTTGTTTTTTTGACAGAAGGGGAATCGTCCACAAAGAATTTGTTCCTCCAGGACAAACTGTCAACCAAGTTTTTTATAAAGACGTCCTTGAAAGGCTCAGAAAAAGGGTCATTCGCGCGAGACCGGACATTGGAGACAAATGGATGCTCCATCATGACAACACCCCATGTCACACTGCCCTCTCCGTCACAGAATTTTTGACCTCAAAAGGCATTCCTGTGGTTCCCCAGCCCCCCTATTCACCTGCCCTCAGTCCCTGTGACTTTTTCCTATTTCCTAAACTGAAAAATGTCCTCAAAGGACGGCATTTAGGGACTTTAGAAAACATCCAAAAGAGTGTAACGGACATGCTACAGACCATACCGGTTGAAGACTTCCAGCGCTGCTACCAACAGTGGGAACAACGTCTCCATCGGTGTGTAGCTGCCCAAGGGAACTACTTTGAAGGGGATAAGATTGATGTTTGAAAAAAATAAAAACTTTGGTAAATAAAAAATCAGTCTCATTACTTTTCTGCCACACCTCGTACATCCACCCTCTATGCTGATCAATAATGGAATAATAAATTTTCAACGGTTATTCATGTAACAAACTTTTGTTGTCATGGCAACTCTTCAAGATACTCTAATTCTCATTGGCTAATACCTTATAACATTGTTATATTCTAACGTTTTTTCATGTTCAAAATTTATAAAAATCCTTTAAATTATTATTACTTTCTTATGCTAATTGTAATATTAGTTACACTAACACCATTGTTTTCCTTTTTTCTCAAAGATTATTTTGATATCACTTATAGTTACATTTGGTTCATTTATAACATATTTCTTATTTTCCTAATTGATATTTCTTTATTTAATTATCTTTAAACTAAACATTATGTATCCATTTTTGTACCTTATATTTTTACTTAAATACCTAAACATATTATATACTTTAATTGACTTTTTGCTATTGCTTTATCTTGAAACTTACAAAATTCATTTCAGCCATGCTAGGCCTAATGCCTAGGTTTCATAATATTTCTATTCAATATTCTTTACAATCTTTTATATTTATTAATTCTATTTATTTGGTTATTGAACATTTACCAAGGAAACAAACTAACTTAATTAAAACATTTGTGCTTTTAAACATCACATATTTCATATAATTCACTTATTTTTCTTCATAGGTCCATTCCTGAAACTAAGCTTCTAACTATCATTGTTTTCTGACCTTAACATTGCTTGTCATTTAAATTTACTAATACTATTTGGTTCATTTACCAACAAAACTCTTATAACTCTTTTTTAACATTATTCTAACTACTATTACTTCCATACACACTCCTTTACTAATATTACTTTTTATCTTATTTCTAAGAATTTATTATTTACTATTGCTTCTTGTTATTTACATTAATAATACAACAAGTCTTATTTACTACTTATCAACTAACATTCTGCTCTAACATGGTTTGACATATTATTAATAGTTTGTTGTGAATAGTATCTTACCATAGAGTCACTTACACTTCACTTTTCATTTCACCTAGTGTTTATTTATTTCATATAATTATCACTTTGAATGCTATGTTATTTACATAGTTCGTAGTTATTAGTTTCTACTTATTCTGTTCTACACTTCACCTTTCATTTCACATAGTGTTTATTTATTTAACTAATTATCACTGGGTTGCTATCTGTCATTAACAGTGTCTTTATTATTATTTTTCATTTGTCACCTTTGTATTCATTATTACAATTGCTAAGCTTGATTTTATTCTACTTGCTTTTTGGCTAATTTATTACTTAATAGGGTATTTTTATTCCTATCTTCCTATCTTGGGTTTATACATTTATCTTTCTTTTCTTTTCTTTTAAATCACATAATATATCTATTTTACCTTGATTTTTTATATAGTTTACATCTCAATTATGCCCTATCTGATTTTGTACATTTATTTTACATTTTATTTTATTTACATGTTGGGTTATATTGATTGTAGTCATGTTTTGGGTTGTATCATGGTTTCTTGTTCTCTCACCTTATCCAATCTATTGGGTTAAGTCTTTGTCAGTGTCTTAGTCAATTTTTATTTAGTAGTGTTGGTCTATCAATCTTCAGGTTATAAGTTTTTATTTTTTCTTCTACCTTCAGCTTTTCTTTCGTTAATTATTAGTGATTTTTTGGTGCTATCTTATGTCATGTTACATAATGCATCGCCGCCAAAATTGATTATTTCTAAAAATAAAGATTGTTTTTCTGAAATCATCAATTACCTTTTCTTCTTGTTAACATAGTTTATTAGATAAAGTTGTTATTATTGGAGAATTCATCGATCATCATATTTTTAGTTTATCTTTATTGAGTCTATGGTTCATGATTCTGGATATGATATTATTCTCCTCTTCTATTCTTTTATAATGAGTGTTGCATCCCTTGAAAGTTTTGTCTCCCAAAAATTTTCTTCTCTCCCATTCATATAAACTGGTACTAGTCAGAGGGCACGTGTGGCTCTATTACTCTGCTATCCATTTATATATATTTTGATTTTAGAGGTCATGCCTATCTGCTCAATAAAATAAAATGATTGTTGGACTTATCTCAACATAAAATCACCATTTAATAATAATAATAATAATCGTCTATTTGCGACTCATATAATATAAATACAATAAAACACTCTTGGGATTAATTATTCTGTTTTTATTCATATCATGACCTTCTCTTCCCATTGATTTATTTGGATTCCTTCTCTAGGTTTGTGGCGATGTTCTTAACATATTTTTGCATTATTTCCTTAACTTACTTCATATGATAGTTGTTTTACATGTTATTACTTCTCTTCTCATTTATAATTAATGTTTAAATTGTGGCTGTTTTTAGGGTTACTTATTCAATTCTTCTTATTATTGATAGTCCGTTTAGCAGTTCATTGTCCTCCTTTGTTTGATTGTCTTGTCGGTTCTTTTTTAAAATGTTATTTCTTTGTGATCCCCTTTCGCAGTTGGGTTATTTAATTATGTTATGTAGTGTCATCACTTTTGTTAAAATTTTAGTATTTTATGTCAGTTTTTTATGATGCTTCATTATATTTTTTCTTCAAAATTAAATTGTTTCACTTATTTTGTTTCACACACTTAGTTGTAAGTTGTTCTTACTTTTATTTTTGGATTTTGGTACAATTTTTTTTTCTCAAAATTCTTTTTTCACAAATAAATTGCTTCAAATATTTTGGTTGTTAAGTTGTTCTTACTTTTATTTTGAATTTAGTTAATTTTTTATTTCTTCTAACAGTCTTATATCGCCTCATAATATTTCTTCAAAGAAGACTGGTTGTAAGTCCCTTTGATTCTTTTGGTAGCTATCTCACTTATTACATATGTGTTATTTTGGTTATTCTTAACAATTACATAGGGGCCGTTATAAAGTAGTAATAGTTTCTTCGTGATACCTTCTCTAGAACTGGGTAACTCTCTATTCCGTATCAGTACCTTTTCTCCCTCTTGGTATTGTATTACTTTAGGTTGGATCTTCCGATACTTGTCCTTCCTCTTCTCCACTTGTTCAGCTATTTTGCTATAGAATCTTACGTCATCAAACTTGTACTCAGGGTTGGTGGGAAAATTAATAAGTTCTTCAATTGCTCGAGGTGGTGGCCTTCCGTACATTATGGTGTAAGGCTTTTTCTTCCTTCTTCCTTTATTAGTGCTGGGTCGGTTATCTCTAACATCAGTCCCTTTTCGCAGTAATGTTCACACTTGGTTTACCCATGGTCCATAGATTCATCTGCACTGGTTGTTCGGATCACTCTAGTGTGCATAACTAATTCTGTCCTGGTAATATAGGTCTCTGTTTCCTTGTACATCAATTCTTCTAACATTACCTGTTCATTTGTATCAATGACTACATCAACCACTTTACCATTTCTTCCCTTGGACAGATATTTCAAAGGTACATTTATTATTTGTGTTTTAATTGACATTTTATAATACCTTTCTAATGGTGGTATATTCCATTTATTTATTGATTTTTTAACGTTGTTACTTGTGGTTTTATAGTAAGTCATTTCTAAAATTTTGATTGACCTTCTATAATCTTGTACATTTATGATTTCTTCATGGTCGGTAATTGGTAGATTAAACATATTTATTAATCCATTCTTCATCATCTACAATTCTTCTCTTGTATTTATTTTCTTTCTACATATTTTTCTTATTTTCTTGGTCTTCTTTTCCAGGTATTGATTATTCTCTTTGTTGCTGTTATTTTTATTCTCAGATAACAGTATACTTCTGTATTCTTTTAATTCTGTTTCCTTCCTACTATCTTCTACCTTCTGGTCTACTGGTTTCTTGAAACTCCTATCTAATGTTTCATTTAACCTTCTGAAACCCTTATCCAAATTTCATTTATTTCTTCTCTATGTTTGTCCAATTTTTCATCTATTTTCTCCTCCAGTTTCTTAAAATTGTCCTTAGTTTCTTCCTTGATTTTTTCAGAGTGCCCTGCTCTTCAACATCTACGAAGCAAATTTAATATCCCTGCAGATGTGCGAACAAGTTTAAATGACAAGACTGCAGCCGCTGATACTTTTCAATAAATTGATAATTTAATAAAACTAATAAAATGTGATTGATTTTATTTTTATTCAAACTTTACTGTTTACTGTCGAGAGCCATCTTGTGTTGCCAACTACGTCTGAAATATATGTTCTTACCATTTTAAGGGTCCTTTTCGGCGAACAGGAGATCAGAATTGGTTGTTTGAAATGACTACTTCGATCTACTATACTCAAATAAACTTGTGTTTATTCATAATTTAGTTTTACTGTTGCATATTAACGACAATGACAAAATTACTCCTCCCATCTTTTATACTTTTACTATTTTAACATTGACAGTGTACAGGCTTTATTCTGACCACAACTTTCAAAACGTTATTGATAATTAAACTGTTGAACACTAAAACAAATACTGTAAAGAAATAATACTCAACTAACTTCTCTTAACTTAAACCAGCGCCTTTGTAATTACGTAATTCAAACTCACACATACACACTCACACACTTTCACATTAGACAAGTTATATTCCCATTAGAGCTCATATTTTAAATTAAATTTTCCCCCTCTGTTCTTGTACTGTATGAAAATAATAAAATTTTTTAATTTACTTTCCTGTTATTACGTTGAAGGTACCCTCCTACAATGTCTTCTCGTATACACGCACTGATTTATTGCCGAACTGTTACATGATTATTTACTTATTATTTTCTCACTGTACCTATTCGGTTTCGAAAATACTGTTTTAGATGATCAAATCTTAAAAATTTTTACATTTCTTATGTTGCGGGCGATACAAAGAACTTCGCCCAAACCGGCGAGCCGGGCAGACGCCACAGTTGTTTTGCGTCCGATCTGTTCAGATGTTCATAGCCGACTACTTTGTTCTGTGTGTTAATTTACATATAAATGTAGTAATAATAAAGTAATAAAGTCATTGTGAGGGCGTCGTTTGTTAATAAACTCAATAATACAATAATATAATACAATAATAATCAAGTCACTGATCTGGGCGGTATCTATTAACTTACCCATTTATTTATCTAAATGATTATTATTCCTGAATGGGGAATCATCAGAATTTATGTAATTTGCATAAATTGTCTTGTCACCGGAATAACACGTGCTCAGCTCAGTTATATGCATTAGGCTTTGGGTCCAGAATATCGTTAAGCAGACAGAGGCAGTGGTTGTAGGGTATTGAAATAATGAGGTACACAACATTAGGCTAATGCATTTGATTTTATTCAGTTAATTGTGATGTAATTTGTTACACTAATAGCCAACAATAATGGTTATAAACTCAAATGGCGGCGACTTCATTTTCGCCCTTGACCTCTGTTCAAGGTTACATGTATTTAATTTCTTATTTTGCTTCAAATTAATGCTCTTTAATCGTTACTGCAATCATTTACTTCTTTTGGTTTTATATTTTTTAATAAATAACTCTTATTGTATCATAAACCAATGCCTCAAGCTATATTCAAGTTGGCCAACATAAACGTACACACTCTGTCTTTCTCTCTCTCTCTCATACGGTAATTTCACACATGTTTAGTTTTCTGGAATTGAGCTCATTCTTAGTTTTAGAAATTAGAAAATGATTTGCAAGGGCTTTCCTGAATAGTGATGTGGCGTAGACTCCTCAGTAACTGTCCATGGCGGTCGGCAGGTGTAACACCGAACTTTCGTCGTTTAGTCCACTGAATCTATTTGAATTTCATTTTGAATTACTCACTGACTCTATGTACTGTTACTGTTAAATTTTGATCACAACTATTGCATTTTACTAGGTAATTATTACATTTTGGCAAGAATTTGCCCACTGCACTATGGCGAGCGTATAGGCTCGATGGCTGCTGTTGCTGAACTGGGCGGAAGCAGACACAATTATTATGCAAATTTGTTGCGTCTGACGTCATTGTCTATTGTTCTTTTCGCTACCGCCTGGTTAATACGTAATGGTTCTTTACCTCGTCATTGTTTTGGTGACGATTTATTACAGTAGAAAGTCAGTACTGTCAGTTTTTAGCGCCTAACACTGCCATTATCGTTGTTTCACTTTGCTCGTACGCCTTTGACCTTGGATCGGCTCTCCACTGGTGAATTTACATATTATTGGGACTTGTACCAAAACTAACCTTGCCTGATTCAACTTTATGATTACAATAAAATTCACAATAAAAGTACCCCTATATCCCATTATTCCGATACAGATAATTGTGTACTGTTACAAAACCCCCTCAATGAAAGGTTTTGTGTCGAGACACAAAAACTTTCATTGACTCATTCATACTTTTCTAAAAGGATCAGTTCAGATATGTTCCACAACCCCCTGTAGTGTTAATAAAAAGAAAAGATCAATCACTTACCCTTGGTTCCATAGTGTCGATCGTACCCGTCTGACCTTACTGGACTTCTCCTGAGAGATCCCTACACCATAAGGCCATGAGGCACTGCACGCTCCTGTTCTGACGCTCCGGCCAGCGCAGGACCGCGGTCACAACACCATAAAAACTCTGAAACATTCAATACAAAATTTTAAAACAGTGGCCTTATTCATTTACATATCCGCAACTGATATGTTTCCTCTTAGATGCATTGGTTTGTGATTTGAGGCATTGGTTTCATTTATTTATAAACTACCAAATAACTCAAAATTATAACAAGATTTAAGACAGATCAGCCTTCTCCTTTTCGACACTCCTATATATTCTTATCAAGTGCTCTGACTTTAGTCAACATCAAATTACCTCTCTCATCATGAAATTTATATTCTTATACTAACACAAACAACTTTTAACTTTCAAACAACAACTATTATTTTCATTCATTTATTTCAAATAACTTCATTATATTTATCTATCATGGCAGTACTTCAATACTATCTAAATTTCTTTGTTAATTTCTTTACTTTAATTTCGCCCCTTTTCCACAGAATCATTTTTTTTTTTTTTTTCTGAGACTGGTTACTATAACACAAAAAATTAATATTATTCTGGTCACTACCCTTCTAGTAGTCTCCTAGCCACACACTCTATTGCTTCGAGATGAATGAACTGTGACGTTCATTTGCTTCCACAAGGACTGTACTCGTTTTCAAGGAATCTATTGCCTCAGTGCCCTTGCTTCGGCATCACATTGAAAAAGTTAGGTATCAACATACCCCTGTAACATATTTATATGCCCTTAGTGCGGGTCTACCACCTGTCTTTGCTACCCCCAAGCGAGTAGAGTGGCAGCCGCTGTTTCCTAGTTCCGGGAGATTTCCCCTCCATTTACCCCCCATTTAATTTCTATAGTTAACCAATTTCCAATCAGTTATGGCCAAGGGACTTGATATGGCCCTAACTGACCGCTACCCAAAGCCACGATTAGTGCTGGTAAGGCAGTAATCGCCCGAAAAGTCGGGGAAATCTAATTATTTTCAAACATGTTCTAACTCATTTAGTATTCGTACACTGCACGGTCAATAATTACATATAACACAAAATTATATTCAACTTTTTTTGTGCAGTGTACTTACGCCTTATGTAGGCCTCCGATGATGGCAACGGTTCTTGCGTTACTCATCAACCCACTTTGCTAGCTACAACAGCATATAACACTACTGCAATATCCAGTTTACTACTAACTTACTTCCATCTACATATACTGTTCATACAGTCCATTTTGACTTACTTTTCTAACAACAAACACTATAAAACACCCTTTTACCTTGCTCAAAAACAAGTTCGTTAATTATTTAAAATTTTATTCACATAGACACTTTACAAGTTCTAGCTTTCACTTTCACTGACAACTTCTTTTACTGTAAATTAGGAACTACGACAATGGATCACTTTATAAAATTACATAAAACAACACATATTTTCTTTCTCTCTCTCACACTTTCTCTTTTTTTTTTTTTTTTTTTTTTTTTATATGTGCATTCTTATCTAAGCTCTAATGTGACCAATATAATTGTAAGTTTGTGGCATTGTGCGTTCCTACTACATTCCCTGTATCCATGTCCTGCAACACATGAATTTTTCATCTTTATCCCTACTATCTCGTAAGGTCCTTCATAAAGCAGGAAGAATTTCTTTATCTCCTTCTCTTGAGCACTCGACAGATCGTGCCTCCTCACTAATACCAACTGTCCTATTTCATACTTTACCCACTTACCTTTTGTGTCGTGTCTAAGTTTCCTACGTTCGCCTTTGCTTAATAAGTTCTCGTTGGCCAGCCGGATCTTAATGCTCACATCCGTCTGCTCGCTCTCCTCTGGATAATCAAACAGCTGCTCCAAAATTCTTGGGGGGCGTGTTCCCTTTATTAACTCGTGAGGTGTATAGCCGGTGGACTCGTGGGTGGTACTGTTCAGCCAATTTTCTACCTTCCGTACGTATAACGGCCACTCGCTGTGTTTAGCGTGACAATAGGCTCTAAAGATCCTGCCTATCTCTCTCATGACACGCTCAGCCTGGTTTGACTGGGGATGATACACAGCCGTATGCTTCGTGAGGATTCCTTCCCATCCTAAGGTCTGGCGCCATTTCCCACTGATGAACTGTGGCCCGTGGTCCGACAAAATTACCCTCGGCTTACCCACGTTAATCATGTAATCCTTAGTCACTTTCTCACTCAATACCTTACTGGTAGCTCTCTTTACGCTATACAATTTCACATACTTCGAAAAAGTGTCAAGTAATACAAAAATATACACAACTCCACCTCTACCCTTTGGCAATGGTCCAAACAAATCTACCGCAACTAAATCAAATGGTCTCTCTACCCTTATAAAATTCAACTCACCTTCGACTCTATAATTTACCACTTTTGATTTCTGACATAAATCGCAACTCCTCAATAACTTCCTCACTCGTCTCTCCATATTCCTGAAAACACATGACTCCTTCAACACATTAACACACTTCTTCGCCCCAAAATGACCGTATCTAACGTGACAATCCCAAATGATCTTCTCTTCCAATCCTGCGGGTATCACCAACTTCCAATCACGCTCACCCCCTACTACCCTTTTAAGCAATAGTCCTTTGTAAATTTGGAAAATTTGGCTATACTCTGATTCCTCCAAGTCCGTTTCTAAGCTGTTGATTATCTTACCTGACTTACCATCTGCTCTTTGCATGGTGCTGATATCTTTTAACTCTTCTCCAAATACCTTATCCTCCCTTGTTATCTTAAAAATCTCGATCTCCTTTAGATCCCTACCTGTCCGGTTATTCTCACTATCTACTCTGGAGAGAGTGTCAGGTACCTTGTTCTCTGTCCCTCGGATGTATTCCCACTCGAAGTTGTATTCCTGTAGTACGAGCACCCATCGTGTGAGACGGCTGTGAGCAAGCTTGCAAGTGTTCAAAAAGGATAACGCCTTGTGGTCCGTTCGTATGATGGTTCTGTTTCCCAGGATATATGTTCTAAATTTTCCTACGGCGAATACAATGCTCAACAACTTTTTTTCTGTTGTTGTATAATTTTTCTCCGCTGGCAGTAAGGATCTACTTGCAAAAGCTATTGTGAGATGTTCCTTTTCTTTATCCTCCTGGTACAACTCTGCCCCGACGGCTACATTACTGGCGTCTGTTTGTAGATAGAACACTTTCTCAAAATCCGGGTGGTTCATCATGATCATTTCACTGAATCTCCTTTTAATCTCCTCAAACGCCCCGCGCTCTACATCGCTCCATTTCCACTGATGACTTTTCTGTAGCACGGCGCTTAACCTTGCCTTCACGTGAGCGTAGTTCCTCTGGAATTTTCGGTAGAAGTTGCACAGCCCTAGAAAACTCTGAAGTTGCTTTATATTCCTCGGTTCAGGGAAGCGCATGATTGACTCGACTTTGTCCGGATTTGCAGATATCCCTTGCGGTGTAATGATAAAACCTAAAAATTTAATCTCCGTTTGTAAAAATTCTGATTTCTCCCAATTCACTGTAAGTCCTCCTGCTTCTAATTTCGTTAATACGTATTTTATATGTTCCAAATGCTCCTCGAAAGTCCTGGATGCTATTAAGATGTCGTCCACATAAACGGTCAAGAAATCCAGATCCTTAGGTCGCAAAATTTTGTCTAGACATTTTATGAAGCTTGCCACACTGGTATTCAATCCAAAAGGTAGTCTCCTGAACTGGTAGTTCTTTCCATTGAATAAAAATGCGGTGTATTTTCTGCTTTCTTCCGCTAACGGTACCTGCCAATATCCTGCAGTAAGGTCCAGCGATGTCATAAACTTCACTCCACTAAATTTTTGGAATATTTCGTTTATCGGTTCTGGTGACTCTCGGTCGGGTATAATTATTTGGTTTATTCTCCTTGCGTCCAAACACAGCCTGACTCTGCCTTCCTTCTTGATTACTACCACCAAAGGATTCGAGTAGGGCGATACTGATCTCTCTATTATGTTACCTTCCAGCATTTTATCTAACTCCTCTTGCACCGCTCGTCTTTTGGAATGAGGTACGGGATAACTCCGTTGCATAAAGGGGGTGTGTTCTCTAATCTGTAAAGTACACTCATAATCCTTTGCCCTTCCCGGTATGTCGGCAAACACTCCCTTAAACTGCTCCACCACCTGCCACAACGCTGCACGCTGGCCATTCCCAACACCGGACCCTTCACTCCGAAACTTATCTGCCCTTATCTCCCATACTGCATCATTAATATTGCTCTTGTCATTATCATCATCAAAAATATACTCAGCCTCTACACACCAATTAATTCTCGTATCGCTATTTTCTTCCTCAACTCGTTTTTTCAATAACGTTACTCCCGTGGTTTTAAATTGATCTAACACCCGTTCAAAATTAACTCTTACCGACCGGTCACCCCCATCTAATTCTATTACCTTTTCTTTAAAATTTATCACCGCTCTATTCTTTTGTAAAAAATCGTTACCTAAAATAATATCCAAACTCAAACCCTTAACTACCAAAAATGTACTAACAAAATCTATTCCATTTATCAAAAAGTTCAAATGTATCTGTTTTGTCACCCGTTTACTCCTCACTCCGGTAACTCCTATCACCGTAACCCCTGCTACTGGCAACACTGGAATGTTTTTATTAAATTCTCTCAATTCGGTTAAAATGTTTTCGGCTATCACTGAAATTTCGCTCCCTGTATCTACCAGTGTTCGGTAATGCTTACCTTCTATATTTACCTGAATCTCTGTTAATCCTACTCTCCCTTCCGTCAAAGTGTGGTTCTCCTCTTCTAATAAATCCTTTACTATGTCTGTTTGAATTACGTTGCTGGAGATGTCTTCTGTTGGTGGGACCTCATGCGCTTCTCTGAACAGTGGTTGGGTCTTGGCTACCACTGTCGCTTCTAGTTTTCCGGCTGTCTTCCACTATTTCTCATTTCCTGTTGTTGTTGCTGATCGTTAGGTCGTCCTTGCCTGTAGTTGGATGTACCACTGGTACTTGGCCCTCCTTTATCGGTTGATGTGTACTGTCTCATATGTTCTCTCCGCCGGTGTTCTCCTTTAGGCAACAGGCATTTGAAACATTGTCGTAGGTGGGCGTAGTTCCTTCTTCCACACCTGGAACAGTTCCACTCACCTGTCTGTTGAAAATTACTTCTGGGCCCATACTTACTCTCGTGGTTGCTGTTTCCCTGATAGTTACTCTTGTGTAGATTAAATTCTATGTTCTTGTCATGGTGATTTGTCAATATAGGCCGCCTGATTATTTCACGGTCCCTAATACTTTGTAAAATATCCAAAATCCGCTCCAACTCACTTAAACTCTCTATCTCCTTCGTCATTAAAGTCACCTGTGCTTCCCTGGGTAAATGTTTACTTACATATCTGACGAACGATTGAAATGGTATTGGCGGTTCGAGATACTTTGCCTCATTATACAATTTCGTCACGTACATGGTTATGTTACTCTGTCCTATAAAACTACCGACTCCCATAATATGACTTCTCAAACTCTCCTGCTCCTCTTCCGGCCAAAATTTATTTTTAAATGCCCTCTCAAATGTTTCGAAACTGTCCCACTCTACTCTATGCGCCTCTACCCATATAACAGAATTACCCTTAAAACATCTGACAATTTTCATTAGTTGTATCTCCCAATTGTGGTTACTAAAACGGCTGTACTCACGCGCCTGGTTTAAAAATCTCATGGGGTGTATTATTTTATTTTCGTAGTCAAAATTTTCTAATTCGATTTCCCCGTACGCGTCCCTGGTTACAATTATCCTTTCCGTAATACCGGTACAACTTTTGTGAATCTCCCCTCGTAACTCATTCCGCACTTTCATTAAATCATTTTCAATCACATTACATTTAACATGCACATTATTGTCATTTTGTATAGCTGGGTTATCTATCTCTTTAATTTTATTCTGTAACATGCTCATTCTCTCGCTTGTGTTATTCTCATTTTTTGATACTATTTTGTCTACTGTTTCAAAATGTTTGGTTATGTTTACTACATCTAATTCGCATTTCTCTATCTTGTTCTGTAAAATATTAGCTTTCATCTCTATTTGTTTATTTGTTTCAAAATTATCAGTACTCTCTATCTGTTTACTAATTGTAGCTAAACATTGGTTTTCTATTTTTTCACATTGTATTTCTATTTGATTCTGTACTGTCTCATTAATCTGTTTAATTTTATCGTCTAATTGGTTTATTTTATTAGTAAATTGTTCATTATTGTTTTCTGTTTGTCTTTGTATACTATCGTACTGTATTTCTATCTCATTTATTCTCTCGTCAAAATTACAACTCTGTTTTTTAATTTCTTTTTTGATCTCGCTAAATTGTACATCAAATTGGTTTAGTTTTTCGTTAAAATTATCTAATTTAGTATCAAATTTGATGCTCTGCTCATTGAAAAGCAGTTTCATCATTCTTATTATGTCATTTTCCTCAACTCTTTTTGTTGGGGCTGGTGTTGAACAAATACTATCACCCATCATTTCTGATTCTGTTCTACTCGTCTCATTACTGTTTGCCATTTCTTTTTATATTAACAATACTAAATTTATTTTAGTTTTTGTGTTATACTCTACTCGTACCATACATAACCTATACAGGTAACCTCTATTTTTTCGTATGTTTCATTACCCGTTTAACCTCTGCTTGTCTGCTTATTTATATATTTTTATTTATATATAAAGTCCAAGTTCGGGCTGCCATCTGTTAATTTACAAATAAATTAGTAATAATAAAGTAATAAAGTCATTGTGAGGGCGTCATTTGTTAATAAACTCAATAATACAATAATATAATACAATAATAATCAAGTCACTGATCTGGGCGGTATCTATTAACTTACCCATTTATTTATCTAAATGATTATTATTCCTGAATGGGGAATCATCAGAATTTATGTAATTTGCATAAATTGTCTTGTCACCGGAATAACACGTGCTCAGCTCAGTTATATGCATTAGGCTTTGGGTCCAGAATATCGTTAAGCAGACAGAGGCAGTGGTTGTAGGGTATTGAAATAATGAGGTACACAACATTAGGCTAATGCATTTGATTTTATTCAGTTAATTGTGATGTAATTTGTTACACTAATAGCCAACAATAATGGTTATAAACTCAAATGGCGGCGACTTCATTTTCGCCCTTGACCTCTGTTCAAGGTTACATGTATTTAATTTCTTATTTTGCTTCAAATTAATGCTCTTTAATCGTTACTGCAATCATTTACTTCTTTTGGTTTTATATTTTTTAATAAATAACTCTTATTGTATCATAAACCAATGCCTCAAGCTATATTCAAGTTGGCCAACATAAACGTACACACTCTGTCTTTCTCTCTCTCTCTCATACGGTAATTTCACACATGTTTAGTTTTCTGGAATTGAGCTCATTCTTAGTTTTAGAAATTAGAAAATGATTTGTAAGGGCTTTCCTGAATAGTGATGTGGCGTAGACTCCTCAGTAACTGTCCATGGCGGTCGGCAGGTGTAACGCCGAACTTTCGTCGTTTAGTCCACTGAATCTATTTGAATTTCATTTTGAATTACTCACTGACTCTATGTACTGTTACTGTTAAATTTTGATCACAACTATTGCATTTTACTAGGTAATTATTACATTTTGGCAAGAATTTGTCCACTGCACTATGGCGAGCGTATAGGCTCGATGGCTGCTGTTGCTGAACTGGGCGGAAGCAGACACAATTATTATGCAAATTTGTTGCGTCTGACGTCATTGTCTATTGTTCTTTTCGCTACCGCCTGGTTAATACGTAATGGTTCTTTACCTCATCATTGTTTTGGTGACGATTTATTACAGTAGAAAGTCAGTACTGTCAGTTTTTAGCGCCTAACACTGCCATTATCGTTGTTTCACTTTGCTCGTACGCCTTTGACCTTGGATCGGCTCTCCACTGGTGAATTTACATATTATTGGGACTTGTACCAAAACTAACCTTGCCTGATTCAACTTTATGATTACAATAAAATTCACAATAAAAGTACCCCTATATCCCATTATTCCGATACAGATAATTGTGTACTGTTACAAAACCCCCTCAATGAAAGGTTTTGTGTCGAGACACAAAAACTTTCATTGACTCATTCATACTTTTCTAAAAGGATCAGTTCAGATATGTTCCACAACCCCCTGTAGTGTTAATAAAAAGAAAAGATCAATCACTTACCCTTGGTTCCATAGTGTCGATCGTACCCGTCTGACCTTACTGGACTTCTCCTGAGAGATCCCTACACCATAAGGCCATGAGGCACTGCACGCTCCTGTTCTGACGCTCCGGCCAGCGCAGGACCGCGGTCACAACACCATAAAAACTCTGAAACATTCAATACAAAATTTTAAAACAGTGGCCTTATTCATTTACATATCCGCAACTGATATGTTTCCTCTTAGATGCATTGGTTTGTGATTTGAGGCATTGGTTTCATTTATTTATAAACTACCAAATAACTCAAAATTATAACAAGATTTAAGACAGATCAGCCTTCTCCTTTTCGACACTCCTATATATTCTTATCAAGTGCTCTGACTTTAGTCAACATCAAATTACCTCTCTCATCATGAAATTTATATTCTTATACTAACACAAACAACTTTTAACTTTCAAACAACAACTATTATTTTCATTCATTTATTTCAAATAACTTCATTATATTTATCTATCATGGCAGTACTTCAATACTATCTAAATTTCTTTGTTAATTTCTTTACTTTAATTTCGCCCCTTTTCCACAGAATCATTTTTTTTTTTTTTTCTGAGACTGGTTACTATAACACAAAAAATTAATATTATTCTGGTCACTACCCTTCTAGTAGTCTCCTAGCCACACACTCTATTGCTTCGAGATGAATGAACTGTGACGTTCATTTGCTTCCACAAGGACTGTACTCGTTTTCAAGGAATCTATTGCCTCAGTGCCCTTGCTTCGGCATCACATTGAAAAAGTTAGGTATCAACATACCCCTGTAACATATTTATATGCCCTTAGTGCGGGTCTACCACCTGTCTTTGCTACCCCCAAGCGAGTAGAGTGGCAGCCGCTGTTTCCTAGTTCCGGGAGATTTCCCCTCCATTTACCCCCCATTTAATTTCTATAGTTAACCAATTTCCAATCAGTTATGGCCAAGGGACTTGATATGGCCCTAACTGACCGCTACCCAAAGCCACGATTAGTGCTGGTAAGGCAGTAATCGCCCGAAAAGTCGGGGAAATCTAATTATTTTCAAACATGTTCTAACTCATTTAGTATTCGTACACTGCACGGTCAATAATTACATATAACACAAAATTATATTCAACTTTTTTTGTGCAGTGTACTTACGCCTTATGTAGGCCTCCGATGATGGCAACGGTTCTTGCGTTACTCATCAACCCACTTTGCTAGCTACAACAGCATATAACACTACTGCAATATCCAGTTTACTACTAACTTACTTCCATCTACATATACTGTTCATACAGTCCATTTTGACTTACTTTTCTAACAACAAACACTATAAAACACCCTTTTACCTTGCTCAAAAACAAGTTCGTTAATTATTTAAAATTTTATTCACATAGACACTTTACAAGTTCTAGCTTTCACTTTCACTGACAGCTTCTTTTACTGTAAATTAGGAACTACGACAATGGATCACTTTATAAAATTACATAAAACAACACATATTTTCTTTCTCTCTCTCACACTTTCTCTTTTTTTTTTTTTTTTTTTTTATATGTGCATTCTTATCTAAGCTCTAATGTGACCAATATAATTGTAAGTTTGTGGCATTGTGCGTTCCTACTACATTCCCTGTATCCATGTCCTGCAACACATATGAATTTTTCATCTTTATCCCTACTATCTCGTAAGGTCCTTCATAAAGCAGGAAGAATTTCTTTATCTCCTTCTCTTGAGCACTCGACAGATCGTGCCTCCTCACTAATACCAACTGTCCTATTTCATACTTTACCCACTTACCTTTTGTGTCGTGTCTAAGTTTCCTACGTTCGCCTTTGCTTAATAAGTTCTCGTTGGCCAGCCGGATCTTAATGCTCACATCCGTCTGCTCGCTCTCCTCTGGATAATCAAACAGCTGCTCCAAAATTCTTGGGGGGCGTGTTCCCTTTATTAACTCGTGAGGTGTATAGCCGGTGGACTCGTGGGTGGTACTGTTCAGTCAATTTTCTACCTTCCGTACGTATAACGGCCACTCGCTGTGTTTAGCGTGACAATAGGCTCTAAAGATCCTGCCTATCTCTCTCATGACACGCTCAGCCTGGTTTGACTGGGGATGATACACAGCCGTATGCTTCGTGAGGATTCCTTCCCATCCTAAGGTCTGGCGCCATTTCCCACTGATGAACTGTGGCCCGTGGTCCGACAAAATTACCCTCGGCTTACCCACGTTAATCATGTAATCCTTAGTCACCTTCTCACTCAATACCTTACTGGTAGCTCTCTTTACGCTATACAATTTCACATACTTCGAAAAAGTGTCAAGTAATACAAAAATATACACAACTCCACCTCTACCCTTTGGCAATGGTCCAAACAAATCTACCGCAACTAAATCAAATGGTCTCTCTACCCTTATAAAATTCAACTCACCTTCGACTCTATAATTTACCACTTTTGATTTCTGACATAAATCGCAACTCCTCAATAACTTCCTCACTCGTCTCTCCATATTCCTGAAAACACATGACTCCTTCAACACATTAACACACTTCTTCGCCCCAAAATGACCGTATCTAACGTGACAATCCCAAATGATCTTCTCTTCCAATCCTGCGGGTATCACCAACTTCCAATCACGCTCACCCCCTACTACCCTTTTAAGCAATAGTCCTTTGTAAATTTGGAAAATTTGGCTATACTCTGATTCCTCCAAGTCCGTTTCTAAGCTGTTGATTATCTTACCTGACTTACCATCTGCTCTTTGCATGGTGCTGATATCTTTTAACTCTTCTCCAAATACCTTATCCTCCCTTGTTATCTTAAAAATCTCGATCTCCTTTAGATCCCTACCTGTCCGGTTATTCTCACTATCTACTCTGGAGAGAGTGTCAGGTACCTTGTTCTCTGTCCCTCGGATGTATTCCCACTCGAAGTTGTATTCCTGTAGTACGAGCACCCATCGTGTGAGACGGCTGTGAGCAAGCTTGCAAGTGTTCAAAAAGGATAACGCCTTGTGGTCCGTTCGTATGATGGTTCTGTTTCCCAGGATATATGTTCTAAATTTTCCTACGGCGAATACAATGCTCAACAACTTTTTTTCTGTTGTTGTATAATTTTTCTCCGCTGGCAGTAAGGATCTACTTGCAAAAGCTATTGTGAGATGTTCCTTTTCTTTATCCTCCTGGTACAACTCTGCCCCGACGGCTACATTACTGGCGTCTGTTTGTAGATAGAACACTTTCTCAAAATCCGGGTGGTTCATCATGATCATTTCACTGAATCTCCTTTTAATCTCCTCAAACGCCCCGCGCTCTACATCGCTCCATTTCCACTGATGACTTTTCTGTAGCACGGCGCTTAACCTTGCCTTCACGTGAGCGTAGTTCCTCTGGAATTTTCGGTAGAAGTTGCACAGCCCTAGAAAACTCTGAAGTTGCTTTATATTCCTCGGTTCAGGGAAGCGCATGATTGACTCGACTTTGTCCGGATTTGCAGATATCCCTTGCGGTGTAATGATAAAACCTAAAAATTTAATCTCCGTTTGTAAAAATTCTGATTTCTCCCAATTCACTGTAAGTCCTCCTGCTTCTAATTTCGTTAATACGTATTTTATATGTTCCAAATGCTCCTCGAAAGTCCTGGATGCTATTAAGATGTCGTCCACATAAACGGTCAAGAAATCCAGATCCTTAGGTCGCAAAATTTTGTCTAGACATTTTATGAAGCTTGCCACACTGGTATTCAATCCAAAAGGTAGTCTCCTGAACTGGTAGTTCTTTCCATTGAATAAAAATGCGGTGTATTTTCTGCTTTCTTCCGCTAACGGTACCTGCCAATATCCTGCAGTAAGGTCCAGCGATGTCATAAACTTCACTCCACTAAATTTTTGGAATATTTCGTTTATCGGTTCTGGTGACTCTCGGTCGGGTATAATTATTTGGTTTATTCTCCTTGCGTCCAAACACAGCCTGACTCTGCCTTCCTTCTTGATTACTACCACCAAAGGATTCGAGTAGGGCGATACTGATCTCTCTATTATGTTACCTTCCAGCATTTTATCTAACTCCTCTTGCACCGCTCGTCTTTTGGAATGAGGTACGGGATAACTCCGTTGCATAAAGGGGGTGTGTTCTCTAATCTGTAAAGTACACTCATAATCCTTTGCCCTTCCCGGTATGTCGGCAAACACTCCCTTAAACTGCTCCACCACCTGCCACAACGCTGCACGCTGGCCATTCCCAACACCGGACCCTTCACTCCGAAACTTATCTGCCCTTATCTCCCATACTGCATCATTAATATTGCTCTTGTCATTATCATCATCAAAAATATACTCAGCCTCTACACACCAATTAATTCTCGTATCGCTATTTTCTTCCTCAACTCGTTTTTTCAATAACGTTACTCCCGTGGTTTTAAATTGATCTAACACCCGTTCAAAATTAACTCTTACCGACCGGTCACCCCCATCTAATTCTATTACCTTTTCTTTAAAATTTATCACCGCTCTATTCTTTTGTAAAAAATCGTTACCTAAAATAATATCCAAACTCAAACCCTTAACTACCAAAAATGTACTAACAAAATCTATTCCATTTATCAAAAAGTTCAAATGTATCTGTTTTGTCACCCGTTTACTCCTCACTCCGGTAACTCCTATCACCGTAACCCCTGCTACTGGCAACACTGGAATGTTTTTATTAAATTCTCTCAATTCGGTTAAAATGTTTTCGGCTATCACTGAAATTTCGCTCCCTGTATCTACCAGTGTTCGGTAATGCTTACCTTCTATATTTACCTGAATCTCTGTTAATCCTACTCTCCCTTCCGTCAAAGTGTGGTTCTCCTCTTCTAATAAATCCTTTACTATGTCTGTTTGAATTACGTTGCTGGAGATGTCTTCTGTTGGTGGGACCTCATGCGCTTCTCTGAACAGTGGTTGGGTCTTGGCTACCACTGTCGCTTCTAGTTTTCCGGCTGTCTTCCACTATTTCTCATTTCCTGTTGTTGTTGCTGATCGTTAGGTCGTCCTTGCCTGTAGTTGGATGTACCACTGGTACTTGGCCCTCCTTTATCGGTTGATGTGTACTGTCTCATATGTTCTCTCCGCCGGTGTTCTCCTTTAGGCAACAGGCATTTGAAACATTGTCGTAGGTGGGCGTAGTTCCTTCTTCCACACCTGGAACAGTTCCACTCACCTGTCTGTTGAAAATTACTTCTGGGCCCATACTTACTCTCGTGGTTGCTGTTTCCCTGATAGTTACTCTTGTGTAGATTAAATTCTATGTTCTTGTCATGGTGATTTGTCAATATAGGCCGCCTGATTATTTCACGGTCCCTAATACTTTGTAAAATATCCAAAATCCGCTCCAACTCACTTAAACTCTCTATCTCCTTCGTCATTAAAGTCACCTGTGCTTCCCTGGGTAAATGTTTACTTACATATCTGACGAACGATTGAAATGGTATTGGCGGTTCGAGATACTTTGCCTCATTATACAATTTCGTCACGTACATGGTTATGTTACTCTGTCCTATAAAACTACCGACTCCCATAATATGACTTCTCAAACTCTCCTGCTCCTCTTCCGGCCAAAATTTATTTTTAAATGCCCTCTCAAATGTTTCGAAACTGTCCCACTCTACTCTATGCGCCTCTACCCATATAACAGAATTACCCTTAAAACATCTGACAATTTTCATTAGTTGTATCTCCCAATTGTGGTTACTAAAACGGCTGTACTCACGCGCCTGGTTTAAAAATCTCATGGGGTGTATTATTTTATTTTCGTAGTCAAAATTTTCTAATTCGATTTCCCCGTACGCGTCCCTGGTTACAATTATCCTTTCCGTAATACCGGTACAACTTTTGTGAATCTCCCCTCGTAACTCATTCCGCACTTTCATTAAATCATTTTCAATCACATTACATTTAACATGCACATTATTGTCATTTTGTACAGCTGGGTTATCTATCTCTTTAATTTTATTCTGTAACATGCTCATTCTCTCGCTTGTGTTATTCTCATTTTTTGATACTATTTTGTCTACTGTTTCAAAATGTTTGGTTATGTTTACTACATCTAATTCGCATTTCTCTATCTTGTTCTGTAAAATATTAGCTTTCATCTCTATTTGTTTATTTGTTTCAAAATTATCAGTACTCTCTATCTGTTTACTAATTGTAGCTAAACATTGGTTTTCTATTTTTTCACATTGTATTTCTATTTGATTCTGTACTGTCTCATTAATCTGTTTAATTTTATCGTCTAATTGGTTTATTTTATTAGTAAATTGTTCATTATTGTTTTCTGTTTGTCTTTGTATACTATCGTACTGTATTTCTATCTCATTTATTCTCTCGTCAAAATTACAACTCTGTTTTTTAATTTCTTTTTTGATCTCGCTAAATTGTACATCAAATTGGTTTAGTTTTTCGTTAAAATTATCTAATTTAGTATCAAATTTGATGCTCTGCTCATTGAAAAGCAGTTTCATCATTCTTATTATGTCATTTTCCTCAACTCTTTTTGTTGGGGCTGGTGTTGAACAAATACTATCACCCATCATTTCTGATTCTGTTCTACTCGTCTCATTACTGTTTGCCATTTCTTTTTATATTAACAATACTAAATTTATTTTAGTTTTTGTGTTATACTCTACTCGTACCATACATAACCTATACAGGTAACCTCTATTTTTTCGTATGTTTCATTACCCGTTTAACCTCTGCTTGTCTGCTTATTTATATATTTTTATTTATATATAAAGTCCAAGTTCGGGCTGCCATCTGTTAATTTACAAATAAATTAGTAATAATAAAGTAATAAAGTCATTGTGAGGGCGTCATTTGTTAATAAACTCAATAATACAATAATATAATACAATAATAATCAAGTCACTGATCTGGGCGGTATCTATTAACTTACCCATTTATTTATCTAAATGATTATTATTCCTGAATGGGGAATCATCAGAATTTATGTAATTTGCATAAATTGTCTTGTCACCGGAATAACACGTGCTCAGCTCAGTTATATGCATTAGGCTTTGGGTCCAGAATATCGTTAAGCAGACAGAGGCAGTGGTTGTAGGGTATTGAAATAATGAGGTACACAACATTAGGCTAATGCATTTGATTTTATTCAGTTAATTGTGATGTAATTTGTTACACTAATAGCCAACAATAATGGTTATAAACTCAAATGGCGGCGACTTCATTTTCGCCCTTGACCTCTGTTCAAGGTTACATGTATTTAATTTCTTATTTTGCTTCAAATTAATGCTCTTTAATCGTTACTGCAATCATTTACTTCTTTTGGTTTTATATTTTTTAATAAATAACTCTTATTGTATCATAAACCAATGCCTCAAGCTATATTCAAGTTGGCCAACATAAACGTACACACTCTGTCTTTCTCTCTCTCTCTCATACTGTAATTTCACACATGTTTAGTTTTCTGGAATTGAGCTCATTCTTAGTTTTAGAAATTAGAAAATGATTTGTAAGGGCTTTCCTGAATAGTGATGTGGCGTAGACTCCTCAGTAACTGTCCATGGCGGTCGGCAGGTGTAACGCCGAACTTTCGTCGTTTAGTCCACTGAATCTATTTGAATTTCATTTTGAATTACTCACTGACTCTATGTACTGTTACTGTTAAATTTTGATCACAACTATTGCATTTTACTAGGTAATTATTACATTTTGGCAAGAATTTGTCCACTGCACTATGGCGAGCGTATAGGCTCGATGGCTGCTGTTGCTGAACTGGGCGGAAGCAGACACAATTATTATGCAAATTTGTTGCGTCTGACGTCATTGTCTATTGTTCTTTTCGCTACCGCCTGGTTAATACGTAATGGTTCTTTACCTCATCATTGTTTTGGTGACGATTTATTACAGTAGAAAGTCAGTACTGTCAGTTTTTAGCGCCTAACACTGCCATTATCGTTGTTTCACTTTGCTCGTACGCCTTTGACCTTGGATCGGCTCTCCACTGGTGAATTTACATATTATTGGGACTTGTACCAAAACTAACCTTGCCTGATTCAACTTTATGATTACAATAAAATTCACAATAAAAGTACCCCTATATCCCATTATTCCGATACAGATAATTGTGTACTGTTACAAAACCCCCTCAATGAAAGGTTTTGTGTCGAGACACAAAAACTTTCATTGACTCATTCATACTTTTCTAAAAGGATCAGTTCAGATATGTTCCACAACCCCCTGTAGTGTTAATAAAAAGAAAAGATCAATCACTTACCCTTGGTTCCATAGTGTCGATCGTACCCGTCTGACCTTACTGGACTTCTCCTGAGAGATCCCTACACCATAAGGCCATGAGGCACTGCACGCTCCTGTTCTGACGCTCCGGCCAGCGCAGGACCGCGGTCACAACACCATAAAAACTCTGAAACATTCAATACAAAATTTTAAAACAGTGGCCTTATTCATTTACATATCCGCAACTGATATGTTTCCTCTTAGATGCATTGGTTTGTGATTTGAGGCATTGGTTTCATTTATTTATAAACTACCAAATAACTCAAAATTATAACAAGATTTAAGACAGATCAGCATTCTCCTTTTCGACACTCCTATATATTCTTATCAAGTGCTCTGACTTTAGTCAACATCAAATTACCTCTCTCATCATGAAATTTATATTCTTATACTAACACAAACAACTTTTAACTTTCAAACAACAACTATTATTTTCATTCATTTATTTCAAATAACTTCATTATATTTATCTATCATGGCAGTACTTCAATACTATCTAAATTTCTTTGTTAATTTCTTTACTTTAATTTCGCCCCTTTTCCACAGAATCATTTTTTTTTTTTTTCTGAGACTGGTTACTATAACACAAAAAATTAATATTATTCTGGTCACTACCCTTCTAGTAGTCTCCTAGCCACACACTCTATTGCTTCGAGATGAATGAACTGTGACGTTCATTTGCTTCCACAAGGACTGTACTCGTTTTCAAGGAATCTATTGCCTCAGTGCCCTTGCTTCGGCATCACATTGAAAAAGTTAGGTATCAACATACCCCTGTAACATATTTATATGCCCTTAGTGCGGGTCTACCACCTGTCTTTGCTACCCCCAAGCGAGTAGAGTGGCAGCCGCTGTTTCCTAGTTCCGGGAGATTTCCCCTCCATTTACCCCCCATTTAATTTCTATAGTTAACCAATTTCCAATCAGTTATGGCCAAGGGACTTGATATGGCCCTAACTGACCGCTACCCAAAGCCACGATTAGTGCTGGTAAGGCAGTAATCGCCCGAAAAGTCGGGGAAATCTAATTATTTTCAAACATGTTCTAACTCATTTAGTATTCGTACACTGCACGGTCAATAATTACATATAACACAAAATTATATTCAACTTTTTTTGTGCAGTGTACTTACGCCTTATGTAGGCCTCCGATGATGGCAACGGTTCTTGCGTTACTCATCAACCCACTTTGCTAGCTACAACAGCATATAACACTACTGCAATATCCAGTTTACTACTAACTTACTTCCATCTACATATACTGTTCATACAGTCCATTTTGACTTACTTTTCTAACAACAAACACTATAAAACACCCTTTTACCTTGCTCAAAAACAAGTTCGTTAATTATTTAAAATTTTATTCACATAGACACTTTACAAGTTCTAGCTTTCACTTTCACTGACAGCTTCTTTTACTGTAAATTAGGAACTACGACAATGGATCACTTTATAAAATTACATAAAACAACACATATTTTCTTTCTCTCTCTCACACTTTCTCTTTTTTTTTTTTTTTTTTTTTTTTATATGTGCATTCTTATCTAAGCTCTAATGTGACCAATATAATTGTAAGTTTGTGGCATTGTGCGTTCCTACTACATTCCCTGTATCCATGTCCTGCAACACATATGAATTTTTCATCTTTATCCCTACTATCTCGTAAGGTCCTTCATAAAGCAGGAAGAATTTCTTTATCTCCTTCTCTTGAGCACTCGACAGATCGTGCCTCCTCACTAATACCAACTGTCCTATTTCATACTTTACCCACTTACCTTTTGTGTCGTGTCTAAGTTTCCTACGTTCGCCTTTGCTTAATAAGTTCTCGTTGGCCAGCCGGATCTTAATGCTCACATCCGTCTGCTCGCTCTCCTCTGGATAATCAAACAGCTGCTCCAAAATTCTTGGGGGGCGTGTTCCCTTTATTAACTCGTGAGGTGTATAGCCGGTGGACTCGTGGGTGGTACTGTTCAGCCAATTTTCTACCTTCCGTACGTATAACGGCCACTCGCTGTGTTTAGCGTGACAATAGGCTCTAAAGATCCTGCCTATCTCTCTCATGACACGCTCAGCCTGGTTTGACTGGGGATGATACACAGCCGTATGCTTCGTGAGGATTCCTTCCCATCCTAAGGTCTGGCGCCATTTCCCACTGATGAACTGTGGCCCGTGGTCCGACAAAATTACCCTCGGCTTACCCACGTTAATCATGTAATCCTTAGTCACCTTCTCACTCAATACCTTACTGGTAGCTCTCTTTACGCTATACAATTTCACATACTTCGAAAAAGTGTCAAGTAATACAAAAATATACACAACTCCACCTCTACCCTTTGGCAATGGTCCAAACAAATCTACCGCAACTAAATCAAATGGTCTCTCTACCCTTATAAAATTCAACTCACCTTCGACTCTATAATTTACCACTTTTGATTTCTGACATAAATCGCAACTCCTCAATAACTTCCTCACTCGTCTCTCCATATTCCTGAAAACACATGACTCCTTCAACACATTAACACACTTCTTCGCCCCAAAATGACCGTATCTAACGTGACAATCCCAAATGATCTTCTCTTCCAATCCTGCGGGTATCACCAACTTCCAATCACGCTCACCCCCTACTACCCTTTTAAGCAATAGTCCTTTGTAAATTTGGAAAATTTGGCTATACTCTGATTCCTCCAAGTCCGTTTCTAAGCTGTTGATTATCTTACCTGACTTACCATCTGCTCTTTGCATGGTGCTGATATCTTTTAACTCTTCTCCAAATACCTTATCCTCCCTTGTTATCTTAAAAATCTCGATCTCCTTTAGATCCCTACCTGTCCGGTTATTCTCACTATCTACTCTGGAGAGAGTGTCAGGTACCTTGTTCTCTGTCCCTCGGATGTATTCCCACTCGAAGTTGTATTCCTGTAGTACGAGCACCCATCGTGTGAGACGGCTGTGAGCAAGCTTGCAAGTGTTCAAAAAGGATAACGCCTTGTGGTCCGTTCGTATGATGGTTCTGTTTCCCAGGATATATGTTCTAAATTTTCCTACGGCGAATACAATGCTCAACAACTTTTTTTCTGTTGTTGTATAATTTTTCTCCGCTGGCAGTAAGGATCTACTTGCAAAAGCTATTGTGAGATGTTCCTTTTCTTTATCCTCCTGGTACAACTCTGCCCCGACGGCTACATTACTGGCGTCTGTTTGTAGATAGAACACTTTCTCAAAATCCGGGTGGTTCATCATGATCATTTCACTGAATCTCCTTTTAATCTCCTCAAACGCCCCGCGCTCTACATCGCTCCATTTCCACTGATGACTTTTCTGTAGCACGGCGCTTAACCTTGCCTTCACGTGAGCGTAGTTCCTCTGGAATTTTCGGTAGAAGTTGCACAGCCCTAGAAAACTCTGAAGTTGCTTTATATTCCTCGGTTCAGGGAAGCGCATGATTGACTCGACTTTGTCCGGATTTGCAGATATCCCTTGCGGTGTAATGATAAAACCTAAAAATTTAATCTCCGTTTGTAAAAATTCTGATTTCTCCCAATTCACTGTAAGTCCTCCTGCTTCTAATTTCGTTAATACGTATTTTATATGTTCCAAATGCTCCTCGAAAGTCCTGGATGCTATTAAGATGTCGTCCACATAAACGGTCAAGAAATCCAGATCCTTAGGTCGCAAAATTTTGTCTAGACATTTTATGAAGCTTGCCACACTGGTATTCAATCCAAAAGGTAGTCTCCTGAACTGGTAGTTCTTTCCATTGAATAAAAATGCGGTGTATTTTCTGCTTTCTTCCGCTAACGGTACCTGCCAATATCCTGCAGTAAGGTCCAGCGATGTCATAAACTTCACTCCACTAAATTTTTGGAATATTTCGTTTATCGGTTCTGGTGACTCTCGGTCGGGTATAATTATTTGGTTTATTCTCCTTGCGTCCAAACACAGCCTGACTCTGCCTTCCTTCTTGATTACTACCACCAAAGGATTCGAGTAGGGCGATACTGATCTCTCTATTATGTTACCTTCCAGCATTTTATCTAACTCCTCTTGCACCGCTCGTCTTTTGGAATGAGGTACGGGATAACTCCGTTGCATAAAGGGGGTGTGTTCTCTAATCTGTAAAGTACACTCATAATCCTTTGCCCTTCCCGGTATGTCGGCAAACACTCCCTTAAACTGCTCCACCACCTGCCACAACGCTGCACGCTGGCCATTCCCAACACCGGACCCTTCACTCCGAAACTTATCTGCCCTTATCTCCCATACTGCATCATTAATATTGCTCTTGTCATTATCATCATCAAAAATATACTCAGCCTCTACACACCAATTAATTCTCGTATCGCTATTTTCTTCCTCAACTCGTTTTTTCAATAACGTTACTCCCGTGGTTTTAAATTGATCTAACACCCGTTCAAAATTAACTCTTACCGACCGGTCACCCCCATCTAATTCTATTACCTTTTCTTTAAAATTTATCACCGCTCTATTCTTTTGTAAAAAATCGTTACCTAAAATAATATCCAAACTCAAACCCTTAACTACCAAAAATGTACTAACAAAATCTATTCCATTTATCAAAAAGTTCAAATGTATCTGTTTTGTCACCCGTTTACTCCTCACTCCGGTAACTCCTATCACCGTAACCCCTGCTACTGGCAACACTGGAATGTTTTTATTAAATTCTCTCAATTCGGTTAAAATGTTTTCGGCTATCACTGAAATTTCGCTCCCTGTATCTACCAGTGTTCGGTAATGCTTACCTTCTATATTTACCTGAATCTCTGTTAATCCTACTCTCCCTTCCGTCAAAGTGTGGTTCTCCTCTTCTAATAAATCCTTTACTATGTCTGTTTGAATTACGTTGCTGGAGATGTCTTCTGTTGGTGGGACCTCATGCGCTTCTCTGAACAGTGGTTGGGTCTTGGCTACCACTGTCGCTTCTAGTTTTCCGGCTGTCTTCCACTATTTCTCATTTCCTGTTGTTGTTGCTGATCGTTAGGTCGTCCTTGCCTGTAGTTGGATGTACCACTGGTACTTGGCCCTCCTTTATCGGTTGATGTGTACTGTCTCATATGTTCTCTCCGCCGGTGTTCTCCTTTAGGCAACAGGCATTTGAAACATTGTCGTAGGTGGGCGTAGTTCCTTCTTCCACACCTGGAACAGTTCCACTCACCTGTCTGTTGAAAATTACTTCTGGGCCCATACTTACTCTCGTGGTTGCTGTTTCCCTGATAGTTACTCTTGTGTAGATTAAATTCTATGTTCTTGTCATGGTGATTTGTCAATATAGGCCGCCTGATTATTTCACGGTCCCTAATACTTTGTAAAATATCCAAAATCCGCTCCAACTCACTTAAACTCTCTATCTCCTTCGTCATTAAAGTCACCTGTGCTTCCCTGGGTAAATGTTTACTTACATATCTGACGAACGATTGAAATGGTATTGGCGGTTCGAGATACTTTGCCTCATTATACAATTTCGTCACGTACATGGTTATGTTACTCTGTCCTATAAAACTACCGACTCCCATAATATGACTTCTCAAACTCTCCTGCTCCTCTTCCGGCCAAAATTTATTTTTAAATGCCCTCTCAAATGTTTCGAAACTGTCCCACTCTACTCTATGCGCCTCTACCCATATAACAGAATTACCCTTAAAACATCTGACAATTTTCATTAGTTGTATCTCCCAATTGTGGTTACTAAAACGGCTGTACTCACGCGCCTGGTTTAAAAATCTCATGGGGTGTATTATTTTATTTTCGTAGTCAAAATTTTCTAATTCGATTTCCCCGTACGCGTCCCTGGTTACAATTATCCTTTCCGTAATACCGGTACAACTTTTGTGAATCTCCCCTCGTAACTCATTCCGCACTTTCATTAAATCATTTTCAATCACATTACATTTAACATGCACATTATTGTCATTTTGTACAGCTGGGTTATCTATCTCTTTAATTTTATTCTGTAACATGCTCATTCTCTCGCTTGTGTTATTCTCATTTTTTGATACTATTTTGTCTACTGTTTCAAAATGTTTGGTTATGTTTACTACATCTAATTCGCATTTCTCTATCTTGTTCTGTAAAATATTAGCTTTCATCTCTATTTGTTTATTTGTTTCAAAATTATCAGTACTCTCTATCTGTTTACTAATTGTAGCTAAACATTGGTTTTCTATTTTTTCACATTGTATTTCTATTTGATTCTGTACTGTCTCATTAATCTGTTTAATTTTATCGTCTAATTGGTTTATTTTATTAGTAAATTGTTCATTATTGTTTTCTGTTTGTCTTTGTATACTATCGTACTGTATTTCTATCTCATTTATTCTCTCGTCAAAATTACAACTCTGTTTTTTAATTTCTTTTTTGATCTCGCTAAATTGTACATCAAATTGGTTTAGTTTTTCGTTAAAATTATCTAATTTAGTATCAAATTTGATGCTCTGCTCATTGAAAAGCAGTTTCATCATTCTTATTATGTCATTTTCCTCAACTCTTTTTGTTGGGGCTGGTGTTGAACAAATACTATCACCCATCATTTCTGATTCTGTTCTACTCGTCTCATTACTGTTTGCCATTTCTTTTTATATTAACAATACTAAATTTATTTTAGTTTTTGTGTTATACTCTACTCGTACCATACATAACCTATACAGGTAACCTCTATTTTTTCGTATGTTTCATTACCCGTTTAACCTCTGCTTGTCTGCTTATTTATATATTTTTATTTATATATAAAGTCCAAGTTCGGGCTGCCATCTGTTAATTTACAAATAAATTAGTAATAATAAAGTAATAAAGTCATTGTGAGGGCGTCATTTGTTAATAAACTCAATAATACAATAATATAATACAATAATAATCAAGTCACTGATCTGGGCGGTATCTATTAACTTACCCATTTATTTATCTAAATGATTATTATTCCTGAATGGGGAATCATCAGAATTTATGTAATTTGCATAAATTGTCTTGTCACCGGAATAACACGTGCTCAGCTCAGTTATATGCATTAGGCTTTGGGTCCAGAATATCGTTAAGCAGACAGAGGCAGTGGTTGTAGGGTATTGAAATAATGAGGTACACAACATTAGGCTAATGCATTTGATTTTATTCAGTTAATTGTGATGTAATTTGTTACACTAATAGCCAACAATAATGGTTATAAACTCAAATGGCGGCGACTTCATTTTCGCCCTTGACCTCTGTTCAAGGTTACATGTATTTAATTTCTTATTTTGCTTCAAATTAATGCTCTTTAATCGTTACTGCAATCATTTACTTCTTTTGGTTTTATATTTTTTAATAAATAACTCTTATTGTATCATAAACCAATGCCTCAAGCTATATTCAAGTTGGCCAACATAAACGTACACACTCTGTCTTTCTCTCTCTCTCTCATACGGTAATTTCACACATGTTTAGTTTTCTGGAATTGAGCTCATTCTTAGTTTTAGAAATTAGAAAATGATTTGTAAGGGCTTTCCTGAATAGTGATGTGGCGTAGACTCCTCAGTAACTGTCCATGGCGGTCGGCAGGTGTAACGCCGAACTTTCGTCGTTTAGTCCACTGAATCTATTTGAATTTCATTTTGAATTACTCACTGACTCTATGTACTGTTACTGTTAAATTTTGATCACAACTATTGCATTTTACTAGGTAATTATTACATTTTGGCAAGAATTTGTCCACTGCACTATGGCGAGCGTATAGGCTCGATGGCTGCTGTTGCTGAACTGGGCGGAAGCAGACACAATTATTATGCAAATTTGTTGCGTCTGACGTCATTGTCCATTGTTCTTTTCGCTACCGCCTGGTTAATACGTAATGGTTCTTTACCTCATCATTGTTTTGGTGACGATTTATTACAGTAGAAAGTCAGTACTGTCAGTTTTTAGCGCCTAACACTGCCATTATCGTTGTTTCACTTTGCTCGTACGCCTTTGACCTTGGATCGGCTCTCCACTGGTGAATTTACATATTATTGGGACTTGTACCAAAACTAACCTTGCCTGATTCAACTTTATGATTACAATAAAATTCACAATAAAAGTACCCCTATATCCCATTATTCCGATACAGATAATTGTGTACTGTTACAAAACCCCCTCAATGAAAGGTTTTGTGTCGAGACACAAAAACTTTCATTGACTCATTCATACTTTTCTAAAAGGATCAGTTCAGATATGTTCCACAACCCCCTGTAGTGTTAATAAAAAGAAAAGATCAATCACTTACCCTTGGTTCCATAGTGTCGATCGTACCCGTCTGACCTTACTGGACTTCTCCTGAGAGATCCCTACACCATAAGGCCATGAGGCACTGCACGCTCCTGTTCTGACGCTCCGGCCAGCGCAGGACCGCGGTCACAACACCATAAAAACTCTGAAACATTCAATACAAAATTTTAAAACAGTGGCCTTATTCATTTACATATCCGCAACTGATATGTTTCCTCTTAGATGCATTGGTTTGTGATTTGAGGCATTGGTTTCATTTATTTATAAACTACCAAATAACTCAAAATTATAACAAGATTTAAGACAGATCAGCCTTCTCCTTTTCGACACTCCTATATATTCTTATCAAGTGCTCTGACTTTAGTCAACATCAAATTACCTCTCTCATCATGAAATTTATATTCTTATACTAACACAAACAACTTTTAACTTTCAAACAACAACTATTATTTTCATTCATTTATTTCAAATAACTTCATTATATTTATCTATCATGGCAGTACTTCAATACTATCTAAATTTCTTTGTTAATTTCTTTACTTTAATTTCGCCCCTTTTCCACAGAATCATTTTTTTTTTTTTTTTCTGAGACTGGTTACTATAACACAAAAAATTAATATTATTCTGGTCACTACCCTTCTAGTAGTCTCCTAGCCACACACTCTATTGCTTCGAGATGAATGAACTGTGACGTTCATTTGCTTCCACAAGGACTGTACTCGTTTTCAAGGAATCTATTGCCTCAGTGCCCTTGCTTCGGCATCACATTGAAAAAGTTAGGTATCAACATACCCCTGTAACATATTTATATGCCCTTAGTGCGGGTCTACCACCTGTCTTTGCTACCCCCAAGCGAGTAGAGTGGCAGCCGCTGTTTCCTAGTTCCGGGAGATTTCCCCTCCATTTACCCCCCATTTAATTTCTATAGTTAACCAATTTCCAATCAGTTATGGCCAAGGGACTTGATATGGCCCTAACTGACCGCTACCCAAAGCCACGATTAGTGCTGGTAAGGCAGTAATCGCCCGAAAAGTCGGGGAAATCTAATTATTTTCAAACATGTTCTAACTCATTTAGTATTCGTACACTGCACGGTCAATAATTACATATAACACAAAATTATATTCAACTTTTTTTGTGCAGTGTACTTACGCCTTATGTAGGCCTCCGATGATGGCAACGGTTCTTGCGTTACTCATCAACCCACTTTGCTAGCTACAACAGCATATAACACTACTGCAATATCCAGTTTACTACTAACTTACTTCCATCTACATATACTGTTCATACAGTCCATTTTGACTTACTTTTCTAACAACAAACACTATAAAACACCCTTTTACCTTGCTCAAAAACAAGTTCGTTAATTATTTAAAATTTTATTCACATAGACACTTTACAAGTTCTAGCTTTCACTTTCACTGACAGCTTCTTTTACTGTAAATTAGGAACTACGACAATGGATCACTTTATAAAATTACATAAAACAACACATATTTTCTTTCTCTCTCTCACACTTTCTCTTTTTTTTTTTTTTTTTTTTTTTTTTTTTATATGTGCATTCTTATCTAAGCTCTAATGTGACCAATATAATTGTAAGTTTGTGTAAGTTTGTGGCATTGTGCGTTCCTACTACATTCCCTGTATCCATGTCCTGCAACACATATGAATTTTTCATCTTTATCCCTACTATCTCGTAAGGTCCTTCATAAAGCAGGAAGAATTTCTTTATCTCCTTCTCTTGAGCACTCGACAGATCGTGCCTCCTCACTAATACCAACTGTCCTATTTCATACTTTACCCACTTACCTTTTGTGTCGTGTCTAAGTTTCCTACGTTCGCCTTTGCTTAATAAGTTCTCGTTGGCCAGCCGGATCTTAATGCTCACATCCGTCTGCTCGCTCTCCTCTGGATAATCAAACAGCTGCTCCAAAATTCTTGGGGGGCGTGTTCCCTTTATTAACTCGTGAGGTGTATAGCCGGTGGACTCGTGGGTGGTACTGTTCAGCCAATTTTCTACCTTCCGTACGTATAACGGCCACTCGCTGTGTTTAGCGTGACAATAGGCTCTAAAGATCCTGCCTATCTCTCTCATGACACGCTCAGCCTGGTTTGACTGGGGATGATACACAGCCGTATGCTTCGTGAGGATTCCTTCCCATCCTAAGGTCTGGCGCCATTTCCCACTGATGAACTGTGGCCCGTGGTCCGACAAAATTACCCTCGGCTTACCCACGTTAATCATGTAATCCTTAGTCACCTTCTCACTCAATACCTTACTGGTAGCTCTCTTTACGCTATACAATTTCACATACTTCGAAAAAGTGTCAAGTAATACAAAAATATACACAACTCCACCTCTACCCTTTGGCAATGGTCCAAACAAATCTACCGCAACTAAATCAAATGGTCTCTCTACCCTTATAAAATTCAACTCACCTTCGACTCTATAATTTACCACTTTTGATTTCTGACATAAATCGCAACTCCTCAATAACTTCCTCACTCGTCTCTCCATATTCCTGAAAACACATGACTCCTTCAACACATTAACACACTTCTTCGCCCCAAAATGACCGTATCTAACGTGACAATCCCAAATGATCTTCTCTTCCAATCCTGCGGGTATCACCAACTTCCAATCACGCTCACCCCCTACTACCCTTTTAAGCAATAGTCCTTTGTAAATTTGGAAAATTTGGCTATACTCTGATTCCTCCAAGTCCGTTTCTAAGCTGTTGATTATCTTACCTGACTTACCATCTGCTCTTTGCATGGTGCTGATATCTTTTAACTCTTCTCCAAATACCTTATCCTCCCTTGTTATCTTAAAAATCTCGATCTCCTTTAGATCCCTACCTGTCCGGTTATTCTCACTATCTACTCTGGAGAGAGTGTCAGGTACCTTGTTCTCTGTCCCTCGGATGTATTCCCACTCGAAGTTGTATTCCTGTAGTACGAGCACCCATCGTGTGAGACGGCTGTGAGCAAGCTTGCAAGTGTTCAAAAAGGATAACGCCTTGTGGTCCGTTCGTATGATGGTTCTGTTTCCCAGGATATATGTTCTAAATTTTCCTACGGCGAATACAATGCTCAACAACTTTTTTTCTGTTGTTGTATAATTTTTCTCCGCTGGCAGTAAGGATCTACTTGCAAAAGCTATTGTGAGATGTTCCTTTTCTTTATCCTCCTGGTACAACTCTGCCCCGACGGCTACATTACTGGCGTCTGTTTGTAGATAGAACACTTTCTCAAAATCCGGGTGGTTCATCATGATCATTTCACTGAATCTCCTTTTAATCTCCTCAAACGCCCCGCGCTCTACATCGCTCCATTTCCACTGATGACTTTTCTGTAGCACGGCGCTTAACCTTGCCTTCACGTGAGCGTAGTTCCTCTGGAATTTTCGGTAGAAGTTGCACAGCCCTAGAAAACTCTGAAGTTGCTTTATATTCCTCGGTTCAGGGAAGCGCATGATTGACTCGACTTTGTCCGGATTTGCAGATATCCCTTGCGGTGTAATGATAAAACCTAAAAATTTAATCTCCGTTTGTAAAAATTCTGATTTCTCCCAATTCACTGTAAGTCCTCCTGCTTCTAATTTCGTTAATACGTATTTTATATGTTCCAAATGCTCCTCGAAAGTCCTGGATGCTATTAAGATGTCGTCCACATAAACGGTCAAGAAATCCAGATCCTTAGGTCGCAAAATTTTGTCTAGACATTTTATGAAGCTTGCCACACTGGTATTCAATCCAAAAGGTAGTCTCCTGAACTGGTAGTTCTTTCCATTGAATAAAAATGCGGTGTATTTTCTGCTTTCTTCCGCTAACGGTACCTGCCAATATCCTGCAGTAAGGTCCAGCGATGTCATAAACTTCACTCCACTAAATTTTTGGAATATTTCGTTTATCGGTTCTGGTGACTCTCGGTCGGGTATAATTATTTGGTTTATTCTCCTTGCGTCCAAACACAGCCTGACTCTGCCTTCCTTCTTGATTACTACCACCAAAGGATTCGAGTAGGGCGATACTGATCTCTCTATTATGTTACCTTCCAGCATTTTATCTAACTCCTCTTGCACCGCTCGTCTTTTGGAATGAGGTACGGGATAACTCCGTTGCATAAAGGGGGTGTGTTCTCTAATCTGTAAAGTACACTCATAATCCTTTGCCCTTCCCGGTATGTCGGCAAACACTCCCTTAAACTGCTCCACCACCTGCCACAACGCTGCACGCTGGCCATTCCCAACACCGGACCCTTCACTCCGAAACTTATCTGCCCTTATCTCCCATACTGCATCATTAATATTGCTCTTGTCATTATCATCATCAAAAATATACTCAGCCTCTACACACCAATTAATTCTCGTATCGCTATTTTCTTCCTCAACTCGTTTTTTCAATAACGTTACTCCCGTGGTTTTAAATTGATCTAACACCCGTTCAAAATTAACTCTTACCGACCGGTCACCCCCATCTAATTCTATTACCTTTTCTTTAAAATTTATCACCGCTCTATTCTTTTGTAAAAAATCGTTACCTAAAATAATATCCAAACTCAAACCCTTAACTACCAAAAATGTACTAACAAAATCTATTCCATTTATCAAAAAGTTCAAATGTATCTGTTTTGTCACCCGTTTACTCCTCACTCCGGTAACTCCTATTACCGTAACCCCTGCTACTGGCAACACTGGAATGTTTTTATTAAATTCTCTCAATTCGGTTAAAATGTTTTCGGCTATCACTGAAATTTCGCTCCCTGTATCTACCAGTGTTCGGTAATGCTTACCTTCTATATTTACCTGAATCTCTGTTAATCCTACTCTCCCTTCCGTCAAAGTGTGGTTCTCCTCTTCTAATAAATCCTTTACTATGTCTGTTTGAATTACGTTGCTGGAGATGTCTTCTGTTGGTGGGACCTCATGCGCTTCTCTGAACAGTGGTTGGGTCTTGGCTACCACTGTCGCTTCTAGTTTTCCGGCTGTCTTCCACTATTTCTCATTTCCTGTTGTTGTTGCTGATCGTTAGGTCGTCCTTGCCTGTAGTTGGATGTACCACTGGTACTTGGCCCTCCTTTATCGGTTGATGTGTACTGTCTCATATGTTCTCTCCGCCGGTGTTCTCCTTTAGGCAACAGGCATTTGAAACATTGTCGTAGGTGGGCGTAGTTCCTTCTTCCACACCTGGAACAGTTCCACTCACCTGTCTGTTGAAAATTACTTCTGGGCCCATACTTACTCTCGTGGTTGCTGTTTCCCTGATAGTTACTCTTGTGTAGATTAAATTCTATGTTCTTGTCATGGTGATTTGTCAATATAGGCCGCCTGATTATTTCACGGTCCCTAATACTTTGTAAAATATCCAAAATCCGCTCCAACTCACTTAAACTCTCTATCTCCTTCGTCATTAAAGTCACCTGTGCTTCCCTGGGTAAATGTTTACTTACATATCTGACGAACGATTGAAATGGTATTGGCGGTTCGAGATACTTTGCCTCATTATACAATTTCGTCACGTACATGGTTATGTTACTCTGTCCTATAAAACTACCGACTCCCATAATATGACTTCTCAAACTCTCCTGCTCCTCTTCCGGCCAAAATTTATTTTTAAATGCCCTCTCAAATGTTTCGAAACTGTCCCACTCTACTCTATGCGCCTCTACCCATATAACAGAATTACCCTTAAAACATCTGACAATTTTCATTAGTTGTATCTCCCAATTGTGGTTACTAAAACGGCTGTACTCACGCGCCTGGTTTAAAAATCTCATGGGGTGTATTATTTTATTTTCGTAGTCAAAATTTTCTAATTCGATTTCCCCGTACGCGTCCCTGGTTACAATTATCCTTTCCGTAATACCGGTACAACTTTTGTGAATCTCCCCTCGTAACTCATTCCGCACTTTCATTAAATCATTTTCAATCACATTACATTTAACATGCACATTATTGTCATTTTGTACAGCTGGGTTATCTATCTCTTTAATTTTATTCTGTAACATGCTCATTCTCTCGCTTGTGTTATTCTCATTTTTTGATACTATTTTGTCTACTGTTTCAAAATGTTTGGTTATGTTTACTACATCTAATTCGCATTTCTCTATCTTGTTCTGTAAAATATTAGCTTTCATCTCTATTTGTTTATTTGTTTCAAAATTATCAGTACTCTCTATCTGTTTACTAATTGTAGCTAAACATTGGTTTTCTATTTTTTCACATTGTATTTCTATTTGATTCTGTACTGTCTCATTAATCTGTTTAATTTTATCGTCTAATTGGTTTATTTTATTAGTAAATTGTTCATTATTGTTTTCTGTTTGTCTTTGTATACTATCGTACTGTATTTCTATCTCATTTATTCTCTCGTCAAAATTACAACTCTGTTTTTTAATTTCTTTTTTGATCTCGCTAAATTGTACATCAAATTGGTTTAGTTTTTCGTTAAAATTATCTAATTTAGTATCAAATTTGATGCTCTGCTCATTGAAAAGCAGTTTCATCATTCTTATTATGTCATTTTCCTCAACTCTTTTTGTTGGGGCTGGTGTTGAACAAATACTATCACCCATCATTTCTGATTCTGTTCTACTCGTCTCATTACTGTTTGCCATTTCTTTTTATATTAACAATACTAAATTTATTTTAGTTTTTGTGTTATACTCTACTCGTACCATACATAACCTATACAGGTAACCTCTATTTTTTCGTATGTTTCATTACCCGTTTAACCTCTGCTTGTCTGCTTATTTATATATTTTTATTTATATATAAAGTCCAAGTTCGGGCTGCCATCTGTTAATTTACAAATAAATTAGTAATAATAAAGTAATAAAGTCATTGTGAGGGCGTCATTTGTTAATAAACTCAATAATACAATAATATAATACAATAATAATCAAGTCACTGATCTGGGCGGTATCTATTAACTTACCCATTTATTTATCTAAATGATTATTATTCCTGAATGGGGAATCATCAGAATTTATGTAATTTGCATAAATTGTCTTGTCACCGGAATAACACGTGCTCAGCTCAGTTATATGCATTAGGCTTTGGGTCCAGAATATCGTTAAGCAGACAGAGGCAGTGGTTGTAGGGTATTGAAATAATGAGGTACACAACATTAGGCTAATGCATTTGATTTTATTCAGTTAATTGTGATGTAATTTGTTACACTAATAGCCAACAATAATGGTTATAAACTCAAATGGCGGCGACTTCATTTTCGCCCTTGACCTCTGTTCAAGGTTACATGTATTTAATTTCTTATTTTGCTTCAAATTAATGCTCTTTAATCGTTACTGCAATCATTTACTTCTTTTGGTTTTATATTTTTTAATAAATAACTCTTATTGTATCATAAACCAATGCCTCAAGCTATATTCAAGTTGGCCAACATAAACGTACACACTCTGTCTTTCTCTCTCTCTCTCATACGGTAATTTCACACATGTTTAGTTTTCTGGAATTGAGCTCATTCTTAGTTTTAGAAATTAGAAAATGATTTGTAAGGGCTTTCCTGAATAGTGATGTGGCGTAGACTCCTCAGTAACTGTCCATGGCGGTCGGCAGGTGTAACGCCGAACTTTCGTCGTTTAGTCCACTGAATCTATTTGAATTTCATTTTGAATTACTCACTGACTCTATGTACTGTTACTGTTAAATTTTGATCACAACTATTGCATTTTACTAGGTAATTATTACATTTTGGCAAGAATTTGTCCACTGCACTATGGCGAGCGTATAGGCTCGATGGCTGCTGTTGCTGAACTGGGCGGAAGCAGACACAATTATTATGCAAATTTGTTGCGTCTGACGTCATTGTCTATTGTTCTTTTCGCTACCGCCTGGTTAATACGTAATGGTTCTTTACCTCATCATTGTTTTGGTGACGATTTATTACAGTAGAAAGTCAGTACTGTCAGTTTTTAGCGCCTAACACTGCCATTATCGTTGTTTCACTTTGCTCGTACGCCTTTGACCTTGGATCGGCTCTCCACTGGTGAATTTACATATTATTGGGACTTGTACCAAAACTAACCTTGCCTGATTCAACTTTATGATTACAATAAAATTCACAATAAAAGTACCCCTATATCCCATTATTCCGATACAGATAATTGTGTACTGTTACAAAACCCCCTCAATGAAAGGTTTTGTGTCGAGACACAAAAACTTTCATTGACTCATTCATACTTTTCTAAAAGGATCAGTTCAGATATGTTCCACAACCCCCTGTAGTGTTAATAAAAAGAAAAGATCAATCACTTACCCTTGGTTCCATAGTGTCGATCGTACCCGTCTGACCTTACTGGACTTCTCCTGAGAGATCCCTACACCATAAGGCCATGAGGCACTGCACGCTCCTGTTCTGACGCTCCGGCCAGCGCAGGACCGCGGTCACAACACCATAAAAACTCTGAAACATTCAATACAAAATTTTAAAACAGTGGCCTTATTCATTTACATATCCGCAACTGATATGTTTCCTCTTAGATGCATTGGTTTGTGATTTGAGGCATTGGTTTCATTTATTTATAAACTACCAAATAACTCAAAATTATAACAAGATTTAAGACAGATCAGCCTTCTCCTTTTCGACACTCCTATATATTCTTATCAAGTGCTCTGACTTTAGTCAACATCAAATTACCTCTCTCATCATGAAATTTATATTCTTATACTAACACAAACAACTTTTAACTTTCAAACAACAACTATTATTTTCATTCATTTATTTCAAATAACTTCATTATATTTATCTATCATGGCAGTACTTCAATACTATCTAAATTTCTTTGTTAATTTCTTTACTTTAATTTCGCCCCTTTTCCACAGAATCATTTTTTTTTTTTTTTTCTGAGACTGGTTACTATAACACAAAAAATTAATATTATTCTGGTCACTACCCTTCTAGTAGTCTCCTAGCCACACACTCTATTGCTTCGAGATGAATGAACTGTGACGTTCATTTGCTTCCACAAGGACTGTACTCGTTTTCAAGGAATCTATTGCCTCAGTGCCCTTGCTTCGGCATCACATTGAAAAAGTTAGGTATCAACATACCCCTGTAACATATTTATATGCCCTTAGTGCGGGTCTACCACCTGTCTTTGCTACCCCCAAGCGAGTAGAGTGGCAGCCGCTGTTTCCTAGTTCCGGGAGATTTCCCCTCCATTTACCCCCCATTTAATTTCTATAGTTAACCAATTTCCAATCAGTTATGGCCAAGGGACTTGATATGGCCCTAACTGACCGCTACCCAAAGCCACGATTAGTGCTGGTAAGGCAGTAATCGCCCGAAAAGTCGGGGAAATCTAATTATTTTCAAACATGTTCTAACTCATTTAGTATTCGTACACTGCACGGTCAATAATTACATATAACACAAAATTATATTCAACTTTTTTTGTGCAGTGTACTTACGCCTTATGTAGGCCTCCGATGATGGCAACGGTTCTTGCGTTACTCATCAACCCACTTTGCTAGCTACAACAGCATATAACACTACTGCAATATCCAGTTTACTACTAACTTACTTCCATCTACATATACTGTTCATACAGTCCATTTTGACTTACTTTTCTAACAACAAACACTATAAAACACCCTTTTACCTTGCTCAAAAACAAGTTCGTTAATTATTTAAAATTTTATTCACATAGACACTTTACAAGTTCTAGCTTTCACTTTCACTGACAGCTTCTTTTACTGTAAATTAGGAACTACGACAATGGATCACTTTATAAAATTACATAAAACAACACATATTTTCTTTCTCTCTCTCACACTTTCTCTTTTTTTTTTTTTTTTTTTTTATATGTGCATTCTTATCTAAGCTCTAATGTGACCAATATAATTGTAAGTTTGTGGCATTGTGCGTTCCTACTACATTCCCTGTATCCATGTCCTGCAACACATATGAATTTTTCATCTTTATCCCTACTATCTCGTAAGGTCCTTCATAAAGCAGGAAGAATTTCTTTATCTCCTTCTCTTGAGCACTCGACAGATCGTGCCTCCTCACTAATACCAACTGTCCTATTTCATACTTTACCCACTTACCTTTTGTGTCGTGTCTAAGTTTCCTACGTTCGCCTTTGCTTAATAAGTTCTCGTTGGCCAGCCGGATCTTAATGCTCACATCCGTCTGCTCGCTCTCCTCTGGATAATCAAACAGCTGCTCCAAAATTCTTGGGGGGCGTGTTCCCTTTATTAACTCGTGAGGTGTATAGCCGGTGGACTCGTGGGTGGTACTGTTCAGCCAATTTTCTACCTTCCGTACGTATAACGGCCACTCGCTGTGTTTAGCGTGACAATAGGCTCTAAAGATCCTGCCTATCTCTCTCATGACACGCTCAGCCTGGTTTGACTGGGGATGATACACAGCCGTATGCTTCGTGAGGATTCCTTCCCATCCTAAGGTCTGGCGCCATTTCCCACTGATGAACTGTGGCCCGTGGTCCGACAAAATTACCCTCGGCTTACCCACGTTAATCATGTAATCCTTAGTCACCTTCTCACTCAATACCTTACTGGTAGCTCTCTTTACGCTATACAATTTCACATACTTCGAAAAAGTGTCAAGTAATACAAAAATATACACAACTCCACCTCTACCCTTTGGCAATGGTCCAAACAAATCTACCGCAACTAAATCAAATGGTCTCTCTACCCTTATAAAATTCAACTCACCTTCGACTCTATAATTTACCACTTTTGATTTCTGACATAAATCGCAACTCCTCAATAACTTCCTCACTCGTCTCTCCATATTCCTGAAAACACATGACTCCTTCAACACATTAACACACTTCTTCGCCCCAAAATGACCGTATCTAACGTGACAATCCCAAATGATCTTCTCTTCCAATCCTGCGGGTATCACCAACTTCCAATCACGCTCACCCCCTACTACCCTTTTAAGCAATAGTCCTTTGTAAATTTGGAAAATTTGGCTATACTCTGATTCCTCCAAGTCCGTTTCTAAGCTGTTGATTATCTTACCTGACTTACCATCTGCTCTTTGCATGGTGCTGATATCTTTTAACTCTTCTCCAAATACCTTATCCTCCCTTGTTATCTTAAAAATCTCGATCTCCTTTAGATCCCTACCTGTCCGGTTATTCTCACTATCTACTCTGGAGAGAGTGTCAGGTACCTTGTTCTCTGTCCCTCGGATGTATTCCCACTCGAAGTTGTATTCCTGTAGTACGAGCACCCATCGTGTGAGACGGCTGTGAGCAAGCTTGCAAGTGTTCAAAAAGGATAACGCCTTGTGGTCCGTTCGTATGATGGTTCTGTTTCCCAGGATATATGTTCTAAATTTTCCTACGGCGAATACAATGCTCAACAACTTTTTTTCTGTTGTTGTATAATTTTTCTCCGCTGGCAGTAAGGATCTACTTGCAAAAGCTATTGTGAGATGTTCCTTTTCTTTATCCTCCTGGTACAACTCTGCCCCGACGGCTACATTACTGGCGTCTGTTTGTAGATAGAACACTTTCTCAAAATCCGGGTGGTTCATCATGATCATTTCACTGAATCTCCTTTTAATCTCCTCAAACGCCCCGCGCTCTACATCGCTCCATTTCCACTGATGACTTTTCTGTAGCACGGCGCTTAACCTTGCCTTCACGTGAGCGTAGTTCCTCTGGAATTTTCGGTAGAAGTTGCACAGCCCTAGAAAACTCTGAAGTTGCTTTATATTCCTCGGTTCAGGGAAGCGCATGATTGACTCGACTTTGTCCGGATTTGCAGATATCCCTTGCGGTGTAATGATAAAACCTAAAAATTTAATCTCCGTTTGTAAAAATTCTGATTTCTCCCAATTCACTGTAAGTCCTCCTGCTTCTAATTTCGTTAATACGTATTTTATATGTTCCAAATGCTCCTCGAAAGTCCTGGATGCTATTAAGATGTCGTCCACATAAACGGTCAAGAAATCCAGATCCTTAGGTCGCAAAATTTTGTCTAGACATTTTATGAAGCTTGCCACACTGGTATTCAATCCAAAAGGTAGTCTCCTGAACTGGTAGTTCTTTCCATTGAATAAAAATGCGGTGTATTTTCTGCTTTCTTCCGCTAACGGTACCTGCCAATATCCTGCAGTAAGGTCCAGCGATGTCATAAACTTCACTCCACTAAATTTTTGGAATATTTCGTTTATCGGTTCTGGTGACTCTCGGTCGGGTATAATTATTTGGTTTATTCTCCTTGCGTCCAAACACAGCCTGACTCTGCCTTCCTTCTTGATTACTACCACCAAAGGATTCGAGTAGGGCGATACTGATCTCTCTATTATGTTACCTTCCAGCATTTTATCTAACTCCTCTTGCACCGCTCGTCTTTTGGAATGAGGTACGGGATAACTCCGTTGCATAAAGGGGGTGTGTTCTCTAATCTGTAAAGTACACTCATAATCCTTTGCCCTTCCCGGTATGTCGGCAAACACTCCCTTAAACTGCTCCACCACCTGCCACAACGCTGCACGCTGGCCATTCCCAACACCGGACCCTTCACTCCGAAACTTATCTGCCCTTATCTCCCATACTGCATCATTAATATTGCTCTTGTCATTATCATCATCAAAAATATACTCAGCCTCTACACACCAATTAATTCTCGTATCGCTATTTTCTTCCTCAACTCGTTTTTTCAATAACGTTACTCCCGTGGTTTTAAATTGATCTAACACCCGTTCAAAATTAACTCTTACCGACCGGTCACCCCCATCTAATTCTATTACCTTTTCTTTAAAATTTATCACCGCTCTATTCTTTTGTAAAAAATCGTTACCTAAAATAATATCCAAACTCAAACCCTTAACTACCAAAAATGTACTAACAAAATCTATTCCATTTATCAAAAAGTTCAAATGTATCTGTTTTGTCACCCGTTTACTCCTCACTCCGGTAACTCCTATCACCGTAACCCCTGCTACTGGCAACACTGGAATGTTTTTATTAAATTCTCTCAATTTGGTTAAAATGTTTTCGGCTATCACTGAAATTTCGCTCCCTGTATCTACCAGTGTTCGGTAATGCTTACCTTCTATATTTACCTGAATCTCTGTTAATCCTACTCTCCCTTCCGTCAAAGTGTGGTTCTCCTCTTCTAATAAATCCTTTACTATGTCTGTTTGAATTACGTTGCTGGAGATGTCTTCTGTTGGTGGGACCTCATGCGCTTCTCTGAACAGTGGTTGGGTCTTGGCTACCACTGTCGCTTCTAGTTTTCCGGCTGTCTTCCACTATTTCTCATTTCCTGTTGTTGTTGCTGATCGTTAGGTCGTCCTTGCCTGTAGTTGGATGTACCACTGGTACTTGGCCCTCCTTTATCGGTTGATGTGTACTGTCTCATATGTTCTCTCCGCCGGTGTTCTCCTTTAGGCAACAGGCATTTGAAACATTGTCGTAGGTGGGCGTAGTTCCTTCTTCCACACCTGGAACAGTTCCACTCACCTGTCTGTTGAAAATTACTTCTGGGCCCATACTTACTCTCGTGGTTGCTGTTTCCCTGATAGTTACTCTTGTGTAGATTAAATTCTATGTTCTTGTCATGGTGATTTGTCAATATAGGCCGCCTGATTATTTCACGGTCCCTAATACTTTGTAAAATATCCAAAATCCGCTCCAACTCACTTAAACTCTCTATCTCCTTCGTCATTAAAGTCACCTGTGCTTCCCTGGGTAAATGTTTACTTACATATCTGACGAACGATTGAAATGGTATTGGCGGTTCGAGATACTTTGCCTCATTATACAATTTCGTCACGTACATGGTTATGTTACTCTGTCCTATAAAACTACCGACTCCCATAATATGACTTCTCAAACTCTCCTGCTCCTCTTCCGGCCAAAATTTATTTTTAAATGCCCTCTCAAATGTTTCGAAACTGTCCCACTCTACTCTATGCGCCTCTACCCATATAACAGAATTACCCTTAAAACATCTGACAATTTTCATTAGTTGTATCTCCCAATTGTGGTTACTAAAACGGCTGTACTCACGCGCCTGGTTTAAAAATCTCATGGGGTGTATTATTTTATTTTCGTAGTCAAAATTTTCTAATTCGATTTCCCCGTACGCGTCCCTGGTTACAATTATCCTTTCCGTAATACCGGTACAACTTTTGTGAATCTCCCCTCGTAACTCATTCCGCACTTTCATTAAATCATTTTCAATCACATTACATTTAACATGCACATTATTGTCATTTTGTATAGCTGGGTTATCTATCTCTTTAATTTTATTCTGTAACATGCTCATTCTCTCGCTTGTGTTATTCTCATTTTTTGATACTATTTTGTCTACTGTTTCAAAATGTTTGGTTATGTTTACTACATCTAATTCGCATTTCTCTATCTTGTTCTGTAAAATATTAGCTTTCATCTCTATTTGTTTATTTGTTTCAAAATTATCAGTACTCTCTATCTGTTTACTAATTGTAGCTAAACATTGGTTTTCTATTTTTTCACATTGTATTTCTATTTGATTCTGTACTGTCTCATTAATCTGTTTAATTTTATCGTCTAATTGGTTTATTTTATTAGTAAATTGTTCATTATTGTTTTCTGTTTGTCTTTGTATACTATCGTACTGTATTTCTATCTCATTTATTCTCTCGTCAAAATTACAACTCTGTTTTTTAATTTCTTTTTTGATCTCGCTAAATTGTACATCAAATTGGTTTAGTTTTTCGTTAAAATTATCTAATTTAGTATCAAATTTGATGCTCTGCTCATTGAAAAGCAGTTTCATCATTCTTATTATGTCATTTTCCTCAACTCTTTTTGTTGGGGCTGGTGTTGAACAAATACTATCACCCATCATTTCTGATTCTGTTCTACTCGTCTCATTACTGTTTGCCATTTCTTTTTATATTAACAATACTAAATTTATTTTAGTTTTTGTGTTATACTCTACTCGTACCATACATAACCTATACAGGTAACCTCTATTTTTTCGTATGTTTCATTACCCGTTTAACCTCTGCTTGTCTGCTTATTTATATATTTTTATTTATATATAAAGTCCAAGTTCGGGCTGCCATCTGTTAATTTACAAATAAATTAGTAATAATAAAGTAATAAAGTCATTGTGAGGGCGTCATTTGTTAATAAACTCAATAATACAATAATATAATACAATAATAATCAAGTCACTGATCTGGGCGGTATCTATTAACTTACCCATTTATTTATCTAAATGATTATTATTCCTGAATGGGGAATCATCAGAATTTATGTAATTTGCATAAATTGTCTTGTCACCGGAATAACACGTGCTCAGCTCAGTTATATGCATTAGGCTTTGGGTCCAGAATATCGTTAAGCAGACAGAGGCAGTGGTTGTAGGGTATTGAAATAATGAGGTACACAACATTAGGCTAATGCATTTGATTTTATTCAGTTAATTGTGATGTAATTTGTTACACTAATAGCCAACAATAATGGTTATAAACTCAAATGGCGGCGACTTCATTTTCGCCCTTGACCTCTGTTCAAGGTTACATGTATTTAATTTCTTATTTTGCTTCAAATTAATGCTCTTTAATCGTTACTGCAATCATTTACTTCTTTTGGTTTTATATTTTTTAATAAATAACTCTTATTGTATCATAAACCAATGCCTCAAGCTATATTCAAGTTGGCCAACATAAACGTACACACTCTGTCTTTCTCTCTCTCTCTCATACGGTAATTTCACACATGTTTAGTTTTCTGGAATTGAGCTCATTCTTAGTTTTAGAAATTAGAAAATGATTTGTAAGGGCTTTCCTGAATAGTGATGTGGCGTAGACTCCTCAGTAACTGTCCATGGCGGTCGGCAGGTGTAACGCCGAACTTTCGTCGTTTAGTCCACTGAATCTATTTGAATTTCATTTTGAATTACTCACTGACTCTATGTACTGTTACTGTTAAATTTTGATCACAACTATTGCATTTTACTAGGTAATTATTACATTTTGGCAAGAATTTGCCCACTGCACTATGGCGAGCGTATAGGCTCGATGGCTGCTGTTGCTGAACTGGGCGGAAGCAGACACAATTATTATGCAAATTTGTTGCGTCTGACGTCATTGTCTATTGTTCTTTTCGCTACCGCCTGGTTAATACGTAATGGTTCTTTACCTCGTCATTGTTTTGGTGACGATTTATTACAGTAGAAAGTCAGTATTGTCAGTTTTTAGCGCCTAACACTGCCATTATCGTTGTTTCACTTTGCTCGTACGCCTTTGACCTTGGATCGGCTCTCCACCGGTGAATTTACGTATTATTGGGACTTGTACCAAAACTAACCTTGCCTGATTCAACTTTATGATTACAATAAAATTCACAATAAAAGTACCCCTATATCCCATTATTCCGATACAGATAATTTTGTACCGTTACATGTGTGTGTCACCACGCTGCTGGAGTTGACACACCCTGCATTCCTCGTTATGTAACGCACTGACGTAAGGTGGTATGATGATTCGTTACATAACTTGTTGACTGGTTTTGTGTCCTTGAAGCTCCCCTTGGCACAGTTTGTTGGTTGTTTCACTCGTTCCAATAATTATTTGATTTAATTTAGTATTCAATGTCCCAAGCAGTGCTGTCACTGTCGCTTTTGTTGCTGACAATAAATATACCTTTTGTTTATAAATTTTGTCCCTATCATCGAAAAATGTTATTTGTTTTTTAAAAAAATATACAAATTGCTTTATTACCCCAAAATAGGCCCGTTACAATACCCCCTCAATGAGATATTTTATGCCGAAGCATAAAAAATCTCATTGACACATTCATACTTGCTAAAGGGATCAGCCAGGATATGTCGCCACAACCCCCTTTACGGTTTACAAAAAAAAATATAATCAACTCACCCTTGGTCCGGTGACTGTGACCGCATCTGAATGACAATACTGGACTTCTCTCTCGAGATCCCAACACCGTAGAGTCAGACAGATACTCAACGCCCCTGCTCTGACGCGCAGGCCAGCTCAGGTCCGCCGCCACAGCATCACCGAACACTGAAACAACAAATCAAATATCAAATAGTGGCCTTATACAACACCATATCCCCAACTGATGTGTTTCCCCCTAGCGGTGCTGGTTTGCGCTAAGAAGCACTGGTTTTGTTTTTTACCTATTTCTAACATATATATCAAAATGATACCCATTATAAAATTCCATAATCTCATTCTATCTACTTTCTCTTGTTAACTTTATCCCAAAATTTAAAATCATTGCCCTGATTCCCATCAGAATTTAAATAAACAGACGACTGACTCACAAACATTTCCCATTACCATTTTACATTTCTCTCATCCCCAATTTAAAATGCATTTAAAATTTTTAACTTCATAAAATTCTCTTAAATACTAGCAAACACAATATAACAATAAGAAAATATAGTACATTAATAATTCACACTGTTATTATCATCTTAAAATAAACAATTTATATTTAAAATTTACACACTTTACATCATTGAATTTGCATATAAAATCATAAAATTATCTTTTAAACTCACTTTACTTTTATTAATTCTCTTTCAACAAAAATTATTATTTTATTTTATTTTTTTTTCAATCTTCGTTTTACACATCATTTTGTTTATTATTCCCTTTCATTAATTTGGGTGATTCTACGTTATTCATTATAATTCACTTTATCAACTTGGCATTTACCCATAATCTTCCCCTTTTATTACTCTAACGCTCCCTTACAAAATCTTTAACTAGTATGACACCCCTCTCTATCAAAAAATCTACTAATCCTTCTCTACCTCTAACTACTTACTACTTTAACTCAATTCGCCACCTCTCTATATATATATATAGAAAAAATACTCTCTAACCCTTTGTACATAGGATACGTGTTTCCCCCCCCCAAAAAGCTCAATTCCCGTTCTCTGGCCCCTGGATTCTACCTAAGGCGGCCCCGTCTCCACTAAATCGATACCAAATCCCGTCCCTGCTTATCATTATTATGTTGCGGACTCCCACATTACACTACCCCCTACTACAAAATTGCCATCCCCAAAATCTCAATCTCATTACCTTACTACAACTACAACAAAATAACAACATCAAAATAAACAATATATCGCTCAAAACTCTACATATCTTCTCCATTTCTACTGTGTCAACATCAATACTTCTCAAAATTCTATAATATACATTAACTCGAAACAACCTTACATTATTTTCATCTCTACTATTCCTTTAACTTTGACTTCAATGTGGACAGATCTATATGTCCCACAAAAATTCAACTTGGACTGACTCAAACATTTTATTCAAACAATTACTATCACCCATTTCTATCTTTTGCAACCCATTGAAAATTTTAACTATCACGAATTTATTTAATTTTTATTTAAAATCTATAAACACATTGAAAACATATTATTATATTTTTATAATCCTTATTCCTAACATACTAAATGCAATTAACACAATAAGCCTTAATAAACACGTTATAGGAAGTATTTAGTGCATCTAATTTTCAAATCAAAATAAAATTATTGAGTAGCAAATCATCATTATTAAAATACAACAAATTTTTAATACGTTATCCCCCGGGATAACCGCCCTGCCACACACACTATGACCCCCCCTGGACTGTGGTGTCCAGTTGCGTCCACAAGGACTGAGGGTTTGGAGGAATGTGACATCTCCGTGTCCTTGCTTCTGCGTTACATTTTAAAGATTTAGATATAATATCTCTGTCTATAGTTATGCGCCCTTAATGCGGGTCTACCACCTGTCTGCTACCCCCAAGCGGGCAGAGTGGCAGCCGCTGTTCCATAGTTTCCGGGATTTCCCCTAGTTTCACCCTCCATTAATTTCTAATATAGACCAATTTCAAGCCAGCTATGGTCAAGGGACTTGATATGACCATAGCTAACCGCTAGCCAAAACCACGATTAGTGCTGGTAAGGCAGTAATCGCCCGAAAAGTCGGGGAAATCATCTCTTCCTTCAGGCATGTACACTTCATCATTAATATGCACGACACGGCAATTTATCAAGGTACAATATAAAATTATACAAAAGGTGTGCCGTGCATTTTCGCCATGTTGGCCTCCGATGGAGGTAACACTCACTGTTACCCCCAACACTTTCCGCTATCTACTGGGGCACATGCCACCCCAGCAACAGCAACCTACTAACTAATTAATTAAAATTTTTATATACATTATATAAATATAATCATTTCATCAATAATCATTTGACTCATTCATACCTTTATACCATTGGACTTTCTTAAAATTTTCAAAATTTATTATTAATAATCATTATATATCACTTTTCATTTATTATTAAAATTTTCAATTCTCATTTTTATTAAACACAATTATTTCAAATAGTCTCACTATTGCATGAAAATCTTAGTTACCTGTAAACATGTTTATTATATATGATTATAAAATTTTTATACTTACAGTTCAGTTAACATGATATATACAAAACATAATCCCCATACCACAATACTTCCACCTCACCTCTGAAACATTTTACAAAACTATTAGTTTACATCAAATAATTTATCATTCATTACCGAATTTCCATCTCATAAAATAAATTAAATTCATTAAAAAAATTTAATTAATTAACATTCAAATAATCAATCAAAATATTTAACATGTATCAAATTGCTTTAATTATTAACAATACAAAATTCGTTACCTTCAACAACTATTATTATTCAATTACTGTTTTCAAAATTAATTCTGATGTTTATTTATTTAAATTGCAAAATATTGATATTATTATCACAACAATCATCTTACGTACACCTTATTTACTTAACATTCCACAATGCACACAAATAAATTCACTATGTTTTATTTACAAACTCTTGTTATTAACTGTTCAGTTTTTTCGCACTTCATTGTCCCAATTTGCCATGTCAAAAACCATTAAACACAATGTTTATACTGTCTTTTATTGTTTTAATAGTTTACCCTCCATCGTCCCAGATAAGTCTTGGTTTTACATAACATCGTTCAATTTTATTACCACACAAATGACTGTTTTGTGTGTTGTAACCATACAAACTAAATTCATTCAGCTTATTCAAATACTCATGAAACCAGTCTACGTTAGGTATTTTTGTTAAGTCTCCGTCATTAAATTCATTCACTATCGGGTTAATTATTTTTACCAAATCATTATAATCATTGTTACTCAAATATACTTTTAAACTTTCCTTCCATTCACCATACTTTCTATTTAAGTTATATAATTCTGTTACTTTCTCCACATACACTTCTCTGTTTAACTCTCTCTCATCACAATACCAAATCATGCTTTCAACATCATTATTACAGACAGAGGGTACACAATTATACAACATCAATATACTCTTTAATTCATCTACTAATATGGGTCTCTCGCCCTTCATAAAAAACAACATTTGTGAACACTCTGGTTCAGAAAAATTAATGGGAAAATTTACCCTCTGCCCACATTCAACTACTATACTATTCTTCCACTCTCTCTCTACTTCATCAATACATATTAACATTTCATAATCACATTCTACATATTCATCAGTATTTTCTCCATTATTCTTTACCCCCACTATACTCTCAGAATTGTAATTAATATCATTATCTTCACTATTTAACATTACATCTTCCATTATTTCGTCACTTTTAATATTTGGCATACTTATAACATTGTCACCTAACTTCTCAACACTCTGTTCTAATTTATTCAGACTAGTTACTATTGCTTCATTATTATTTTTAAAACATTTATTCATTTCTTTAATTTGGTTTGTTAACTCATCGAATTTACTGTCAAAACTATTCTTTTGAACATCGAATTTCTCATTTATCTCGTTTTTCTGTTCAGTAAACTTTACACTCTGTTTTTCTATCATTGCTTGTATTGCTTTAAACATTTCATACGTATCGTCATTTTTTTTACTTTGGATAGGTGTCGATTTATATTCGACATCTTTCATTATTTTTTATTCGGTCAACTGACTCTCTAAATTACTGTCATTCGTTTGAACTCCCGAATCGCTATTTAACTGACTTTCTATCTGACTGCCAGATAAGCTGACGTCATTATTATCTGCCATTTTTCTTAAATCTTTTAGACATATAATTCTTTATAAAATATTATTATATGTAATACATACTTATTAAAAAAAAATTCTACTCACGCATACTACAAAAACATGACATAACCTTACTACTTGTACGTCTATTTTACGTACACACAAAAATTTTATTTTCTACTCCAAACAACCATTCTGTTCTCCACGTGGCCTATATTTATATAAATTTATTTATATAAATTGGCCCTACGTTCGGGCGCCATTGATACTTTTCAATAAATTGATAATTTAATAAAACTAATAAAATGTGATTGATTTTATTTTTATTCAAACTTTACTGTTTACTGTCGAGAGCCATCTTGTGTTGCCAACTACGTCTGAAATATATGTTCTTACCATTTTAAGGGTCCTTTTCGGCGAACAGGAGATCATAATTGGTTGTTTGAAATGACTACTTCGATTTACTATACTCAAATAAACTTGTGTTTATTCATAATTTAGTTTTACTGTTGCATATTAACGACAATGACAAAATTACTCCTCCCATCTTTTATACTTTTACTATTTTAACATTGACAGTGTACAGGCTTTATTCTGACCACAACTTTCAAACGTTATTGATAATTAAACTGTTGAACACTAAAACAAATACTGTAAAGAAATAATACTCAACTAACTTCTCTTAACTTAAACCAGCGCCTTTGTAATTACGTAATTCAAACTCACACATACACACTCACACACTTTCACATTAGACAAGTTATATTCCCATTAGAGCTCATATTTTAAATTAAATTTTCCCCCTCTGTTCTTGTACTGTATGAAAATAATAAAATTTTTTAATTTACTTTCCTGTTATTACGTTGAAGGTACCCTCCTACAATGTCTTCTCGTATACACGCACTGATTTATTGCCGAACTGTTACATGATTATTTACTTATTATTTTCTCACTGTACCTATTCGGTTTCGAAAATACTGTTTTAGATGATCAAATCTTAAAAATTTTTACATTTTTTATGTTGCGGGCGATACAAAGAACTTCGCCCAAACCGGCGAGCCGGGCAGACGCCACAGTTGTTTTGCGTCCGATCTGTTCAGATGTTCATAGCCGACTACTTTGTTATGTGTGTGTCACCACGCTGCTGGAGTTGACACACCCTGCATTCCTCGTTATGTAACGCACTGACGTAAGGTGGTATGATGATTCGTTACATAACTTGTTGACTGGTTTTGTGTCCTTGAAGCTCCCCTTGGCACAGTTTGTTGGTTGTTTTCACTCGTTCCAATAATTATTTGATTTAATTTTGTATTCAATGTCCCAAGCAGTGCTGTCACTGTCGCTTTCGTTGCTGACAATAAATATACCTTTTGTTTATAAATTTGTCCCTATCATCGAAAAATGTTATTTGTTTTTTAAAAAAATATACAAATTGCTTTATTACCCCAAAATAGGCCCGTTACACCGCCAACATACTTTTCCTCTTAAAGGAGTGTTATCGTCTACTCTTTTTACTTACCTTATGCTCACGCTAATCTGCCTTACTGCGCTCAGAAGATCTCACACTATTTTTCGGTCGCCACGATTTTTTATGGTTCAAAATCGAAACTTTTAAATTAACGTTTAGCCAGATTCGTTAAGCGAAATCTTTCATACTGGATAAGTGATGGTAATGTGGCGTAATAATTAACTTAAAACATTGTTACACTACTAATTCATTTTATTAAATTTCATTTTTAATTTACGTTCTCATTCAGTTCTAAATTTCAACCAACTCTTTACTGCAAATTATTCCTTTAAAAACATTTTAATGAAATTACATGGATGTTAATTCTTGTTTATTCTAATCATGAAAAACTGAGATAATTTTAGCGTTATTTTTCTAATTGCAAACATATACTGATACAACAACAAAAGATACATGTTCTAACATACTTACTCTACATTCTTTATTTTATCATTTTAAAGCGACCCAGCAATGCCCATGCACAACACACATACCATTTCACCCCCCCATTTCATTTATTAATTTTTTGGCCCCATTAAACTGTTATGTAAAAATACGTTTACTTGGGTAACGGCGTCTCCTATCTCGCATCTAGTAGCGTGGCCCGCACCAAGTCCTCGTTCGCATGTCCAAACAAAAAAACTATGAGCTCATCTTCTTAACTTCGAATCACTTATAACAGTTGTGATTTAGCTAGTGCACTTTTGACTAATACTCCGGTTTTTTACCGGTTAGGTCGATCGACCTTGTTATTTGCCCGGGCGGAAAATTTAGTTCAACCACGCGTGGTCTATGTTACTAGTCAACTGGTGAAACGGCGGGTAATTAAATCCCCACCTTGTCTGACTGTTTCTGGGCACATACACGGCCACTGCGATTACACAGCTTTTCGTTACCGTTTAGGTAGCATGGTTTTTCATTGGGCACAGGTGTTGACGAGGCTGACTGGCGAAAATGTTGAGGCTGTGGAAGGCGTGGCCTCTTAAGAGTATCCGTCAGCAACGAACCGCATGGAATAAAGTTTTCGTCTCTCGCCATTTTTTGTGGCGTCCCTTTGGAGTCTGATCTGCGTCGTCCACGCGCACATGGTCATGTTGCGCGTCTTTGTACGTGCCTCAATGCTTAACTACCGCCGTGTGTTTAGACTAGGCATCGCATTCCATTGCCAACTCGCCGTTCACAATCTCACTTCATTGTTCCTTGGACGACAATTTTACTTCACATAGGGACTGACCGTGCAGAGGGAAAATATAATATTATAAATTTTTAATAAAATGAAAACCCTTCCCTTTTGCCCCGTTACAGGAGATTCAGTTGTTAACAGCAATATAAGTACGAACTAAGAAAATTATGAGAACATGAAAAATTGTGTAATTAAGTTAATGGACTGATATGTTATTATGACTTATTGTTATATAGTTGTATATATTTTGCTACTTAATGTTATATTTATTATATGTATACTTAGTTATATTTATTTATATATTGCTTGTGTTGTGGGGGGTTAATATTTCTCATTGTATTTTGCATCAGTTAAACTGATACTGTTATTTGTTAAATATTTTTATCTATCCCATGTGTTTACACTATTTGGTATTTAAACAAATATTTACTATATGTTAATACATCTGTTTAAGAATGTGTACAAATTCATTTTTGTGGTTGCTAATGACCGTTGCTGTTGCAGCGACGTTATAAATAAATAAAATTATAAAAAAAAGTATTTTCAAGACTGTACTTTTGACAAAATGTTTGTTGACTCTTCAGGAGGTAACCTACATAGCTTACCATACGCGATGCATCCATCTTATATTGTATTATTTAAAATATTACAATGAAGTTACTATTTAACTGAGCAATATTGTTTCCCATCTGTATTTTGTATTACCCCTCTGCTCTCACATGCTCTCTCTTTCCCGCATTTTCTCCATACTTAGTTTATGGCTGCCAAAATGCTATTTAAATCTCTCCTTTAATTCAGTTTCTGTTTATCTGTTGTTGCTATGTCAACGTGGCCTTACCTGTAAATGTTCCTTCGCTCTCGGATTGCACAATGACATGTGCTTACACTTCTTATTGTTATCTCATTCACTGTTCAATTTTCATTATTCTTTGGTTGTACTTGCAAATTCATTAACCATCCAATAAAAATGTTTTGTGAAATTTGATTGGACACAAAATTGCGTTTATAGGGGGATTTCCCTATTTGACCTGAACAATAAGGGTTTTAGGCTAGAAACTGTTCGCACTTTCCCTCAATTTAGTTCATGAATTTTTTACAATATTTTGCTTGCCTATTATAATTTAGGTCTCCTTGTTGCCATTACACAATTAGAAAACTGTTTAAAGCAAATTTTATTACTTCTTGAGTACATTTTTGGACACAACATGAGTCACTGCCTTCTTTTTGAAGTATACTGTTCAGTGGCAACTGACTAATGCATAGTTTGGTGGCGTGCATGGTTTCAGATGGTTCTATGCACACTATTGTTGCATCTCTTTATTGAATTATTGAATCTCTTTAGGTATGGGTCACATGCTTAAAGGAATTTTTCGTTCATTATGTATGTGCTGCAATGACAGTATTCACACTCAGGGCCGTGTTTTCTGATCTGCATCTTGTTGCAATTCTCCACACTATGAATAGTGAAAACTTCAGTTGCTCGGCTCCACATTATTTATAACAGAAAACCTTCGTTGCTTGGATCTACATTATGTACAATGAAAAACTATTGCTGCTCTGCTCCATATTACGTATAATAAAAAAACTTTTCATTTCTCACACGAAAATGTCATTCATGCTAAATTACTACAATGGGCCAAAAATGGAAGGCCAAAGTTTTAGAAAATTGTAAAATTTAAAATGCATATTAGTTCTTGGTATCCAAGTCACGTATGAACAGTAAATTATTATAAATAAATCACCTTATATCCGTCGTGTGACTTCGTTACGTCGATTAAAATGACGCGTTTCGGAACATCTGTTCCATCATCAGATAAAATCGCTCTATTGAGGTCGTTAAACGTTAAAAACACATGTTACACATAATTGTCCACTATGTAATTCACTTGCTTCCTAAATGGTGCGCACCACGACGAAGCCGATCGGACACTGAACTATTATCTGAGTGATTACGCCTAAGCAGGTTCAAAGCTGTATCGTATAGAGGGTTGGATTTAAAATTTAAGTGGTCATTCAATATGAAGTCTCGGCTGTTTATGTTATTATATGCTTTGTATATTTCGAACTCCTCTATTGCGTCCATGTAACGGCCTTTGTTGCACACATGTAGGGGTATCAAATTAGATTTAAAATCAGTATAATTATGATTGTGTAAGATTAAGTGGCGGGCAAAGTTGGACTTGATATTATTTAACAAAGTGAGATTATTTAGGTGACGTTTTGGTGTGTGTTCTTTAAATCGTTTGAGGAAACCTCTCCCCGTTTGACCAATGTAAAAACTGTTGCAGTCGTTACATGATAATTTATATATGCTGGATTTCTTTTCTAAAGGTATGGGTTTTCTATGACGTAGTATTTTTAATAGACTATTGTTTGTTTTGAAGGTAGCAGTAATATTCAATTTATTAAATGTGGAGGTTAGAATCTTTGGCATTATATTTGTGTATGCGGTAGAAATAAATGTTATTTTTGTATCCTTATCTATTGGGGGGTTGGATTTTCGAATTTTATGTTTCTTGATGAGATTATCAATCAACGTGTTTTGGTAACCATTAGCTAAAGCTATATGTTTAATGGTATTCACCTCCTCACGGTAATCATCATCACTGAGAGGTACTGCCAACAGACATTGAATAACAAAATCAATAATTGCGTAAATTTGTTTAGCGAATGCACACGTCGCTTCCTGAAGCCTATTAATACTAAAGCTCCCGAACTCACTGGCCTACCCAAAATTCATAAACACGACATACCGGTCAGACCACTCGTTAATTTTACCACAGCGCCCGCATACAAAACAGCTAAAAAACTCGTCAAAGTAATCAAAGAAAACATAAATTTAAAGAACAATCATAGTGTCACAAACAACACGGATTTTATTAATAAATGTAAAAATGTTGATATACTACCAAATTATAAGTTAGCATCGTTTGATATAGTAAATTTGTATACTAACATACCAGTAAAGGAAACACTAAATATCTTAAAAGAAAATTTATTAGAGAATAATAAATTAAATATACAGACGATAAACGAGTTAATTGGTTTACTTGAAACTATCTTAGAACAAAATTACTTTGCTTTCAATAACCAATTTTTCATTCAGGACGATGGATTTGCCATGGGTTCACCTCTCTCTGGTCTATTGGCTGACGTTTACTTGAATTTTTATGAAAACTCGCATTTGCTCTCACATAACAAATACAAAAATGATATAATATTTTATGCACGTTATGTAGACGATACCTTTCTAATTTTCAATGGTACTGTACGACAGATCGAAAACCTAAAACATTATATGAATAATATTAATAAAAACATTCAATTCACGTTGGAAACTGAAGTGGATAATAAATTGAATTTTTTAGATTTGTCTGTCACTAAACACGTAAATAAATTGAAATTTAATATTTATAGAAAACCGACTATCACTGATGTGACAATACATGCTGACTCTTATCATCCATTTTCGCAAAAGATGGCAGCTTATAATTACTTTATCCGCAGATTGTTGGCAGTACCTCTCAGTGATGATGATTACCGTGAGGAGGTGAATACCATTAAACATATAGCTTTAGCTAATGGTTACCAAAACACGTTGATTGATAATCTCATCAAGAAACATAAAATTCGAAAATCCAACCCCCCAATAGATAAGGATACAAAAATAACATTTATTTCTACCGCATACACAAATATAATGCCAAAGATTCTAACCTCCACATTTAATAAATTGAATATTACTGCTACCTTCAAAACAAACAATAGTCTATTAAAAATACTACGTCATAGAAAACCCATACCTTTAGAAAAGAAATCCGGCATATATAAATTATCATGTAACGACTGCAACAGTTTTTACATTGGTCAAACGGGGAGAGGTTTCCTCAAACGATTTAAAGAACACACACCAAAAGTCACCTAAATAATCTCACTTTGTTAAATAATATCAAGTCCAACTTTGCCCGCCACTTAATCTTACACAATCATAATTATACTGATTTTAAATCTAATTTGATACCCCTACATGTGTGCAACAAAGGCCGTTACATGGACGCAATAGAGGAGTTCGAAATATACAAAGCATATAATAACATAAACAGCCGAGACTTCATATTGAATGACCACTTAAATTTTAAATCCAACCCTCTATACGATACAGCTTTGAACCTGCTTAGGCGTAATCACTCAGATAATAGTTCAGTGTCCGATCGGCTTCGTCGTGGTGCGCACCATTTAGGAAGCAAGTGAATTACATAGTGGACAATTATGTGTAACATGTGTTTTTAACGTTTAACGACCTCAATAGAGCGATTTTATCTGATGATGGAACAGATGTTCCGAAACGCGTCATTTTAATCGACGTAACGAAGTCACACGACGGATATAAGGTGATTTATTTATAATAAATTGTAAAAGTGTGTGGGGCATCATGTTATGAGCAGTTTTATTCAAAATACAAACTTGGTGTCTGTAATAATTTGACAGAATTAATATCTCTAAGCACGTTTTGTAAATTTTGGACCGACTATAAAAAGTTGTGAGCTGTGATTACAAAAAACTTTACATAGTGTTGTTGGTTATGCATATTTGTGAAAAGTGTTAGATGTAGGCCTAAAGATATATATGGAAACATGCATAAACTTAAAAACTAGTACTGAATTATCATTAATGAATTATGGTTATAAACTTGACTAAAAAATTAGCAAAAAATTAAAAAAAGTAACTACTGTATTTGGCAGTGCAGTAATTCAGAATTTTAAGTGTTTATTATTTGATTGTGTGCTTAACAGTTGTTTTTTAATTTAAAAATAGTTTTTTTTATTAACAAGAGTAATTGGAGTTTTTATAATTTTTCTGATAATTAAAATATCTAATATTGAAAATTATCTAATATTAATGTATTTCAGCCAAAACAATGAGCGAGGGAGCTCACTAGTCATAGATTAATGAAAGACTTGATCATTATAATGCATTATTGTGTGTGTGTTGGATTCAGTAAGGAATTAAATTAAGATTCTATTAAATATATTTTTAAGTAACAGCTATAGCAAGATACAAGAGGAAACATAAACAAAAAAATAGTATGGAAGTTAACGGGAAAGTGCCCAGAAACGGTACTTTCAATTGAGTGTAGAAATAAAAGAAAGCAATATCTTATTTTTCTTTTGTTACTTTAACTCTTGGTGGTAGTGACATTTGTTTAAGTTCTTGGTAGTTTGTATTATTTCAAGTAGGTATATTAACAGAATTGTTTATTTGTAGGTTTGTTGAGAATGTTATCCCAAGTGCTGATGAACAAACAGTTGAGGCATCCAGGAATGCCAGCCCATTTGCCAGTGGTTGGCCCCTTGGGCAGTACAAGTTTGGCTGGAGAAGAACAGGATATTTCTTCTATAGTGCTTGCACTACGCACTCTAGGAAGTTTTAATTTTGATGGTAAGTGTACAGTGTTCATAACGTTAATTTTACTAATAATTGTATTGTCTGTTGCAGAATGTTCAATTTTTCATTTGCATTAATAGGAAGTTGTGGTAAGATTTAATTAAAAAACGAAGTTAATTCTTCATCTCCAGTAGCACATAATTGAGCTAGAGTTGTATTTTTACTGTTTTTGATTTTCAGGATTTCTGTAGATATCTTTCAGTTTCTGGCAGGTAATATTTTTTCAGCATTATGACTTCAGTATTTTCCTATTAAGACTGTACATCTCCCATTCTTTCCCATTAGAATGGCTTCCATTCTAGTGGTATTTTTGCACAAGATTATCCAGTAAATTTCATGTTCACATTTTTTACTTGCTTGAGTTGCGAAGTTCTTCACATCTCCACATTTGACATTCAGTGACATTTTTACACCTAACAACAGAACTAGGAGAACCAGATTTTTTGTTATAAATTATGTACTTTATGATGACAATACTTAGAACTTCTTAGTAGAGTCTTCTCGTAAAATAGTTACCAGACTTGGAGTTATTTCAAAGAAATATTTCAGGAAGGGAAATTCATTTGGATGTTTACAGTGTTGTGTGAGTTACTGTGGCCATTGACTAAATATACTGTAGTAATTGTGGCAGTCTTTAAATTTACAGTGCTAGAGAAGATTTGGGCTGCTGGAAACTGCTTATTTATTTATATGTTATAATAAATCAATTAAAGAACAGTTAAATTTCAAATAGGATATTTAATACTGTTACAGTCTTTTTCTTTACCCCCCCTTATTATAAACTTTTTACTTACCTCTTACTTCACTCGCCGTGACTTACCAAAAACAGAAGATTCCCAACTTATAGGTCGCCACCAATATTTTTAAACAAAGGACAAATATGGAAACCTTAATACATTTTCCCCTTATTTACTCTTAATTACTTACCAGGTCCGATTAGGCGAGATTTTCCATACAGGACAGGTTATGTTAAACGGGCGTAATAACTTACTCTAACACATTCGTGATAATACAAATACTATTTTATTTGACATAAAAATTGACTTCTTTCTTTTCCTTTTTTACTTTACTTATAATTTTTATCAACAAGGTCACAATATCAAAATATGTAAATTATATATACAGTAGACGCCCTCTTAACCGGTCAGCTTGGGACCAGGGTGAAACACTATTAATTATATCAAATATGAAACTCTTACCTTAGGGATATCTCCAAGGTTCTACAGACGAACACAGCTGCAGAAAGGATTATTTGAAGGTTATTAGTACACATATAAATACACAGTTTGTTTTAAAACAAATCGCTTCTAGTTTATTAGCCAAATTACTTCGTCAATTAAACACTAGTCTATTACTTTATATTAGTAACACATTGAATTCAAACAGATTAATAAATGAAATCTTTCTTAACCTATAACAAATTATATATTTTTGAAGAAACCAGTACGTTTTTCCCTCTTTTCCCCTTGCTCTTATATTTAATAAAAAAACCCTTTCTCTTAGAGATCTCTATTTGTTTTTACGTTTTAAGTTTTAGTTTTATGATGAATAATCATCATTTATTTAACATTGGTTTAAATGTTAATATGCTGTGAGTTTAGTTACCCATCCATTACGTTTTCTTCTGGTTTGCTACGCCGTCTCGTGATAACCGTTTTCCTCGTTTTTACGCACTCCGGCACTATTAACATCGAGTTTGGTTGTTGTTAAATACTTTATGCACTGGAAGATGTATACTGTATATGTTTTTTATATAGCCGGCTTTAAATTTGCTCGAACACTATATAGTTAATTGGCTGCGCTATATTGTACACTGTTTATAATTTTATTGTAATGTATTGTATAATTTATAATATTCTTACTGTTTTATTAGATAGGCCGTTTTTATTGTACGGCCTATCTTGCACGTCCGAGGCCACTGTTTTTGATTAACGAACTATGCTGCTTCCTACTACTGTCTGATATGATTATTCTGGTGACAAACTGCATACTGTGATTCACAAAGACTGCTGCTGGAGCTATTACGTAATATGTCTAGACAGTTGTTTATGCTAACAGTGTGTTGCTGTTAAACTGGGGCACCTCACAGGTGGATACTGACAATTAAAAATTAAAACTGATTTGAATTAAAACTGGGGTAGCACTCAATTCTGTACTGTTACAATACCCCCCCCCCCCATGAGAGATTGGATGCCGAAGCATACAAACTCTTATTGCCTAAAACCTAAGAGGATCAGTGAGGATATGGCGCCGCAACCCCCCTGAACTCTCTACTAAAATCATGGGTACTTACCCCCCTAGTCCGGTGACTGTGGCTGCACCCATCCGATCTTACTGGACTTCTCTGTTCGAGATCCCAACACCATAAGCTCGGACAGATACCCGCCACAGTATCGCCTGACTCTGCAACATTTAGTTAAAAGATTAACAAAAAGGCCTTCCAATATACCGTATCCACAACTGATTGGTTTCCTCTTAGCCGTACTGGTTCATTGACAAAGTACTGGTTCATTTTGTTTTTATTATAAAGTATAATATTATGACGTGTCGGCTACATCATAATCCAGGGAACCTGTGATAATTGACACTAGCCAATTATACAGGTTGCCTACGTTGTAACAAACTGAAACTCAAAACACAAGACTAACAAAATTACAATTATTCTAATTATAGGAAACAAGAGGAGGGGTTTAACTGATTTATGCACTCACTTTAGTATGTAACAAAGATGACATCCCTTTTATTCACATAGTATACGTAACGCTTTACAAATAAATATTTTATTTTCTCTGAGATTGTAAGGGGGTTTTCTATCTAAAATAAAATGATCATTTAGATAATGAGTTTACCTCGGATCCGAGTCTTTCTTTTTCTTGTTAAGAATTTTCAAATTTACCATACTTGATTATATGATTACATTATTCCTTAAGTACCATTTGAAGAATGGTTTTATTTAGTTGAGCAACTTTTGAAGTTACATAATGAAAGTTAAGTTACAACTGTAATGGGGCAAAAGGGGGGCTTTTTATTTTATTAAATTTGGGTTTTATTTTATTAAAATATTATTAAATTCAGTTTCATCTGTGTGGACAGCCACGTGTTCAAATGAAGCGTAGTTAGAACAAAGGACTTGTGAGGTGATGCCAATGTAATGGAATGTCGTGTTGTTGACGGTGATATGATTCTTGGAACTTTGCGGCTGTGTGACACCCGCACACAAGCGCGCTAACTCCAGCAGGTGCGCAAACTCCAGCAGGTGCGTAAACGACGCCAAGTTAGTAAAACAACATGGCTTGAAGATGAATTTTGTCCAGCACGTGGTCTCAACACGACGGAAACAAGATTAAGTCCTGCCCACATTTGTGACGTAAACCTCTGGACACAAATATCGTCGACGTCCAACACACGAAAATCACATGTGTTGGCTGAACAGTAACAATGACTTTGGTACACAAGGCATTGGTTTCCGCCTTGTCGAAGAATTGAAAGTGGAAGGGTTTTGGTGAAGGCTCTTCCCAGTTCTCTCACCGACGCTTACCTGGCCAGGTAAACGCCCCACGGGGCTCATTAAAAAATCGTGAATATCAAGTAAAAGTGAGTTTCAGTTATCAAAAATGTGAAAGTGACTATAGTTTTCGGCAGGAAGAAGAAAAGTAGATTATAACTGTTTTCGAACCTACAACTAAATGCGTAAGTGAGAAGCCGAGTTCGGAGGAACCCCTCGTTGCCGGCAAGGGTATTGCACAATGTATCAAATAATGTTCCTAAATAATTAAAAGGGGGTTTTTATTTAAATGGAATGAATGTGAGTGCGAGCAGGCTGGGCTGTTTATAATAAGGTAAGATGTTTTAAGTAAGTTTAGTGGTACCAGATAATGTTTCAATTATTTCAAGAAAGTTGTATTCAATTTAAAGTTTGGCTAGAAGTAATAGACTGTTTTTAAAGATACAGAAATGAATACAGAATAATTTGATGTTGAAAAAATTTAAAGAATAAAAATAAAATTTAATTTGTTTCTCTTCACAAAAGGCGAGTTGCGTCAGTTATTCATATAACCTTTAAATCACTCTTGCATCTCGACGTTCGTGTGACGGATTCTGGGATGAGAGGGCAAAATATAAGGTAGGTGGAAGATAGATAATTTTATTTATTTGTATTTGTATTTAATTAAAAGTAACACAACATATGATTACAAGAATTGGTGGTTACACCAGTTTAGATCTTAGAGTTTATTAATTGTCTTTTGAAAGTCTTTTTCATCTTTAATTACTTATATTTCAAAATATGTATAACTCACGGAAGATGAGCTCCCGCGTCACCTCTTATATTATGGTTAACTGTCCGTGTCTTGACGAGTGATTCTTCCGTACTCTTGTAGTCGAGGATTGTCCTAGGGGTAGTCTGTCCAGTAATGATGAAATGGATGTGATGGTGCCAGCTAACGTGAAATCGTCAGGATTCTCGGCGATAGAGTAAAGGCAGTATAGGTCGAAGTCGTCACTTTTCACTGTTATTCACATCACCTGTTTAATTGCACCGTCGTGTTGGAGTTTACTTATTGTTTGTACATTATGTTGGAATTTCTTTTAACTTGAACAATATTTGACTGGTTATTTAACTTACAGGAGATGTCACCTCTTATACACGTTTTTCCTTTTTCTTACATGTTTGTTTCACAAAAATTTACTCACTACATTTTCGTTACTTATGTCTAGCTGTCCACACGTTTAGTGGAAGTTAACACTTAAATTAAAATACACACAAAATAACATTTTGTGAAGAGCCCCAGCGTGGAGCTGTTTACAGTTAGAAAGCCGCATCGTTAATCCCTAGTTGTTACAACAGGAAAGTTGCAACGACGCGGAGCGAATACTCCGCCATAATATAGTTCCATCTTTTATTTAATACTACAGTCTTACAGTTAGACAAAATAAACAATCGAGATTTTCCTCGTATACTGAAATTATTACACCTATTACTAGTGACTTTAAATTATTAATTCTTTATATTATGGTTTACACGTATTTCTTATTTAATGCCGGCTCGGTATACAAGTTGAATTCGGAATTCACAGGTCATAGCATGATAAGTTTAATAAAGGGTTAACAGTTTTATTCTTTAATTTTTTTTGCTTCCACAATTTTAATTAATTAATACTAGTTAAATTTTCTTATTTAAGTCTCATCACTACCATGAGTTAGTCCAGGGGTAATTGGTTTAATAGTGCGATTTAATGTTTTTTAACTAACTTCCCATTCTTTGATTTCTATTATTAAATAATTTTTTTTTTTACAATTTAAATCGTCACAATATGCATTTGACTACATTGTAATATAGCTTCTAAATTGTCCAACAGTTACCTGGATCAATTAAAATTTAACTATCATGTCCATCGGCTCATCTTCAACAAGTTACATGGTTCAACAATATAACTTAACCCTAGAAGATACAGTGTTAACAGAACAGTATAAGTTTACAGTAGTACATATGCATTCCAGACAAGTTAAATAATATTCCCAGTACAATATTGCCCAGCCAAAATAGCACATCAATTATACAATTTATATCCTTAACTACTTTATATATATAGAACAAAACAATTTTTTTTTTACCCCCCTAATAGTCCCTTAACCCCTGATACCCGTCTACTGCGTTCTGCAGCTATTATGTAATATGTCTAGACAGTTGTTTATGCTAACAGTGTGTTGCTGGTTAAACTGGGGCACCTCACAGGTGGATACTGACAATTAAAAATTAAAACTGATTTGAATTAAAACTGGGGTAGCACTCAATTCTGTACCGTTACAAGGGGGTCGGCCGGTTAACAAAATGGCCTGTTAAACCGAACAAGATCAATCACTTATACAGTACTGTATCGTTAAAAGTTGTTTATTTTACAGACATAACATTAACACTGTATACAGTATTTCAGTTACACTTTAAAAAAATCCGTGATTGTTTTTTGCTTTTTAAGTTTGAATGAATTTTTAAAAGCGTGGTCACGCCACTTTCGCATAAACGTGACATCGACACCAGACGCCTCACCTTGTTGTTCGACGTATCGCACTGCCAGCTGTAATGCTTCCAATGTGTCTTTGTGACTGACTTTTCCCTCACTGTCTTCTTCTTTTTCTTCTATGATCCCATCTTCGTCAATATCAGTTTGCTGGCAGACAACACTTATGATTTCCTCATCAGCCAAAGTTTCGTTTTCAAGCTCTTGATCACCATTTATCCATTCTTCGACATCTCTTTCTTTGCATTCTGCCATTATTTTTTGCAGATCACAGAGTAAACTTTGATTGTCGTTATCTGGGACACGTGTATTTTCTTCCGTTATCTGGTCAACGTAATTCTCAATGCCTGGCCAAGCTTTCCTCCATGATTTTATAAAAGCAGTGTGAGGAATTTCTTCAAACGCAGCTGCTATCATGTACACCACATCTTTGATGTTTATAGTCTTTACAGCGTCTACAAGTCCTGAGTTTTCATCTTCCATTTTACCCAAAATTTCAGATAACAATTTTCGCCTATACCGTCTTTTGAAACTTGCAATAACTCCCTGGTCCATAGGTTGTATGAGACTAGTTACGTTAGGAGGCAAAAATAAAACGCTGATGTCTTCCTCACATACTAATTGATCAGCACTGGGGTGGGTCGGTGCATTGTCAATGACAAGTAGAGCTTTTACAGGCAATTTTAGATTGATTAAATGGCTTTTAACTTTTGGTATGAATTGCGTTATAAACCATTCTTTGAAAAGATGGGAACCCATCCACGCAGTTTTTGAGATCTATAGTAAACCGGGAGGGCTTCCATATTAACATGTTTAAACACACGCGGTTTCTTCGATTTACCAATCACAAAAAGAGGAAGCTTATGTGTACCCGTGGCATTGCTACAGAGAGCAACAGTCAATATTTCTTTGTTAACTTTCATTCCCGGTGCAGATTTTTCATGTGCCATAGTGAAAGTTTGTTTTGGTAGAAGTTTGAAATTTAAGCCCGTTTCATCTAGGTTATATATCTGCTCTGGTTTAAGTTCTTTTTTGTTTATGATTTTTACGAGTTCTGTTGTAAATTCATCTACTGCTCCTGGATTAGCGGACAGCTTTTTCCCACACACATCAAGCACATGTGTTCCATGCCGTTTTTTCCACCTCGATAACCACCCATCACTAGCAACAAATTTGGCCTGGTTTTCGAGTTTTTTGTGAAAACATAAGGCCTTTTCTTTTAATATTGGCCCACTAATCGGCGTACCTTTTCGACGTTGTTGGACAAACGATACCCAAAGGGCATCATCAACAATCTCGTTGGTTGGTTTTCTAATTGTGCAACGGGACTTGAGTACTTTTTGTGATTCAACCTGCATACAGTAATCCTGAAGTGAATTTATGTTTCTCCGCCAGTCGTTGACAGTACTTTTTCCCACGCCTAATTCGTTACATATTAATTGTACCGATTCACCTTTGTCTAAACGTTCTAAGGGATTAAGTTTTTGCGCGATACTGATTACTACACGTTTCCGTTTTTTGTCACTCATGTTTGTAGCACACGAAAAAAATAATGAAACTGGGTGTACTTACAGTAGTACAGTACAGTAATAATCGACATGTCTTCACATTGACAAATCAACCACTAAACTGACTAAAGACGTTCAATAAAATAAACAAGTGCAAATCATGAAACTTTTGACATGCCGGTGAGCCGTGTCGGTGTAATTTCACATTTATGTTTACGCGGTACAATCGAAAGCCGCTTGATTACTAAAAACAAATAGAAAATGTAGAAACATCCATTTAATTAACGGATATTGAAAGCGTGGGAAACAGACGAGTCTGGACGGTTAAAGCGGCGGCCGGTTGATCCGAGGCCGGTTAAGAGGGCGTCTACTGTATACTATACGAACCGGTACTCTCGTTAATGTTTTCTTTCTCCCCCTTTATTACCTCACTCACTCTCTCATTCTTTTTACACTTTGTTTTTAAACCCCATTTAATGAGTTCATTACCACTTCTCTTTACCGACACACTTCTGGCCAAAAAAAACACGAATTTGTAACTTTATCTCCTTCTGGTATTTAGAGGCACATGGTTTAAACTACGGTGCACGATATCGTTTTCGTCTTTTTCACGGAACTATCCGCATTCACTTTCTGCACAGTTTTTCCGGCGATATTGTAAATTGTTTACTGTTATACGGTTTAAATTCACCTTTTGGTAGACCTACTTAGAACTTTTCGGTCTACCAAAAAATCGTCCGAGGCCACTGTTTTTAAGTAAACTGCAGAGGACTGTCATTTGCTGCTGTCCGATCCAAAGACTATGGTGACAATCTGCTTACTGTGATTCACAAAGACTGCTGCTAGCAAGCTATTACGTAATACGTCTGGCTTGGCTGTATCCAGACATCAACAATAACACTGTATGTTGCTGGTTACAAGGGGCACCTCACAGGTGAATGCTGACAATTGAAAAATTTACTGATTTAACTTGAAACTATGGTAGCACACAATTCTGTACCATTACAATACTCTGCACATAAAAAATTTTAATTTAATAATAAATAGAAATTCCTCTTGTATATTTATATCATAGATCTTAAAACGTGCTACAATAGGTTTCACAATTAAGCTTTTAAAATACCAGGAATTTATCTGTTTAAGGGAGAAAATTCATGTAAACGTAAGTTTATTTTTGTGAGTTGTATATATGATGCCGTCTGTTTTCATGTATAAAAAAAGGGTTTATTTACTTATGAAATTGAGCATGCAAATTAACTTTAGAAATTAAGAATTTGTGTACAGATAACTGCTTAGTGGATAAGTGTAGATCTGGTGCTAACATTTGTATACTATAGTAAGAAAATGTATGGGGTTTGGGCAAAATTATTTGGAGGCCAAGAAAAAAAAGTCATCTATATAAAAACTTTTTGTCTCAAATTAAAAAGTAATTTTTAGTTTTACTTATAATTTATTTCTTTGTCTTGAAAATTAAATCACCCAAATAATGTTTCTCCTCTTTCCTCATGCACTCATTTAACTTCACTCTGAACTTTCTCATCACTTGTTGGATTTCTGTTATGGTATTGTTGCAATTTCTGAATGTCATTGTTGAGTTCAGAGTTATCTGTGGTCAACAAATGAAAATTTATTTTGAGATAGCCCCAAAGGAAATCACAGATGGCAAGGTCAGGTGATTGTGGAGGCCATGAAATGTCACCATGTTTTGAAATCAGATAGCCAGCAAAGAATTCTTGCAGAACATCCATACAAACTCTTGCCATATGGGCGGTGACACTGTCTTGGTTAAAAAAAATCTGCTGATCTCCAAACTCATAGAGTTTTGGTTGTAAAGAAGTCACACAGCATTGCCATGTATTGATTAGAAGTTACCATTATCATACGATTATTTACTTGAAAAAAATTCTGACTTGAGCACTGCATTCAGACTTAAGTAGCAATAAAATATCAACCAACTGTGAAGTGTCAATTGGTGAAGTTCTCATGGGTTTCAGATAAATTTACCTTGGACCATATAATAAAATTTTATATGAAAACATGTCCCAAGGTATGTTGAAATACATAATTACTACATAGTAAATATAAAATAATGCTGGTAGAAGTCTTTGAAAGTATGTTACATTCTTGTACTAAGAAGCATGTCAAAAAGACCAGCTAAATCAAAATTTGGAAAAGAAAGCTTTCTTGTTGAATCAGATTGTGTGAAAGATGTGGACACTGAAAGTTAGTCTCAGTTTTAATTTAATTTGTCAAAGTGAACTGTGGAAAGATGAATTAGTATTTTACAGAAGAGGCTTGCTAATCTGAAATTCCAAGTAATCAGGATCAACTTAAAAAAAAAAAAATGCTTTTGAGATTTTTTTATTTTGTTCATGTGAAAGAGTATTAAAGACATTATTTTAGAATAGCACTGTTCTTCACAATAAGTTGTTAACTCTGGTAATGAAAACATGGGTAGCAGGTGCTGGCATTGTATGTACAAATCTTAGGGGCAGGTTGGTTTCTAGCATGGAGGATACAACACAGTAAAGAAACAGTGTGACTGCAGCAGTGGTAATGCCAGACGTTTCTTGAAAGACATTCATACTAGTCCTTCATTCTTCCTCCTTTAGTACCTGCTGTCACCGTTGACAGCTACTGCTAGGAATGAATTGCTTGTCAATCTTGCCTATAATATGTGAGTTCTGTTTTGAGTGGAAGTGTCTTCTTTTGAAGACAGTCTACCTCAATTCCTTAGACGTTTCAAAATTCCCTATGGTGTCTTTCTCAGCAATGCCCATTTTATGTTGAAGTAGTATCTTATGATTGATTGCTCCATAAACATTGTTGCAAGCAATAAGTTCATCGCATATTCTATAACAGTGGTTCCAACTTAAAAGTGCCTGAGGGCAACAATTAAACTCGGGAACCTACTGGCAGGCCACATCATAAGCAGTCAATTTATGACAAATAATGTAAATATCAGTATGGAGAACCATACATGACTTCCATGTTCTAAGATTTATATTTAAAATCATTTATGAAATGAAATGTTTCCATAGAAACTACTTCTTTCCACTTAGGCCTATTGCTTCAGCCTTAACCACAGTACTGTGGTCACTAACACATACCACCACATGTTATTGCACTCGATTTTCACTGATGGAAAATTTTCTTATGTAATATGGAAGTAAAATTACCCTTGTTAAAACATAAAACGTTGCAGGTAAACTACCCCTTTATCTTAACTGATCTTCACCAAAATCAATAGGTCTTGAGTCCTCTACAATTCAGGGATGCATGCAAAACATTATTTGATTCTGTTTGAATGTGCGGCAGTTATCGTTCGTCATAGAAACAATTACTCTTGTTAAAACATATCCTGGTTCAACTAGCCTCTTCATTTATAGATATTTCATCTACGTTTCTACAGTGGATTATTAAGATCTTCTTATCAGGGTACTTTATTTATCAAAATTAAGTACTTTACTCTTGTTACAACAAAAAATGTTTCAGGTAAACTGCCCTTTCCCCGTAACCGATCTTCACCAAAATCAATAGGCCGTGAGTATTCTACAACTCAGGCACATATGTAAAAAATTATTTGATTCTATTTGAATTTATGGCAGTTACCGTTCTTCATGGAAAACGTTCTCTTGTTACAACATAAAATGTTGCAGGTAAACCTACCCCTTTCCCTTAACCGATCTTCAACAAAATCAACAGACCTTGAGTTATGTACAATTGAGGACGGTATGCACAAAATTATTTGATTCTGTTTAAATGTGCGGCAGTTATCATTCATCATAGAAACAATTACTCTTGTTGAAATGTAAAATGTGGCAGGTAAACTACCCCTTTCCCTTAACCGATCTTCACCAAAATCAACAGGCCTTCAGTCTTTTACAATTGATGAAAGTATGCAAAAAAATGTTTGATTCTGATTGAATGTGCAGCAGTTACCGTTCATCATAGAAAAAATTACCGTTGTTAAAACATAAAATGTTGCAGGTAAACTACCCCTTTCCCTTAACCGATCTTCACCAAAATCAACAGACATTGAGGTCTCTATAACTCAGGAAGGTATGCAAAACATTATTTGATTCTGATTGAATTTACGACAGTTATCATTCGTCATAGAAAAAATTACCCATGTTAAAACATAAAACGTTGCAGGTAAACTACTCCTTTCCCTAAACCGATCTTCACCAAAAACAATAGGTCTTGAGAACTCTACAATTTAGGGCTGTCTGCAAAACATTATTTGATTCTGTTTGAATTTGCGGCTGTTATCGTTTGCCATAAAAAAAAATTACCCTTTATTAAAAAAAACGTTGCAGGTAAACTACCCCTTTCCCTTAACTGATCTTCACCAAAAACAATAGGTCTTGAGTACTCTACAAGTCAGGGCTGTATGCAAAAAATTATTTGATTCTGTTTGAATTTGCGGCTGTTATCATTTGCCATAGAAAGAATATCTATAGACAGACAGACACACACACAGACACTTTTCAAAAAATGACTTTTTTCATGTTTTGAGGGTAGTACAATCAGAATCTGCAATAGTCTCGAACACGATTTTTTTGCCATCACCATACTTCCATTTCCTTATGGAACATGGAAGTAAAAAGAGGTAATTTACACATTCAACATATCTTACTATATACCTTTAATAATCCAATATTTATTTAGTCAGAATAATAATAAAATTATTAAACATTATATATTTATGTAAAATCTTCAACGTTGAAACTGAGGTTGATCTGCTGCAGCTACTAAAGCAGGATTCCACATTCAGCTGAGCTGTTGCTGAGCTAAGGCTGCGGCTCTATGATATTTTATTACGCCAAATTATAAAATACTCGGGTCCCTAGTTCGGGCGCCAAATGTGATGCTCTATTCACATACCAATACACAAAGGTTTATTTTATTTTCCACCTACCTGTTTCGCCTTCCGCCTTCTGCCAGAGTCCGCAACACGAACGTTAAAAATGCAAATATGATTATAGGTTATCGCAAAAACTTACGCAACTCATTTTTTGAAGAGAATTAAAATTTTTTAATATGTACTTATTTCAGTTTTGTATTGTTATTCTTTTCCAATAAAAAAATCAAGACAAATTAAAATTTCCTTACATTTTTTGGCAAAACATCTTATATCGACAAAGTTAAAATCTACATCTTATGTAAACACATTTGATACTGTCTAAAACACATATTTTTTTATTTATCAAAAATTCGCCTTTCTTTTACGTTAGTACAATCTTTCAACGATAGTACAACTGGTTGAAATTATTTCTTATCTCTATTGAGTTTTATTTTGGCTACTATTATAAGTAATCTTGTTAAATAAATAAAACATTGAAAATGAACCAGTGTATAACCTCTATATTAGCACACACCCACTCATTCTGTTACATTGGTCTTTGAATAAACTCCGCCCCTGAGAGAACTCTATCGTACAAAGTATTGGTGTTTTATATTTTCCTTTTATAACGAACAATCACCAGTTATTTGGCATTGGTTCTAATATGCATATTAAATGTTCTAGTTACCCATACGCAGCGTACTCCTAGGGTTGGTTGCGCGAACTGTTGTTGAATACTTGCTTCGATCTCACGCACTCCGGTACTTGTTTAATACGTTTACTGTTTGTGTTCAAAGGTTTTTACTGTTTTATTGGTTCCACATTATACAATATGATAAAGTCGGCCGACTTAAGTTTATTCGCACTAATTTTTTGTAGACTGGCCGCGCATTATACTGTTTGTATGTTTTATAAAATAGAATAGATAGGCCTACTAATTATTTCAGCCTATCTTACACTCCCGAGGCCACTGTTTTAAATTAACAGACTTTACTGTCGGATGCTAATGTTCATTCAGTGGTGACAAACTGCAGACTGGGTTTCACACAAGCTTGCTGCTGGGTGGTTACGCAATCCGTCTGGGCAATTGTTTAGGCTGACTGTATGTATGTTGCATTGGGGCTCCCCACAGGTGAAAGTCTGGCAATTTGGAAAGTGCTTAAAATGATGATTTCAATTAATATAAAATTAAACTGGGGTAGCTTACCTACATGAAGTGAATTTAAAATCTTTATAAAATCAAGTCCAAAATCAATAAAATAAAAAACCTTCTAATTCGACCCATTACAATGAGCTGTAAATTACGGCTCATACAAGCGATACTTTATGGCTAGAGTGGCTCTACATGCTGTGTTATTACAGTGCTTAGAAATGGTAATTTGCTGCTACCATTCCGAGGTGCTGACTCCACGAGCAGTAATCACACTGTGCATTGTGTAGATGAGTGTTTAAAAATTAAATATTTAATGAAATAGTGGTAGTAATTCTTTTAACTATGGTTTCAATTTAATTATTTAATTGTTTAATAATTATAGTTAATAAAAACATAAAAACATTTAAGTTACACAGAATTGGTTGACAGTATGCATAGACTATAATTCTGGATATAATTATTTCACTACGACTCGGAACACAAAACTTTTTATGGGTAAAAACGTAAAAGTTTTACCTTATGACCTGAACCAGTTTTCACTTTTATAAAGCTTCTTCAGAGGTTGCCGCTGGTAGCACTGTCCGTCTTGTTGTTGGCGATGGAATCGATTTTCGAAAGATCGATGTTGTGTGTGTGGGGTGTGATATGTTCAAATAATGCGTGTGATTTGAATTGTGTCTGTTTGTTTAGGATGTCGTTTTTATTTGTTTTTGTGTGTTTGTATATTTCCAATTGTTCTAGAGTGTCTAGTTTTCGGCCTTTTGTGTGTACTTGTAGAACGTTCATGTTATTGTCGATGTTTTTGTATGTGTGCTTTGCTTCAATGAGGTGGTTTGCAAAGGTGGAGTCTGTAGTGGAGTGGAGTGCCTTTGTGTGTTCAATGTATCTAGGCCGAAACTAGACACTCTAGAACAATTAGAAATATACAAACACACGAAAACAAATAAAACGACATCCTAAACGAACAGACTGTAACGGGACAAAAAGGGCACAACCATTTTATATAATAATTTTATGAAATCCATTGGTAGAGACGTATTGGAAGTTATAACAAAGTAGGTGACTCATGTCCCAAGTTGAAGAGACCATACCATATAAGGTGAGGTATTTGCTTAATTACCATCACGTCACTCTTGGATCATGAGAGCTCCACATGTTTTCGATGTTACAACGAACTTCCGGAGTCGAGAAACGTCTAGAATCTTCGATGCTTGAAGGCGGGAGACGGGTGGACATCCGTTTGAAACACAGATAGCGTGCCCAAGCCATCTCAGATAGCCCCCAGTCGCCAGTTCACCATCAAACAGTACGGTTGCATTGTAATAGTGTCAGGAGGCCTACGTGGGCACGTACTTAGGCCTGCCCCAAGTTTAACAGAGAGTAATGAAGTGTTAAAAACGTTTTAAAAATAACCCCAGTCTTGTACTCGGGAGTTCAGCACACCTCATCAGACAGAACATATGTAATTTAACCGTAGCCTCGGGCGAATTTTTGGTAGGCCGAAAATGTTAAAGTAGGCCTACCAAGAAGTGTATTGCAATGTAATGGAACAGTAAACAGTTTTATAACAGTAGTAACAGTTTTATAAAATGAGTTTGTCGTAGTTTCGTGAAGAAGGCTTGACCGACATAGTGCGCAACACCTGGAACCTTGTGCAGATAAGTACAGTGCGAAAATAAGTTTTTTTTTGGACAAAAGTGTATATAGTAAACATTAATAATAATGAGCTCAATAAACGGGGAGTAAAAAGAAAAAGTAAGAGAAAGAATGAGAGAGTGTGTGAGAGAAAAAGGGGAAAAAGAAAAAGTAAAAGAGAGAGTACTGATTTGTATATGAAAATTTGGTTATGGAATTTTATGTTTTATAATTGTTTATAGTACCACATAAAAAGAATGTAAGAAAAACAGAAGTTAGTTTTTGATTAAAATAAATAAGATTTGTTAGTATCATAAACATGTGTTAAGTGTAGTTATTACGCCTAATTACCAAAACCTATTTTCTGTGCCAAAAACTCGCCTAAACGAACCTGTGAATGTATGAATTAAGGGAATTAAATTACCTAGATTATTTAATGGGAAGAGTGTTATGGTTTCGATATTGAACCTTAAAATATCATGAGGACCTTGAGAGTTTGGGATCTTCTGGTGGTTTATTAAGGTAAGTTCGTAAAAAGATCGTGGTCAGCGGGGGTAAGTAAAGTATTGCCTATATCTTTATATAATAAAACCGTTGCAAGACACGATTCAAATCACACGCATTATTCGAACATATCACACCCCACACACACAACACACAAAGGCATTCCACTCTACTACAGGATCCACCTTTGCAAACCACCTCATTGAAGCAAACCACACATACAAAAGCATCGACAATAAGATGAACATTCTACACGTACACACAAAAGGCTGAAAACTAGACACTCTTGAACAATTGGAAATATACAAACACACGAAAACAAATAAAAACGACATCCTAAATGAACAGACACAATTCAAATCACACGCATTATTCGAACATATCACACCCCACACACACAACATCAATCTTTTGAAAAACGATTCCATCACCAACAACAAGACGGACAGTGCTACCAGCGGTGTGCCGAGTCTAAGATAGATTCGGCGCGTATTTGGCATTCAGCGCCAAAGCTGACGTTAAATGCTGTACTGTATTTAGCAGTAGAGATACGCATTCAATCTGCAGCTGGGATAATCAATCTGCAGCTGTGATAATCAAGCTGCGCTTGATTGGAGCGGCGCTTGATCGGTGCTGCGCTCTAGTGCTGGATACTGATTGCGAGCTCAGAAAAAGAGAAATAAGCGAAATTAAACTGTTCTTTTCCTGGTGGCCGTCCAATTAGGAACGCGTGGCATTTCTTCCTCCGACAGAAAGGATTTTTAGTTGTACCATCTTCTTCATCTATGGCAGGCTAAACTACTACAGATCTGCGGGTCCCCCGCTGAAGACGGGGAACAGCTCCATCCTGAACCATTAACACCTAGACTCTCTCTCTCAACTTCATCTGCCGGAGGAGAATAGCGAGGACGAACCACAAACACCCTATCATGTAGGCCAGGAGGTCATCGCTTCACACCATGCAATATATAAGGTGACATCAATCCATATTATTTTTTTTACACAGTGTGATGTAACCCACTAGAACCAGTGGACATAGAGTCACTCTACAATGATGACTTTAAGCTTTAAACATTTTAATTGGGTCCCCGGTTAACGGGACAGAATAGTGCGTGGACTTGGGGGGGAATCTTTTGTACATTTTGTAAATCTGTTGTATAAATTGTGAGCCCAGGGGTTGACATGTATCTGTGGCTGCTCACCATTCAGACGTGTAAATTTCCTTCTTATTTTCAGTATAAGGGTTTCCTTAGTGCTACTAATTCATTCAATCAACATATAATTTCACTGGTTCAATTTAGTTTTCATTTTATGTTTTAATTTCTCATTTTTAAATTCAGTTTGGATCATATAGGGATAGAAGTTTCTTTGGTAGTTAAGTCGGGTCACCAGTTTAAGCCTGTATAGGTGCATTTTCATGCAGAGTTGAACATACTCTTGGGACAGGTTGAGTTATGCACTATCTTGCTTAGGAACATGTCGGCCTTTGGGCCAACTTACTTTTAAAAAGGGTTATAAGGCTTATGACAAGTTACTGCTTTCAATACTTAACAAAATTTATCAATATTTAAATTCTTTTAATTAATTATGATCACTGGGGTGTTCACTGTATTCTAATTTTTATTACTCCAAGTCTAAGTGCTCAATGTGGCAGCACTTTATAATAGTATCAGGCACTATGCCAACTTTTGAATTTAGTATGTTCTGGGGCCACTGGTGTTACATACATAATCAGTTATACACATGTAATATGTTATACACATATTAGGTATTAAAACCTAATATGGATTGTGACATAGCGAGGCGAAGATCTGCTCTCGGCGCCAGCCGAGATGTGACACGAGAAGGCGAGGCGACCCAATCAAGGATCGGCAGCAGCTTGATTGGCCTCAACGTGACCATCTAACGTGCTCGAGGCGAGCCAACCAGGGACCAGCGGCACTCTGATAGGTTCGTGGCATACGACCTGTCAGGGCATAAAAACAGCGCCGCTAAAAATTTTTGGCGCACTCCATTGGACGTCGTCAAGCCAGCTGGAAGAAAAGGAAGAAGGAAGAATGGAGAACGCAGGAGAAGCAGTGATGGACATCGACTGGGACAGCAGCGGGCTCTACATACCGCTGCCGAAAGAAGAGAACCGCAGCACGCCCGGAACAGCGGACGCAGCCGCCGAACATCACAGCGCGGCTCGGGCAGCGTACGCAAATGATTTAGCGTACCCGACAAACGGTCCTTTTAAGGGCCTAAAAAACTATAGTGTGTACGATTGGCGCCATTTGTCCTGTGACAAGTGGCGCCCAACGTGGGGCGACGATCATCTTGCGGATGCAGGATCCAGCCACGCCAGAGAACTACCAGCCGGCACACAAAACAACATGGCGCCCAACAGCTACACCCAGCGGGACACCGGGTTCGAGGTAGAGCAAGGCTTTGCGCAATTCGCCGCAGCTCTGAGGTGCACGTTGCCACCGGTGATCACCGCTACATACCATGGCCTCAAGTATGAGGATCCAGAACGATATCTTCAACAGCTAGAGCGACAGCTGCGGGACTACAGAGTCCCACCTGAACAGTGGGCAGATTACGCAGTGCGGCAGCTCCGAGGAGAAGCTGCCACGTGGGCAGAGAGATACACGGGATTGCAGATAAATTGGCCCGAGTTCTGCGACCGCTTCCGGCATCACTTCTGCGGGATGCAACGAGACGCAGAGCTGCTGGCCGAGCTGTACGGACAAACGCAGCGGCAGGAATCGGCGGAAATCTTCATCCTGAGAAAAATCAAGCTGTTTCGCCATCTGTACCCCGGAGGTGACGAGAGGACGAGCATAGCCATGCTTACACAACAGCTGCAGCCACGCCTTCGACCTGCGCTGAGGTTCCCGCCGCCTATGACTTTAGAGGAACTTTTACAACGGGCAATGAGCATCGAGGCGGACTTGGATCAAGATAGTCGTGCGCGAGGTCGGGATGACTCTGCTGAAAACTCCCTGGATCGAGTAGGGGGGTCGAAGCAGTGTCGATCGGCCTCAAGCACGAAAGAGGAACAAAGATTGAACAGCCTAACGCCCAAGTGCCGCTACTGCCCGGGAAGACACTTCCATCGGGACTGCCCTGTGAAGAACCGGCAGGGAAACGACCAAGCGCCCCGGTAAATAGCCCACCGGGGCGCGTGAACCAACTAGGTGCGGACATACCGCGCATTCCAATAGAGATCGCCGGCCGAAAACTGACCGCAGCCTTGGACTCCGCCGCAAACTACGACTTCGTACGAGCCGGTCTGCTGCCCGGAGGAAGGAAGACGGAGCCCCGAGTTGTCCAGCTAGCGCTACACGGTCAGCAATGTCACTCAACGGCCACCGTCGTCGCAGACATTATAATTGGAAGTCTCGCGACCACCACCAGTCTGCTAGAAGTGCCCGGACTGCAAGAAGAAGTTTTATTGGGCCACCACTGGCTCACGGCCAACCAAGCAGTTGTGGACTACCGACGGGGCTGCCTTCACATTGGCAGCGAGAACCGACAGACGGTCTTCTGGAATGACCGCGCGGAGCCCGAGGAAGAGGACATTGACGAAGCTAGCCTTCAAACGTCAGCAGGTGGCCAACACCATAAACGGCTTCTGGAAATGTTACACCGTCATCGCAGTTTGTTCTCCCGTGGCCCGCTCCGCACTACATCTGCGGCCAAGCACGAGATCCGGCTGATAGAAGGTAGCCAGCCATTCCGGCTCCCAATGTACCGGTACTCCGACGAGAAGAAACGCACCATCCGGGAACAGGTAGAAGAGATGCTGAGGCAGCGTATCATTGAACCGGCCACCTCGCCATACAGCTCTCCGGTGGTGATTGTGAAGAAGAAGGACAGCACACCCCGGTTCTGCGTAGACTTCCGGAGGCTGAACGATCAGACCGAGGATGTGGACTCACCACTGCCGCTGATATACGAAACAATCAAGGACCTCAGCGGGGCCCAAGTCTTCTCGACCCTAGATCTCAAGAGCGGCTACTGGCAAATCCCGCTGGAGGAAGAAGCAAAGAAGTACACAGCATTCTCGGTGCCCGACGGAGGTCGCTACCAGTTCCGGGTGATGTGCTTTGGGCTGAAGAACGCGCCCAGCACCTTCCAACGGCTGATGCAGGATGTTCTCACGGGACTATTACGGGAGTGCTGCCTCGTCTATCTGGACGACATCATTGTCTACTCCCCCGACTGGGAAACGCACCTGCGACACCTGGATCAAGTCTTGGAAAGGCTGCAGATGCACCAGCTGACCTGCTCGCTCACCAAGTGTCACTTCGGCCGGGAAGAAGTTGCCTTTCTGGGCCACGAGATTACTCCGGACGGCAACCTCCCGCAGCAGCAACATCTCAGAGCGATTGAAGACCAGCCGGCCCCCAGCAACAAGAAAGAGCTGCAACGCTTCCTGGGAACCTGCAACTGGCTGCGAGAGTACATCCCCTGCTTCGCCATGATTTCGGAACCGTTAACGGACCTGCTGCGGACAAGAAAGTGGCATTGGGACGACACAACTCAGCGAGCCTTCGAAGAGGTTAAGGCCGCTTTCCGGCAGCCGTTAAAACTCTCACGACCGGATCGAGACTTGCCGATGTTTCTGCAGACCGACGCCAGCCAAAAGGGACTTGGAGCGGTGCTTTATCAATGCACCGAAGCCGGAGAGAGGCGTATCATCTCGTACGCCAGTGCCAAGCTCCACGAGGCGGAGAAGAACTACCACTCCAACGAACTGGAGTGTTTGGCAGTCGTCTGGGCCATCAAGAAATACCGGCCATACTTGGAGGATTGCCATTTCACCCTAAGGACCGACAACAAGGCGCTAACTTGGCTGAAGCAGGCGACGGGGCAGAAGACGAAGTACGCTCGCTGGGCTCTACTGATACAGAGCTTCAAATTCACCGTCGTCCACTGCCCGGGCAAGGAGAACGAGTTGCCGGACTTCCTCTCGAGGGAACCTGGGCTTGAAGATACTGCCGGCGTCCAAGAAGAACCACGGATGCAGCCTGAAGAGAGGCCACTTCGCAGTGTTGCGGCAGCTGCACCCCGACTACAAGAAATCACAGCTGTCGGCATCCATCAGGCAGTGCAGGAGGCGCAAGAAGGCGACCAGGAGTGCCAAGCGTGGAGAAACGACCCTGCGGTGGCTACAGCGAGAGGATACCGGGTGGACAACGGCCTGGTTTGGAAGGACAGACGCAACCAGGAACCAGGATTGTACGTGCCGCCGAGTGTCCGCATGGAGGTCATCAGGCACTTCCACGACTTCCCTGAAGCCGGTCATCCGGGGGCCGAAGAAACGTTTCGGGCCATCGGCAAGGACTTCATCTGGACCGGCCTAACCATTGATGTCCGCAGATACGTCCGGAGTTGCAGAATATGCGCCCTACACAAGCGCGGCGCAAATCCCGAACAGGACCAACAGCGACCTCACCGACCCAGGAGATGTTGGAATACTGTCGCCCTGGACGTCATGGGACCATATCCGCTGACTCGAGCTGGCAACCGGTACATCGTAGTGGTCACGGATATGATGTCGAGATGGGTGGAAGCAAAGGCCGTGCGCAAGGCGGACGCCGACACCATTATCCGCTACCTGGAGGAAGAAGTGTTCCCTCGTTGGGGATACCCAGAGGCGTTGCTCACCGACAACGGAAAGCCGCTCACGGGCCACAAGTGGAAGCAGATGTGCGACAAGCTGCACATACGACCGTGGACTACAGCCAACTACCATCCCAGGGCGAACCCGACCGAGCGGCGCAACGGCGAGATCAAGAAGGCGCTGCGGATCCAGCTCCATGACTGCAAGGACCATGGCGACTGGGACAAGCGTTTGCCGATGATTCTGTTCTCGCTGCGGAATCGTGCAAACGCCGCCACTGGAGTGACACCGAGCGAGCTTCTGCTGGGCAGAGACCTACGCCGACCCGGCGACTGGAGTCGGCCACACGCAGAACAGGACGTCCGGCCAATTGAGGAACGAGAAGAGGCGGCCAGGTCACACCAGACGCAGTATCAGCGGCGGCGGTATCCGGAACGGAGGACACAGGACCCTACACTGGCCGTAGGGCAGCTGGTGTACGTCAAGAGCCACGCCGGACCAGCCAAAGGACGGAGGTACCCTGGATGGGAGCCAGCCTGGGAAGGTCCCTTTAGCGTTGCAGCAACCCTCGGCGGGCAGATTTACACGGTGGAGAAGGACGGACGTCCATACAAGGTTCACCGCCAACGGCTCAAACCCGCCGGAGAAGAACAATGGGCTGGCCACCGGAGAGCATTCAAGACCCGGGGGAGTTGTGACATAGCGAGGCGAAGATCTGCTCTCGGCGCCAGCCGAGACGTGACACGAGAAGGCGAGGCGACCCAATCAAGGATCGGCAGCAGCTTGATTGGCCTCAATGTGACCATCTAACGTGCTCGAGGCGAGCCAACCAGGGACCAGCGGCACTCTGATAGGTTCGTGGCATACGACCTGTCAGGGCATAAAAACAGCGCCGCTAAAAATTTTTGGCGCACTCCATTGGACGTCGTCAAGCCAGCTGGAAGAAAAGGAAGAAGGAAGAATGGAGAACGCAGGAGAAGCAGTGATGGACATCGACTGGGACAGCAGCGGGCTCTACATACCGCTGCCGAAAGAAGAGAACCGCAGCACGCCCGGAACAGCGGACGCAGCCGCCGAACATCACAGCGCGGCTCGGGCAGCGTACGCAAATGATTTAGCGTACCCGACAAACGGTCCTTTTAAGGGCCTAAAAAACTATAGTGTGTACGATTGGCGCCATTTGTCCTGTGACAGGATATTGATAGATTGTAATTACGTACCTCATGGCGTGGAAAAGGGTGTGGCAAGAGATAGATGTTATAATTGTCCTGTGTTGTGGAACATGTATATGTATTGTATATTCGTGTGTATTTTTGGGGGTTATATATGTATTGTACATTCGTGTGTATTTTTGGGGGGTTAGATATAGGCTAAAAAGAAAATATAAAACATAGGTTTTATATATATTTATTAATTTCTAATGACAATTTTGAAAGGGAGAATATGGATTTATAATTATTAATTTCAAAAGACATTTTTTAAAAAGGAGAATATAGATTTTATCTCTATTAATTTTCAATTATATTTTTAAGGAGAATTAATTATTTTTAATTAACATTGTTAAGGAGAATATAGATTTTATCTCTATTAATTTTCAATTAATATTTTTTTAAGGAGAATTAATTTTTTCAATTAACATTTTTAAGGAGAACATAGAATCTCAATGTTATATTTATTGATTTTTGTAGGTAACCATTTTAAAGGAGATATAATAATAAAAAAGGATCTTATTGATTGTTAATTTTGTGAGTTTTCATTGCAAGTCCCGTCTCACTGGATCCAGCGCATTTTTGGCTTCTCTAGGCTTTGGCCTAGTTTTAATTATCTTGTGGCCCCTCTTTAAAAAAAAAATTTTTTTTACAAGTCAAAGTTAAAGAGGGGTTACAGCGGCAACCTCTGAAGAAGCTTTTTAAAAGTGAAAACCGGTTCAGGTTATAAGGTAAAACTTTTACGTTTTTACCCATAAAAAGTTTTGTGTTCCGAGTCGTAGTGAAATAATTATATTTAGTTAAGTAAAGGACACGTCATGGACAACGAAATCCAAGAATATAATTGTGGATATTTCTTTATTTGTTCAATGTGCTAACTTTTCCTCTAACTTCATTTAAAAAATTGTACTACTACTGGTAAACCCAACAAAGTGAAATAAATTGTAAAAATGCAAAACTGGAAATAAGTAAATAAGTGAATACCGGATTGAAAAGATGAAAATGCAGCGGCAGTAAACTACAGTGCGTGGAGCCAGGTCTCAGCAGTAAAGTGTCACCGGAAAAATGGAACATGTTCTATACATCGGCAGAATGACCTTGTTAGTTGTGCCATGATTCTTGTTGCCGCTGTAACTTACAGTGCGTGAAACTACTTGCATTTACCAATGTTGAGTCTGTTTTCTTGTCATAAATTACCGCGGATACAAGCAGTAAAAATACAGCTTGCGGAGCTTCGGCCTAAGTAGGTGAAGCAGAGAAGAATCTGTGTGGTGACTTCTGCTGTGGTTCTTGATTAACTTCATTTTTAATCAACACACATTTATATTGTATGTACTGTACTTTAAACATTAACATAATTTTCTGCCTAAAATTTAGCAAATTTGGAAATTGTTCCTCAGTTACCAGCTTAAAGAAATCCCTCCCCTGTTCTTACCTGGTCTACAGGATGGGATCAGTTTGTAAGTCATACAGTTGTAGTTGAATGCCGGTTGTTCATCAGTGATGATTATTAAATAGCTAGACAGCTTTTTTCAGTATTTCAGATTCTTTGAATCTTATCTTAAAACTTGTCAGTGATTTCTTTAATAGTTGCTCAGAATTCAGAAACATCAAATATTTAATTGTTTTAAAGCTCTTCTGCTATTTGCTGACAGCTTGCAAAATTAGGAAATTCATATTTTTGCAAAGAATATTTGAAAACTGTTAACTTATTACAAAATCCACTTATTTTCCTATTAAATCTGACACTAACTGGCTCCTGCTTGGAGCTGCAAGTTGAGTTCATTGGGTTGAGTTGTAATGTCTATTACAAAAGTCAGTTGTTTTACAAAATCCCTACTTTGAAGCTCTTCTTCCAATTGTACTGATTCTTCATCAGATGAAGCAAACTAACAGGAATGCTGGGATCTTTTTTCTGTTAGTATGTTTATTAGTGAATCATGAAACATTTTTTCATAGATTTTTTTTGCAAGACCATTCTCAGTTAAAATAAAATGTTAGGTTAGGTTAGTTATTAAAGTGAATAGGGTAATTACTGAATTGGTTTCTCTGAGATAAGGTCACAGGCTGTGAGTTAGAAATCACTGTGCTACAATATCATATTGTTGTATGCTTTACCTCCAAAAGGATTTATGATTAGTTCTTACTGTCTTCTTAGTAGTAAAGATAGTTAAGTCATGTTTATATGACTGTTACTTTTCTGAATTTCGTCTTGGATGTATTAGTGATTGTGGCAATGTTTTCACATAAGTCAGATGTTGTGCCCTGTAGTATTATATTGTTGTGTGAGTGCTAAGGTGTTATCTGCTTTCTTCACCATTTGATATGTTCCCGAGTGCACTTCTGGGGGTCCTTCTGTTGGACTGGTCATATTGGTCCTGCTGCAGGCAATATAGAGCATTCATGTACACCTGTGATTTTGTTGGAGATTTTCTGTTTTGGTGTTCTGTTACTGGTTTTTCTTTTTGCAACGTGAGTACACATAAGTTTATGGTGTCATTTGTTCACACACACACACACACACACACACACACACACACACACACACACACACACACACACACACACACACACACACACACACACACACACACACACACACACACACACACACACACACACACACACACGCACGCACGCACGCACGCAAGCAAGCACGCACGCACGCACGCACGCGCACACGCGCGCGCACACAGTTTGAATTGTAACAGAGGCATATGTTGCTTTATTATTTGTGCTATTATGTTTTGTGTTATAGTTGTTTGTAGCAAGCGTTGTTCTGTAAATCAGCCAACATTTGGAATAGTATGAAATGGTAAAATAAGATCCAGTTGAATTAAATCATACAAGTGCGACAAGTTAAATTAATTAATTGTTGTTTGTAGAAATTGTGAAAGCATATATTGCAACAATATTTGTGTACAAATTTATATTTAATTTAATTTGTATAGCCCCACGTTCTTTGGGAGCCAAATATGCCACATTTTAAATACTGCCAAAAGGTGACAAATTACCCTTCTTTGTGTATTTTAATCTGTACATTAATTTAACTCATACTCTTTATATAACATTCCTATAATGGCGTGTATGTATTTGGGGTTCGGGTGTATCTGTAATAATAACTCTAAGTAACTTGTAACAGTATTTAAAATTTATTTAGTAATAATGAAATCATGCGCAAGGCACTTGATTCGACTTAAAAACATTCATTATTGCTTTGTTACTATGCCGTAAGGCTTACGCTGTATACATCCTTACTGACTAAATATTCTATTCTAATAATTATTTTATTAAAAATATCATTTCCTGACTACTCAGACAATTAGTGTGCTTCTAAATATCAATGCTTAAATATCTCTTTTTTTATATTGTAATGAAATTCAACATATTAATAGCTACTGAATTTATCTTTCTTTTTCAGTACTGATTTATAAAACTCTACTTTTTTTTACTTAAATGCTTTGCATTCTTTTCATTTCAGTACTAATTTGAGCTCTTGTTTACGTTAATCTTACTTCGATAATATCTACCATTTTAACTCTATATTTACAAGAAACATTGGCTCTTAACTTTAAAATAAAACAATAATGTCTTTAATTGTCTTTGAGTTAATTGTTCGACTAAGAGATAAATAAGTTGTTTATCACCTTATTGTTGTCAATCATACTCAATCGCAATCGATCCATCTGTAATCGTCCTCGTCTCGAACTCCAGCATCAATTCCTCTTGTCCAGCGTCGTTTCCAGACTTCAGTAATGTTCCTCTTGTCCAGCGCAGTCGCCTCTAGACTCGAGTGTCGTCTCGCTCTCTGGAACTAAGTCGTCAGCTCTCTGCTTTCCGGAACTTCATGTTACTTCTTTTTGTGCTGTTTCGGACGTCAGTTGATCATCTTATATGGATTTTCTTCTCGTGTAATTCTGTTACTATTTAAAAGTGATTGTATTTACAACTCAGTTACATAGTTGTATGTAACTGGAAGGATGAAACTATTTACAAAAAATAAATACTCCGTGCGGACGGGCAGAAGCTCCCACTGCAACTGTGGGTGATCAAAAAAGGTACAACTGTAGCGTGTGTGTTCTATTTATACCCACGTCTTGGTTAACACCTGCAGTTGTACGAAATCGACAGGTCTGAAATTGTCTCTGGGTTTTGTTCTCCCACTCCTCGTCAATTTCTCTATTTCTTATATTTCTGCGAATTGCAGAGTCCTGTAAGTATACTCTTATACCCATCTTATAACTATTTTCACTACACGTGTTCACTGTACTTTTGGACATTGTAGCTTAACCCTTTCGATCTGTACACAGTTATTTCGCCACTACACTCGTACGGTGTGTCCCTTTCACGTGGTTTTCGTACACAGTATGTAGTTAATTTTATTACATTTTATTGTGTCTTTGGATTTTACTCCTTATTTATATTTTATGAATAATTACGGAAAAACAGTAATTACACAATTATTCATACTGGGGTGGCAAACTCGCCTGCATAGACCTGCATCACACACACATGCAAAATACTGTTGTACACACTTTCAGTTACATCTGTGTGTGTGTACAAGTCGATTCAGGTCGAAACACCTGTCCATATTTTTGTTTGAGCCAAGCTTGCAATCCCTGACATGCTTACTTCTAATACATTATTAATTATTTTACAATTTATTATTTATTATATTTACATTTTTATATTAATGCTCAGTACAGCACTTATCTGGACTGTCACAATATTTATAGTTTATAGGATGTTATTATTTATTATGAAATTTTCAGGCCATTCCTTACTGCAGTTTGTACGAAGATGTGCAGATCATTTTCTGAACAGTGAGCAACAGGAAGTGAGGTTAGAAGCTGTACGGACGTGCAGTAGATTGCTGAGGCTTGCTGTTGAAAGCTCCAACAGTAGGAATTCACAGACCGCTACTGCTACTGTTGCTGATGTTTTGGCCAAGTTGTTGGTTGTTGGTATTACAGATACAGGTAACAGCAGTTATATATTGATTGTGTTGCAGTAACATCATATTCTAAATTTATTTCTTTTATCCATGTGACAGGGATACCCAAACTTTTTTTGCATTTGACCAGTAACAATAAAGTTTATTTGATTTGGTGTGGTATGAACATTTATAGACACGTCCAACTGATCGGAATCTGGACATCAGTTTAAAAAATATCACTTATCCAAACTAGTTTTCTGTAAGAAAAAATAAGCACTTTGTGATCATAAAGTCTAGGATTCAAATTTTGGTGTTTTCCATAGATGATTCCTGAACCATAGTACTGTGTTGTAATGGTAGAAATAAAGAGAAGAAGTGACCTCAAACCCTTTTTTACCGTTAAAAAGAAGCAGACAGCCCAAAACCAAAAACCCAGGGTCACAACCATGCTTGGCAGGTGGTGCATAATGGTTGCATCACTATCCCTGCAAAATAAACAAACCAAAACTCTAAATAATACAAACAGAAGTTACATCCCAGGAACGTTAGGCAAACACATGTTAGGTTAAGCTAAGGTGACATACAACTTGATTCAAATTCATATTAAGTCTTTTATTGAAACAATTTTCTTTTATAGATTTAACAAAATGTGTGTAGTAGCTCTGGTTCACAAATTCTCTTTCTTTTTCTTTTGTTTAATCTTTCACAGTTTTACAAAACTTCAAAGGTTACATTTATAATTTCCAAGTAAATACAAAAGTCATACAAAATTTATTTTAACGTTCTACATAGCTCTCAATTTCTTTCTCAATTCAGCAATGTGAAAACACTTTAGTTGAATCAGTAAATATAGTACACCAAATAGTAGTTTTATTTATTTCTTTAATTTGTGCCATGAAGCTATCTAGAATTGAATATTTGTGGACTGGTCAATACTTTGTACTCGATTAGAAAACATAACATCTTATTGAGTAACAGAAGTTTTATTATTTAACAGTTGTTTCAAAGTTGGTAAAATAAAAAAAAAATCGGCACTTTTTTATATTCATTAATTACTTCTCCAATTGCCCCCCCCACGCGCGCGCACACACACACACACACACACACACACACACACACACACACACACACACACACACACACACACACACACACACACACACACACACACACACACACACACACACACACACACACACACACACACACACACACACACACACACACACACACACACACACACACACACTCACATACAGTGTTTACAATTTAACAAGTTTAAGGCCTTTTAAAATGTTCATATATCCATCTGTTTACTGTGATGTTGATTTGATACTTATCTGTATCGATGTGAATGGGAGAGTCCATTCTGATGGCCATGCTGAGGTTGGTTGGACGATTCCATTCATCACACTGGATATGGCTTGCTTAATCCATCTTGATGATGCCATTGCCCCAGCCTAGATCAGGCAATTCTATTTTCTCGCTGCTGCCGTGGTTAAAGAAAAATATTTTACTAATTTTGAATTTTGTGTTTAGAATAATCCTGAAGAAAACGTCTCACGATTTCACTAATCACTAGCTGGTAGTAATTACCATACAGCAGTAACTACATAGCTGAGAGCCACACCCTATACCAAGATCACAGTTTCAATTTCAATTTCAGTCTTACTTATTTAATATTAATTTCTGATTCTGTGTTCCAAAATGTAATTTAAAGAATGTTAACAAAATTTTAATTGCGACCATAATCGTACTTTGGCTGATTCTCAAAGCAGTTAATACAAATTCACCAAATTTATTTACGTCATCTTGAAAATAGTTAACCTACAACAATTTCATTTCAAAAAGACTGCTCACTTTCAGTATGATTTTTTATCTTTATATGGTTAATGCTTAGTGACTTCTTGCTCAGTTAAAGTAAGGTGTGAACTGTTTGTTTCCTGGTCGGTGACTGAGATTGAGGCCTCCTTAAATGGATAAGATGGTGCCCACATGCCTTCTAAATTTATTCCTTGACTTCTACAATGCATATATAAAACTTCTTTATTCACAATTTTATACTTGTGTATCAGTCAAAGTCAATAGTGACAAGATGTGGAAAAACATAGGTACAACTTGGGATAAAAATAAAAACAAATCTAGGAGATATTCTGTTGCCTCATTTTGTCTCAATACCGGACATGACTGCCTTGCTGCCCACCTCAGCCGAATCAAAGTTTACTCCTCTGAAAGATGCACACTATGCCATGAACCAAACTCTAGGATGGATAGTGAACACCTCCTCCACCGCCAAAAACTAGACGCAAGTCTGCGAGCTGCAGGAAACGCCACACAACTGTATTGGGATGCCAGAAAGCTGATGGACTGGAGTCCACGCTAGCCATAAGCAACAACAATAGCATCTGTATTTTCATTTGCTTCATTTAGTGTGTCGATATTCTCACCATCCTCAAACCCAGCTTTTATGAAGCACTTAGTGATAGAGCCAACTCTGATATGCTTCACCTACAAACTGATCCAGTCGACACCATCAAGAATTGAAATAAATTCTGTTACAGAATAGGCTCATTCACAATTAAAATCATAGATTTCAACAATAGACACCCATAGTATGATATAATATCTGACAGTTGTGACAAAATTGTCAGCCAGTCAACTACTCATTTTATCAGTGAAAAATTACAAAAAACTTTGAATCATTTAAACATGCAAAAAACAAAAATTGTTAATCTGTTAAGGTTACCATTATTGGGGCAACCATCTTATGTTTTTGTTATATAAAACATTTATCAGCAAATTCTACTTGAAAGCAACGTCCTTTCTCTTATAGTTGCCAATTGTAAAATATATTTTACGTTGGAGTGCGTCGCGAGCCAGCAAAGGGTGCACACCCAGACATCGGTTAACTTGTGTAGTGTGTTTTATTTCAATGTGTAGTGGTGTAATTTTAATGTGTTAACGACGTCCACATGGGACTGAAATCTGAAGATGAGGCCTTGAGCCTTGAAACGCGTTATTTAAATAAATACAATAAGAAGTCACACGACGGATAAAAAAAAGGTAAATTAATTTTATTATGTATTGAAACGTGACTTGGATACCAGAGAACATGAGTTTAAAATATATTTAATGGTCATAACAAATCAGCACTTTGTCATTACTCTCCCCCTTCACCCCCCCCCCACACACATAAATGGTTCCAAATCTCAATTATTTCACTTATTGTTGCACACCAATCTATGTTATTTTAGTTTTAATTATGTATCTGTATTAGTAACATTGTCATTGCCCTGGTATTGTTCCTTCTATAGACTGAACTCCTTGTCCACTCACGCACACCATGTGGCTATACTTATCATTGTCACGTATTCACTGTTTACATTTACTGTTTCGATTTCCACACTACTACTTCATAAAACTCTCTTGATTCATCGTATTGACATATAACAAAACTGTGGCCAATAATTATTGATTGTACAACTACCTATTTGTGAGTCACCACCTCCTTGAATCTGATCAGCAGGCAAAAATTTTTACCATTAAATAGTGTTCGTACTATTGTATTTTTAAAAACTACTCACTGCTGACAATAATTAATGCTTCTATAATAATATTTATGTAACCAAGACTGTTTGACAATAATTAACACTTTTACTATATCATTTTTACCGTAACTTACTGCCTTCTTTATGGTGTTCTGCTTGGTGGTTGGGTGACTGACGGCATCGCTTGGGCCAGTGTGTGAATGACGAGCTGCTGCCAACCAGCCTATGGGCTGCTAGCTTAGAAGAAGAGAATATAGGCAAAAGATATTTTTTTGAACATAATGTATACGTGTGGTAGGGGGAGTCTGCGGAATAATATTAATATCTATATTGTCTAACTGCTCCATACACTGGATTTACTGGTATTTTCGGAAATTTGATGATGACGATTCATGAAGTGGCAATCTTTTCAATTTTTTTTTTCCAATTTATTCCTCTTGGTGATTAGAACTTACCTGTTTATTAAAGTTTTGCCAATTGTGTAGTACGTAAAATTACATAGAACAATAATTTTGATAGTGTAATCCAATCTTTGGTAGCTCCAAAAAGTAACTTAACAAAACTTTTTTTCAAATTATGGGGTTTAGTGTATAGATAGTACCACTCACTTCGTAATAGTTTGATTAGATTGTTTTTAAATAGCATATTAACATTTGGTTTTTATTTTTCAACTAGTATGCAATAAAATGGTAATTTTTAATGAAAACTTACTTATTTATTTTACAGTATGTCTGAGCTGTTAATAAACATTTATAACATTTCCGACAGATGCAGATGTTCGTTACTGGGTAGTGGCTTCACTGGATGAAAGTTTTGATCAGCACTTAGCACAGGCTGAGAACTTGAGTGCTTTGTTTGTTGCAATGAATGATGAAGTGTTTGAAATTAGAGAACTGGCTGTGTGTACCATTGGGAGACTGAGCTGTTTGAATCCTGCCTATGTTATGCCTTCCTTGCGGAAAACCCTTATACAGGTAAAACTCATTGTATGATTTCTATTAAAATGTGCATGGTTACAGTATATTCATGTTATACCTCTTTAACACTATTTGATTTGGCAGGCTCATAATAATGACAAAACATTTAATACAAGGCCTGACAATAAAGGTAACAGACTTATTCCAATGAATTTTTTATATACCTTATTCCAGAAAATGATCGTGATTCCCTTCAAAGTAATCTTTTTCAGAAGTGCTTTTACAAGTGCCAAGCCCACTCTACAAAACATTGGAATTATCTTTAAAGCTACCTGTCAGAATTGCTCTTGAGTTTATCAGTATTATTAAACAATTCATCCTTTTTAATGTTTTCTTCATTGTTGGGAAAAGAGAATAGTCATAGAGTGTATTTAGTATATATAATGTTTTGTGAAAATAGTGATTTTTTTTCATGCTAAAAACCGTTTCCTGCTGTCAAAGATGATTTTGTGTAAACAGGTTATTGTCATGATATAAGATGCATGAGTTGTTGACAGGCAGTTTTAGGTTTCTCATCCAATTTTTTCATGTACCTTTTCAACACTTCTACATAATAATAGGCTTTTCCAAAGCAACATGGTGTTGCCATACAGTGATGTGTGATGTTCTATACAGGTTTGTTGTCATAAATATAAACTAGAGTGACTGTGATTTGTTGGTTGTTATTTATTATTTTAAAATATTTTTTTGGATATTTTTATATAAAGTTATTCTACGACAGGCTAATCTGCTGGCTCCTCTCCTGTTCAGCATTGCTGTTTAGGCTACAGTGAATGCTGCTGAAGTGGGCCAAGATGGGACTACCTTTAATAAAGTGACACAGACATTTATTTATTTAGACTAGCAGGTACCCGCAGCTTCACAAGCGAATATTTGTATATGATTGTTGTGGTAACTGTCGAGTTAGTAGTTTGTAACCCAGTCTGAGGATCAACTAATTTTAATGTAAAATGATAACCATCTTCTTCTCCTCTGCAAAACATTAAAGGGTACTGTAAGGCATCATAAGCTCGATGTGTTTCTGCAATTCGATGTAGCGTATGATCCCTCGCACGGATTATTATATCGAGTTTAACGCATTCCTTGTTAACTAAAACTACTGCCACCTCATTAGTTGTCAGTGCATTGTAGTGACCCCTGTGCTCCTTCATTATTTTCTGTTCGATCAGCATGAATTACAATATTGTACTGATTATTATTCGCAGATGTTACAAATTCAAACGCACTTTTCAGTTCACTAACATATAGGTTTATTGCGTGAAGTAAATTTTGAAGTTCTGTTACTAATGGCTTATCCAAGTTACGAATATGATCCTGTGATATAACTTTTTATTAATAATTAAACTCAATCGATTTCAAGGTTACTGTACCCATTGTTTACTTTCTAGAATTTCTTCGGGCGCCATGTTGCCTGATTAACCATTGCAAGAAATTAATTCAATATTAATATGTATATATGACATAAGTACTTACCATATTTCAGGCCAGATTCTTTTCGGCGAACTAAAAAGAACAGACATGGTTGTCGAAATAATGAAAACTTTATTTATCTATTTGTTACCAAATGACGTTTCCTTTTATTTTTTATTTCACTCCCACAGTTGTACATTTTATTTCTTTTAAACCATCTTGAACATATTTGGCCACGAGGCTCAATTAATAAAGCAACTAATTATTTAATTAATTATTAACTAATTGTAAAACAACAAATCAAATGAATTTATAAATATGCGCAACCAGCACTTCTATATTAACATCCTTCTCTCTCACTCACACACACGCAAACATCCCATACCCTTAAGAGATTTCATTTTTATTCTTTTTAAACAAATTTAAAGAAATTGGTATCATTATAATTTTAGTTTAGCCCGTTTTTATGTTTTACTCTACCCCATTTATTACTTAACTGCTGCTGTGTTTCGAAGACGCCGCATTGTCCGTGCACTAGATAGATTGTTGTTTTCACTGAATTTATGTTTTTATCAAATTGACGTTATTTATTTCACATTCTTTAAAACTTTAGGCGTACCGTATTTAAATTTGATATCTGTTATTCACATTTTTTAGTGTTTTGGGGGCCCGCAATTTACGTTCCGGAACTGTATATGTACCACTCGCGCGAGTGTTGAATTTAGACTGGGATGAGACAAACGGCACTATTTTGTGAAGTGCCTGCAGTTGTTTACCAACTTTTCATTGTATTCAGTTCGTATTCCTACGCCAGTACAATGTTTTGGTTTACACACCCGAATTCCACAGCGAGGATGGGCTCTGACGTATAATTTGACGTCAGATGGTCTGATGTTATTACATAACTTGTTTACAGTTTAGAGTCACTGGAGTTGACCTTGGCACAGTTTTGCACGTTTGTCTATTGCGTCGTTATAATCGTTCTTGTTTTACAATAATTTCACAAGCAGTGCTACCACTGTCGTTACCAATAAAATTTACCTTTTCTCCCTTTATGTTTATGTTCTTTCCCAATTATTATTTTTACATTGTAAAAAATGTTGATTGTTTTATAAAAATACAATTTCTAACTCTTCTAACTATTTTACCCCAGGTAGGCCAAAATGTCCTGTTACAATCCATTCTTGTTTCAAATTGCTGTAAATAATCAGCTATGAATCAGCTATGAAATACACCTGTAGGAATGTTGGTACTTCGTTTTGTGTGGGGGAGTAATGATCCCATGAGGTCATATACTTGCCCTTGAATTTTGAAATTAGGCATGAAGCTCTCTTCGACTATTTCATTAGCTCCGAATGATGTAAATTGAAAAGCTGAATTGTACGATCTTTATGCATTCAAAAATTTTTTCGATAAAAGATGTTCTCCATTTAATAATAATTTTAACGGTTCTGGAGGAGGAAGTATGGGATATAATCGCATTTTTCCTGCAGAGCAACATAATCCATGTGATTCATTTTTCCACTAAAGCTTTGCAATGAGGGCAAACCATGCTCAGTAACCCAATATCTGTTTCATTCGCATAGTTAATAACTGGATTATAATTGAAACCTATTTAATTTTGCATTCCATCGTAAAGTAGGACCTCGTGATCTGAGAGTCGCTTGCCTGCGTCTTTGTGCCGCTAATCTATTTTCACGAATCGTAAGACTTTCAACCCATGAGACTTCTTCTAATCCAGATCTTTCTGAAGAGTTTCCAGGAGCTGATTGCATTTCGACTCCTTTGACGTCATTTTCAGATGCTCTAAGACGCCTTTTTCTTTCCGCAGCAGCAGTAGATCTTCCTAAATATATGTTCGTCTTTTTGGCATTGCAAAGCTAAAAAAAGGGAAATGTATTTATTTGATCTATACTAATAAATCTCTAGGGGGCAATTAATAATTTATACAATACAATACATATTGCACATATTACTTACCGATTACGTAAAATTAACGAGAAAAGTGTAACAGTACAATTCTGGTACCATAATAATTTTGGAAAAAAAATGGTTCTACAACATAATTATTGTACTTTATTTTAAAATACCATATAAAAGATTGGTGAAGTTTTAGTGAGAATTTTCAATAACGTAATATTGAGCGGTCAGGATTTGTGTCGAGGTCAGAGTAAAATCACGAAACCAGCAAAAAACAGTTCGTCATAATAACGTGTCAACAAGCCGAACCCAGTGATGACATCAGCTAAAGGAATGCGATGCGCATAATTATACAATTGTAAGCCAGAGGCTTGGCCGTTCAAACAAAGGACCAGTGACGTAGTTTTGCCCCACCTCCGCAATATTCAGTGGTGAGACGCTGTCATTTTCATCTCGACCGTGAAGTGGGCCAGCCGGCCAATTCACACAGCCGGCAAATTCACCAAGTGTGTTTATTTAAATTCTACACCACCAAAAGTTTTTTAAATATGTATTAACAGTTTTGGTTGTTACAAATTGAAATCGTGTGATCACGATGGGACACTACAAATCGGGAGTGTGAGATCCAAGATGAGACGTTTTCAATGCTGTGACAGCTAAGTACAACTACAAAAAACCAATCAAATATATAAAATAAAATATCAAATCAAATATGCAAAATTATTTAAATTCAGTAAAATGAGCTCATAACGAAATTGTACCAGAGAATGAAAGGGAGAGAGTGAGAGAGTGGATACAAATATAATTAATAAGTGCTGGGTTGTGCCATATTTATGTTTATCACGTTTATTATGCATTAATCATTAACAAAGTATTTATTTTGGAGGGATAAAGTGTTGTAAGGGTTTAATATTTGATAAACGCCACATGGCGTAACATGTAGTCAATTTTCAATGTGTAGAGTCATTTAAAAAAATAAAATAAAAGGTCAATGGTACGTTTTATTTTGAGTACGATTATTTCAGGTAATATATTCCACGAACCTGGTTCGTGTAACCCGAATTCTGGCCTTCAAGGTAAGTTTTGTATTTGTTGCACAGTGTGGCAACATGGCGCCCGATATTTTAATACACATCAAATTAAATGTAACCAATTAATTAAACCATAAAAAAGTAATTAATTGCAAAAGGTACTGGTACTACATCACTGACGCTCATCGCATAATTCTCGATGAAGTAGGTTAAGTATAATTCTCAACAATTAATTATTCCTACTGCACATAGGCCTACTGAATATTCAAATGTCGAAGAGTATGGTTTGTCAGAATCAACGTGTACTATATAATCAGTGTTACAATATAATAAAACAATGAATTATTGTATTGTTTATATGAATTCCATATGCTGATAAGAATTCCATATCCCTACTAAAATGTAAATATTCAAATGGACTAACTGATATCAATGTACTTATGTATACACTATTTGTATTATTCTATACGAATAAACATTTCATTTAATTGTGTTACTGCATGTTTGTAAATATCTACTAAATTATCAAATTTTGATTTTACGTATCGAGGAAACATGAATGATGGATCTATTGCTTCGCACTTTTTGGATATTCATAACTTACAATATAAGAATATTATTAATATAGATGTACCATTAGCAATTTACCAACTCGACAGTTACCACAACAATCATATTGTAATCACTTACATTTATTGTTTTATTACTCAGGTTGAAAATATAAATTTTGTCTATACGTAAATAATAAGTTTCGGGCGCCATGTTTGTTATAAAGCAACCTGATCGAAATTTATTGTTAGGGCCAGAAATTCGTGTTAACACGTACCAGTTTAGTGTAACCAATTACCTGAAATAAAGACACATCAAATAACATATAAAAGTATTTATTAAGAGTAAACATTGAGTATAAAGTATTACATAGACATAGGTCTTTGTTCGATATATTGCGCCATGGGCGTTGTCCACATGAAGTTACATTATACAAAGAATATACGCTGCATTAATACATGTTATAGGATAAGACATACATTTATTGATTAATTAATTATTTATTCAAATTAACTTTCATATTTTCAACAAAGATATATATATATAGTTATAGGTGTTGCTCAACCCAGCACTTAGAAATAATTACGCACGCACACAACCACTCACCCGTTCATTCTCATGGTACAAATTTATGCATAGTGGAGCTCCTTTTAAATATAATGAAAAATTACATGATTTTTTAAATACTTGATTTAAAATTTTGTATTATTTCCAAAGGATTGAAAATGTAAAAAGAACGTTCTCACCAATTTCGTGTTGGCTTCCTCGCACTGCTAGTCTCGTTCGTATATCGGCACAATCGGTGTATTTTTACGGCGCTTGACGGGACTTTATGTCAACCCACGTAACCCACCGTCGTGGGACCGATTCTATACGTCGATCTTGTACGGACGATTTAATCGGTCGAGGACGCCTACACCAAACCGAACTATAACTCTCCTTAATACATTTTAATTGTAGATATTATACTGTTTATTAACCACCTATAGTGGTCTAAAAAGTTAAAATTCACTCGTAAGTGAATGAGCAGCCGGCCGGCGCTGCTTAGTTGCTGCAACAGAATGACGGCAATTCCTGGTTGAAATCTGCGGAAGTGGGGCGTACTGACGTCACATTTTCTTTGTCTAAGTTGTTGACATCGCCGTTTGTAGTTGTCAACACATTCTCAGCCTCTGACGTAATAAAGGCTTGGCTCTGCTTATCGCAATAACTGCACACTGTTTTTGTGATGTGACACCGTTTTTTGTCATGAATTAGTTCAAATCCTGGCAAATATTGTAATATAGTCCACTCACTGTAGATTCGATATCGGTTGTTTGAGGTTGGGTTGGGTATGTCAAAAAATAGAAAAATACAATATTTATGATCTCTTTACCATATTTTAGGTAATTATAAAATGTACCATGATTGTACCATCACAAAACCCCCTCAATGAAAGATGGTGTGACGAAGCACACAAACTTTCATTGACCCTTTCATACTTCCTAAAGGGATCAGTCAGGACAAGTCGCCACAACCCCCTTACAATTTTATATAAAAAAAATAATCACTCACCCTTGGTCTGGTGATAATGACTGTACCTTCATGACCTTACTGGACTTCTCCTGCGAGATCCCAACACCATAAGGCCACTTAGGCTCTTAACGCCCCTGCTCTGACGCGTTGGCCAGCTCAGGACCGCTGTCACACCACCAAACACTGAAACAATTTATAAAAAATATTAATATAGTGGCTTATTGAATCACTCCATCCTCAACTGATCTGGTTCCCCTTAGCTAAGTGCTGGTTTGTGCCAATAAGCACTGGGTTGGCTTACTATTTATAAAATTATAAATTATATTAAATAAAATTATAAGATTATATATTATAATCTTCAAGAATTAAAAAGAATATTATACCAAAATTGAATAAGATATAATTGAAAATATAATAAGAAAATTACACATTATAATCTCCCAAAACAAATTATAAAAGAATTAATAACTCTATATATTTATTTATTGAATACTCTTAGTGCATGATAAAACAAAAAAAAATTATTATTAGTGTTATTATTATTATTATTCTTATTATTAACAGGTAATTATTTGGCTGATAAATATTATTAACAACGCCATTTAAAAAAAAATTTTTTTTTTTTCTTCCTACACATATTATAACATCATGTTAAAAAGTTTTCAAATAAATACATAATACATTAATAATTAACACTGATATATTAATAATACAGTTAATATATTTTAAATACTCAATCATATTTAATCATATCTAAGATTATATACATTTGTATAATTTACTTAAAAGTTGTATTTAAATTAAAATTTACCATTGCAGTTATTAATTAAACATCAAATTTATTTATTTATGATAATAAAATATATTTTGAACTTATTGTTACTATTCATATTACATTATTATTTCATTATTCATTTTCTACTACCTCTCTCCTCTGAACTTTCTATCTACCTAACTACCTAACCTTTCACCTTCTATCTCTGTTTAGCCTGGATAACTCCTATATTCACTATACTTCATTATATAATTTTACTCACCTTCTTCTAACTGACCATCAAATTTACCTATCATTGACACCAATATCTCAATTATATACTCCATCACTAATACCATTTAAATCTTATGGCACCGCTCGTCTTTGCACTGGGTTGGGTGTTCCCTAACTGGCTATATACATCTCTAATATTTTGCCCTTCCAAAATTCGGCAAACACTCCCTTAAACTACGCTATTACCTGCCACAACACTATTGGTTGGCTACTCTTTATCACCTCACCCCCACTACAGAATTCATCAACAACAAATATATGTATGTACCTTTACTTAAACACCTTCTTTACAAATAATAACTAACTACTGTGTCCCTAAATATTTAATAATTCTCTTTGTATTTCCTTAAAAATTCTTATCTTTCTAACTCCATTTACATTAACTGCCTAACTCACCTGCACTTTATCTATACCCAGGCTCTATCCCTGTTTAAACACTTACTGTAATCATTTACAATTCTCTTATAAAATTCCTATCTTACCTACTTATAACAATACCTCTTTTCAAAATTCAAATATAATTATTTATTTAAACATTCATTATTATTCATTAGTAATTAATTAAAATATTCTTATTAAACATTTTATATATATAAAATATATAATAATACACACTGGGGTACCTGTAATACATAATACACATCAAAATACATGGATAAATACAATAAAAATATACACTCCAACTTCATTATAGTGTCATTAATCGAAATCAGTCCATAACAGTTCAATTCAATACCACTTTTCATATTATTATTTAATGTTCATTTCACAATATAACAATCTATCCACCATCATTAAACAACAAACGAATCTTAGGTCTATATAAATTCTTATTTAATACATAGATTTTATTAGATACATTATATTCATGTGTTATTGAACGGTTATTAAACAAATATTCCCAGTCACGATCAAGTAGAGTTCCGTTTGTCTGAGTATCATATATCATTAATCGTTTTATACTATAATTATCCCCATAATATTCCACCACAGGTAAGTACCTAATGTCTTTATTCTCATTTCTTGGTATTTCCAATTTATTGTTATTATCAGGTAAGTATTCATCATTTTCATATACCACATCTAACCCTAACCTTTCTAACAGTTGTCTGTAATTTCTGTTTACTTTAAATATTTCTATTACTCTCTTACTCTCACAATATCTCTCTATACTTTCTCTCTTAATACATTTCTCTCCATAACACCAAAATACACTTTCTCTCTCCAGATATGCAGGGGTCCCTATCATAAAATTGTTGTACCTCTTAGGTACACAAAAACTAAAAGAAACTTTATTTGTAGAACTATCGTCTATCAAATATAAATTAAAGGCATTCTTATCCTTATAACAATAACATGAAGACTTGTCTTCACCCCCTAATACAACATTAAAAGAAAATTCTACCCCCTGCACTCCTTGTACTAAAATACTTTCTCTCAACTTTCTTTCTGACTTCATAAATTCAAATATTTCATTGTCATGCATTATATTTTCATTATCATGTTTATCCTCTTCTACCACCACAATCTTACTACCTGTATTATTTGAATTATCTAGAGTACATTCATTTTTGGAATTATCAGTTTTAAATATGTTATCCAGTACAGCATTTTGCTGGGTACTACTATCTAGTATTTTCTGACTTTCTAATTTACTTTCTACCACATGTAACTTATCTAATTTTGTAATCAGCTGGTCACATTTCTTAATAAGTTTATTGTGACTCACTTTTATTTCATTTTTCATTTCATTGAAATGGCTGTTAAAACTATTTTGAATTTCTTTAATTTCACTTTTCTGAACATCAAATTTAAAATTCATGTCCCCTCTGAGGTCATTAAAATTGCTACACATCATGTTATACAGACGTGTTAACATTTCGTCTGTTTTGTTTTCATGAAGTGAGATGGAGGTTACTTGTTCAGTCTCAACATTTTCGGTCGCACTCGCCTCGCCAACCTGACTAAGTGGGGTTAATGGAACATCCATCTCACTCATCACTATTTCGTCAGAGAGGCTGACTTTTTCAGTTTTATCTTCATCAGTATTCATGTTGTATTATTTTAGGTTACTAAAACATGTATGTTTATAACCTAGGAATTTAACCCTATTCTACGCACGTGTGTATGTACTTACGCAATTACTTCAGGTAACTATTCCACTTTCCTGGTAGGTATTACTCCACATAAAATTAAGTTTTATGTCGAGTTCCTGTTATTACGGGCGACAAATGTAATCAATTAGTCCCTGCTATTCGGGAGCCAAATGTAATCAATTACATTTATTGTTTTATTACTCAGGTTGAAAATATAAATTTTGTCTATACGTAAATAATAAGTTTCGGGCGCCATGTTTGTTATAAAGCAACCTGATCGAAATTTATTGTTAGGGCCAGAAATTCGTGTTAACACGTACCAGTTTAGTGTAACCAATTACCTGAAATAAAGACACATCAAATAACATATAAAAGTATTTATTAAGAGTAAACATTGAGTATAAAGTATTACATAGACATAGGTCTTTGTTCGATATATTGCGCCATGGGCGTTGTCCACATGAAGTTACATTATACAAAGAATATACGCTGCATTAATACATGTTATAGGATAAGACATACATTTATTGATTAATTAATTATTTATTCAAATTAACTTTCATATTTTCAACAAAGATATATATATAGTTATAGGTGTTGCTCAACCCAGCACTTAGAAATAATTACGCACGCACACAACCACTCACCCGTTCATTCTCATGGTACAAATTTATGCATAGTGGAGCTCCTTGTAAATATAATGAAAAATTACATGATTTTTTAAATACTTGATTTAAAATTTTGTATTATTTCCAAAGGATTGAAAATGTAAAAAGAACGTTCTCACCAATTTTGTGTTGGCTTCCTCGCACTGCTAGTCTCGTTCGTATATCGGCACAATCGGTGTATTTTTACGGCGCTTGACGGGACTTTATGTCAACCCACGTAACCCACCGTCGTGGGACCGATTCTATACGTCGATCTTGTACGGACGATTTAATCGGTCGAGGACGCCTACACCAAACCGAACTATAACTCTCCTTAATACATTTTAATTGTAGATATTATACTGTTTATTAACCACCTATAGTGGTCTAAAAAGTTAAAATTCACTCGTAAGTGAATGAGCAGCCGGCCGGCGCTGCTTAGTTGCTGCAACAGAATGACGGCAATTCCTGGTTGAAATCTGCGGAAGTGGGGCGTACTGACGTCACATTTTCTTTGTCTAAGTTGTTGACATCGCCGTTTGTAGTTGTCAACACATTCTCAGCCTCTGACGTAATAAAGGCTTGGCTCTGCTTATCGCAATAACTGCACACTGTTTTTGTGATGTGACACCGTTTTTTGTCATGAATTAGTTCAAATCCTGGCAAATATTGTAATATAGTCCACTCACTGTAGATTCGATATCGGTTGTTTGAGGTTGGGTTGGGTATGTCAAAAAATAGAAAAAAACAATATTTATGATCTCTTTACCATATTTTAGGTAATTATAAAATGTACCATGATTGTACCATCACAATATACAAATATTCGCGATCGAAGCCGCGGGTTTAAAAAAATGAGTTTTTTGCAATAACTTCGGTTCTTTTTAACCTATCGTTATTCGCGATCAAAGCTGCGGGTTTAAAAAAATGCGTTTTTTTTGCAATAACTTGGGTTCTTTTTAACCTATCATTATCAAATAGAGTGGAAAACCTTCCGTTGGGTACCTGCTATCAGCGTGCAACGTTTCATTGAAATCGGTTCAGTAGATTCTGAGATTACCGCGGACAAACGTAGACCCCCCCCCTAGAGATTTATTATATAGATGATGTAATTATTGGTAGATCTCTGTTTTCTGTGAAAGAATTCTTCCTAAAGCTGGATGAAAATAGGACTTAAAGTAAATGAAGATAAGGTCAGAATTGGAGTCAAGTAGCCGGAATAGGTATGTACACCAGCTTTCCCTATGTACAACACCAGCAGCTTTTTGTGTTTGGTGATTGCTGTTTTGAAGCAGTCTCTAGATTCCAATACCTCGGTTCTATTGTCACTGAAGACATTGATGAAAAGAAGAAATAAGGAGAATTTCAGCCAGTAATAGAGCATAGTTTGCCTTGAATAAAATCTTGAAGAGTAGGTTAGCAAGCCAGTCAACCAAGTTCAGGTTGTATAAGACCTTAATTAGATCAGTAATGGCATATGGCAATGAAACATGTAGCTACAATAAGTTGACATTGGAGCTGCTGGACAGATTTGAAATACAATTGCTTAGGATTATAGGCCCAACATGTGAAAATTGAATATGCCGACGGAGGAAAATAGAGAATTGTATGCAGCATTTGATGATCTTGGCATTACCTCCTTCATAAAGCTACAAAGATTGAAGTGGCTACGTCATGTCCTGAGAATGGAGGACAGCAGGACAGTACAAATTATTTATAATGGTTCTTTAGAGCTGGCGGATAGATGTCACCAGCTGCTCAAGCAGTTTAGGATAAGCATCTCCCTTGCTAAGGACCGATATGGATAGATGGCAATGATTGAACAGGCCAGGGGCAGCTACTTGCGTCTGTTGGACTAATGAATTTTTATATTAAGTTTTACTTTTTTTAACTGTGATGCACTGAGTTCATTATCAGATTTCCTCTTTTAACATCGATTGATGATTGAAAGAGGATGGTAATTAAAACATTTCCTTGTGTTTCAGCTTCTCAAAAATATTTATTAATGGATCAGGTTTATTATGATTTTAAGGAATGGGTGAACTACTTTGTTATGTGTTTGTAAAAGAAAATTATTATCTGTGAAAAAAATAAACTTCATTATAACGGCAATTTAATACATTGCAAGCAGATCATAAATACCTAGATTACTGCAAATGATCAGGAATTAAATGATAAAAACTCTTGTCTTCAGTCTGATTCATGTGAAGCAGAACTGATGATGTGAACTGTGGTTTATAAAGTTAAAGTTAACAGTCTAGGATGGTAATGTGTCTGTCTTTATAAGTTTCTTTTATTGCAGCTATAATTGACTTAGTTAAATGTTAACATTACTATCACATTGTAACGGCGCTAGGCCGATACGCAAAGTTTAAGACTAGGCTACTTAACCTAGAGGAAGCGAAAATTGTGCTGGAGCCCAAACAGAGTGACAGGATTTGCAGTCAACACTCTTTTAACAAGTAACAAATTTATTTAGCGTTTAAGTTGTGACACAATGTTCCAATCATGTTTCATTTTATATAAAGTCATTAATTTATGTTGTTATAAACTCTACTACACTCTAATTTAGTGACTCTGATTTATGTTGTCACTTTCTGCTACAGTTCGTTTCTTGATATATATATATATATATATAAAGTAATTTAAAATTTATGTTTATATTGCCTCAAGATGTTATATTTTTCCTATGTGGAACATGTTTCGAGAGCTCCCGTGCTCTCATCTTCAGCCTTCGCGATCTTGCATCTGGTAAAGTATTTGTGTGTTGGCTGGATGCTATTAAGGTTTCTTGTTGGTCTCTGGTATTTTAAAGTTGTATTATTGTGTGTGATTGTGGTATATGTATTTGTATTTTGTGTATTTTCGATGTTGAGTGCTTTGAATATTGTGTCATGTTTTGTATTGGTTTGTATTTGTTCAGGTATTAGTTTGTTTTGTGTTTTATGTTTGTATATTTGTAAATTTTCCCAAATGTTCATTATGGTGCCTTTGTGTGGTATATGTTTTATTAGTGTCACATTGGTTATGTCTGGGAATTCATGTCCTGTGTTTATTGCATGTGTGGCTAAATTGGATTTATATATTTCTGTTTATTTGTATGCGTTTAGGTGTTTAAAATAATGTTTTTTCAGCTGTTTTTTGTTTGTCCTATGTAACATTTATTGCAATCTTGGCATTCAGTTTTGTATATACCGTTAGTTGTTGTATTATCTTTGTTGTGTGGGCTATTTAGTTTTTGTAAATTATTTTTATTCGTTTTGTATGCTATTTTTATATCTGTGTTTTTAAATAGTTTTGTTAGCTTTGTCATTTTATTATTTATGTATGTGAATGTGGCCCATTTTTTGTTGCTGTTATTATTTAGCATCCAGCCAACACACAAATACTTTATACCAGACGCAAGATCGCGAAGGCTGAAGATGAGAGCATGGGAGCTCTCGAAACATTTTCCGAATAGGAAAAATATAACATCTTGAGGTAATATAAACATAAATTTTAAATTACTATATATTGTAACGTCTCCCTCCCTCACGTCTCTCGACCGTCCGCTTTCCGCGTCTTCCTTCGTTACAAAAATTTGTTATCTTTTGTGTTATATGCCTTCAAAATCGAGTGTGTGTGATTATGAAAGAATATTGAATGATTTTCTTAAATTTGTTTGTATTAAATCAATACCGTTGTTTGAAAGTAGGTAGGAGAGAGAGTAAAGAGAGTCAAAGAGAATTACTCTCTTTGTATACAATCGGGTAATTCAAATTTTTTCCGCTTGTGGCATCAGCTGTTTTCTCCTTTTACGAACCCATTTGAGGTTAAATGACTTCAAATAGTATGTAATAATTTCTTGATGTCCAGACTGATTCCCTTTCTCTTCTCGATTTTCTTATTACCTGTAACCAACTACCATCTACTAGAAATAATACACAGTTTATTATTTAAACGCAAGGCATTCCTTGAATTTATTTAATATTTATGGGACATTATAGTCTCCCAAAACATGAATTGACAATCGATTACTTCATAAATCACAGAGTTACTTCGATCTTAAGTTTACGAACATATATCACATAACAAATATTTTTTATTACAGTTTTAATAAAGAGAAAGAAATAAGTAATTAATTTCCCAGGGTTATTTAAGGTTCTTTGAACTTTGAGGAAGTCAGAAATGCATATGGGTCTGTATCAAACTTTACATAAAATTATTTTAAAATTTGTATAATCTGTATGTATCATTCAGTTGATTTTTGGACCACTAGAGCGCAGACTACGTTTCTTCACTGACAAAACGAACATTAAGAGTAATGGCTGCCGGAATGTTATTAACAAGACCACGTTTTGCTGTTTTTTGGTTAATTAAAATAAAGTTTATGTTCACCTTGTTTTCAGATGGATTTAAAGAGATGGTGCTGTTTCTAGTGTTCTAGATTTATAGTTGAGGTGTAATTTAGTTAAATTTTAAAAGGAAGCGATCTCACCCAACGATGTTGAATTTCTGTAGACTAGGCTCGAAAGTGGATAGCTGACTTTACAATTTCCATCAATTTGCTGGCGTGAATTATTCTGTTCCAAGGATGTCTAGGATGTAGTGTATTAATTTTGTAATGGTTAGTTCCGAATAGTAGTTATACTTTTCTTAATTTTTACAGGACATTACATTTGTTTCAACTTCTCACATTGAATACCATTTTAACAATTAATCAATTTCTTGTTAGCTAGTTACTCTTAGTAACCAATAAATTGATGGTTTTTTATTGGCTACCCTAGGTACCGTTTTAGGTAAATAGGCTAGTATATAATATTATTATTTATTTTCTTGCCTTTAAAAATACTCCTTTACCAATCTTAGTTATTATTAATTTTAATTTATATAAGAGTTTTCTTCATGGATTTATTTAACCTTGACTGCAGGCATTTTATAATTTAATGATTTTTTAATTGAGTTTATTTACTACTTATATTTCATTGAAGGTATCCTTACTCTATACTACTTTATTTTCCCTTCCATCTTTTTAGTATAGTTTTAATTGGCCTTTATTTTTATTTTATATATAACCCTGGATTATTTTACATCTAAACAAAATAATTATGGTAAACAAAAATATTAATTCTAATTCTAATGCCTTTGTGGCCTACACAATACAAAATTACAACAACTTGTTAACAGTAATACAGTTTATTGCTATCATACTGCTTCTTTCATCTCCAACACAAATTTGTGAGATGCTCTTTTTAAATGGTAGACACTTTCACCGATCATTCTATGTTCCACTTTGTACACTGCACTTTTATGGTTACACTTAGTATTGTTTACAATGTTTACAGTGTTTTTAGAGTACAAAGGTTCTCATAGTTTGATACATAATCCCCATTTCTGACTTTTAAAAATGGGTGATTACTGGTTTTTCTCTGGTGATTATATTATCATATTTATTTATTTATCATATTTGGGCAGGGGTTATGTAACGTTACAATATTCATGTATATACCAGCATACCCCATGAGGGGGACCACGCGAACATGCTTACAGTTGGAATAACAAACCAATTAAGTTAACCCCACCCCTTAATGAAAATATGAATAACCCTTCACACTAATTATAATAAATTAGGGTAATACAGATTAGACTTGAAATAGTTTAAGGGAGGAACCCATGTTCTAACAAAACCATTTAACTACCCCCTCATGGTGTATGTCAGAGCAGTTACAAAGTATTCGGTTACAATTTTTTTTTAAACAACTTGAGTTCTTGATTGAGGTATTGTAAGTTCTTAACAAAGATGTTTAATGTGAGCACTAGGGTAGCCAGTCTATTTGTAGCGGGTCGATTTTTGGGTGTTTTTGTTTTAACCGTTTGGGGTATATATTTATATTTTTATTTATTTCGTTTTCGGGCGGACTGGTATAAAGTATGGTAAAGCTGCAGTATTGTGCAACGTATTTGTCCGTACAACAGAACAGTGAAACAACGTAAGACGCAGTTGTTGTCGAGGAATGCGGTAGAGAATTCGCGCCAACCACAAAATTCTGAGAACTTTGTACCTGTGTGTGGCAGCGCACATACGCAACTGCTCAATCACGCTCCAAGTGACGCTCTGACAAAAAACTAAGATGGCCAGAGAGGGAAATTTTCATCATTCATTTGGTTTCACTACGGAAGTGCTGTGTTAAGTCCCACCCACTTTTATGACATTAGCCAGTGCCTAGTTGAAATCGTCTGCTATCGTCATTCCAACAATTACATGACTAGCATGAGTCGAAACTGGGACGACTAACTGGAAGGCATTGATGTCCGTCGTCTTGACTAAAATGCTCCCGGAGTGGGGAAGAGAGAGACGCCATATAGTCCACGAGGTACAGAGTTCACCTACAGACGCTGATCGTGTTGTGCGGGCCCGGTCGGACGAACTTCAAAAAATGTGAACAATCAGTATAATACCGTTTTAACACCAACCGGGACCCAAGGAATTAATAGATAATAGACTTACTACATTGGTTAACTGAGGAAACGAAGTTATAAATAGACAAGTTAACGGGCAACGAATCGGGCGAACGGAATCCACGTGTTTGGCCAGAATCGCGACAGTGAGGTGTTACCGATACAAAAATGAATTTATAAAAGATGTTAAGGGGTTTGTTAATATTTTGTGTGTGTGTGTGTGTGTAAAAGAAATGCAGGCTGGGCAGTCTGAATGGTATAAAATAAGGTAAGCCGTAGATTGTAAGTTAGGTTATAACAGAGTCACGTGTTGCACAACACCTGAATATGTATTTATTAAAAGTATGTTCTTAATTTCACTCGAGTAATAGTAAAACATTAAATGGAAATTCTCTTCATATAACTGTGTTGTGCAAGTTATTCTCACAACCTTAAGAAATTATGTCTGCATCCCAAACATACGTATGACGCAACCTTGAAGCCACGCAATGGTAAGTAGGAGGGTGTTAACATTAATTTTAAATTATTACGATATCATTTTTTTTTATTAATATAGAAAGTTTCATTGGCGCCACGAAAGGGACGAATTTAAAAAATAAATTCCATACCTATAAATGGGATGCAATCGTAATTTGGAAGTTGTGTGAGAATACGCAAAAGGTACTTATGTAAAGTTAAGTTACGCTAAGTAAGTAAAGAATATTTAAAATATAAATATATATTTAAAATATATATTATTTATATTGTAAACAGAATAAATACCTAAAAATAATAATAATAATGGAAAATACAACAGAGAACGGAGTCGATTTATCCGACTCGACTGTGACAAGTGAAACAGCTGAAGTTGAATCAGCTGTGATGAGTAGTCCTGAAATACATTCAACACCGAATGTAGGTCAAGACGATAAAAATATGAATGTAAATAACACAAATGAAAAAGATAATACAGAGGATTCAGGGATTCAAGTAACCCCGACCTCAACAAAATACAATAAGGTGAATGACGATCCAATGAGTATTGTACTTAATTTATTAGAAAAAATGAATAATAAATTTGATAGTCGTTTTGACAGTAATGACATAAAATTAGATAGACAAAGCAGGGAGATTAATGAGTTGAAACATGAAATACAAGAAATGAATAAATGTATAGAAAGTAATAACGAAACAATAAAAAACAGTTTAAATAAGTTAGAACAGAAGGCTGAGAAATTAGGTGACAATGTTTTAAATATGACAAAAAGTAAAAATGACGAAAGAGTAGACAATTTTGAGAGTATAGTGGGGGTGAAGAATAAGGTAGAAGCAAATGATGAAAATATAATAACAAATAGTACTAATGAAAGTATAGAATGCAGTGATTATGAGATGTTAATGTGTGTCAGTGAGTTAGAGAGAGAGAGAAAAAATAATGTTGTGGTAGAGTGGGGACAGAGGGCAAATTTTCCCTTTATTATTTATGATGTTTATGATGATTTATTGAGTCCACAAGTGTTGTGGTTGAAGGGCAAGAGTCCCGTATTGGTAGATGAATTGAGGTGTTTATTTTTGTGGAGTAATTGTGTACCCTCGGTCCGGAATAATTGTGAGAGTGTGATGTGGTGTTATGAAGAGAGAGAAGTAAATAGAGAATGGTATGTAACAGAATTGTATAATTTGAATAGAAAGTATGATGAATGGAAAGAAGGCTTAGAAATATATTTGAATAATAATGATTACAATGATTTGATAAAAATAATTAGACCGATAGTGAATGAATGTAATGACGGAGACTTAACAAAAATACCTAACGTAGACTGGTTTAATGAGTATTCTGGTAAAATGAGTGAATTTGGTTGTTCTGGTTATGACACACAAAGTAACCATTTGTTTGTAAATAAAAAGCAAAAGTGTTATTTAGAACCAAGATTAATTTTTGACGATGGTGGCTGAACTAGAATATCAGTGTATAGACCTTGTTTGAATTTTATAAATTTTTGGTAATGACCTTGCTGATTTGGACATCTGAAGTGAGATACACTTGAACAATTTTGACGTATATTTTGTAAATAATATTGAATTCATTTGTGTGTATTGTGAAATGTAATGTGTATATGTTTTAGAAAATGTTGTATTAATAATAATAATATTATTAATATTTTTGCACTCCAATTAAATAACAAAATAATTATGAAGACAATAGTTAATGATTTGTAGAATGTTGATAATAATTGAGATATGTTATTTTAATAATCAAATGAATATTTAATTTTAATAATAAATGGAATTAAATAAGTGGAGATGTTTAGATAGTGTGATTGAATATTATGTGTTTGAATTTTATAAGGTAATTAAATTGTTTGGTGAGATTTTGATTTAATAATAATTAATAAGTAAATAAATGTTAAATGGTTTATTTTGTGGAACATAATGATTAAAAATATATATTAATAATAAATTTAGAATTTTTGAAAATCTGATTACAACACAGGATAAATTCATCATGAGGATAAATAAAAAGAGTTAATGAAAAATTTTAAATAATAATGTTTATAAATTTTTATATAAATTATTTAAAAGAGAATTGTTTGTTTGATGTATGCTAATAATCCAGGTTTACTGCTATTTGTGTATTGTGTTATGTGATGTATTATAACAGTGTAGTGTGGAACTGCTATGGGGGAAGGTTGTAGATTTTGTATTAATTATTTTATGTTAATAATGGTTAAGCTTCCATATAAAGTGGGTTAAAAACCCCATCTAAATTAATATTGTCATTTAAATATAAATTCGTAAATTTAATATTACGAAAGATATTTTACTTGTGATTCCCCAAATTTTCGGGCGGTCACGGCCTCACCGAACCCTGACCGTGGAATTGGTTTAGCTTTAACAGCTATGGTTGGGGCACATTACGATTACGCGCTGACCATAACTGGCCATAGCTGTTATCGTTGTAAAGGTGTATTTTGAAATTGATGGGGGGTAATAAAAAGGGGAATCACCAAACTATGGAACAGCGGCTGCCACTCTGTTCGAGAAGGAACAGCAGAGCCAGGTGGTAGATCCGTTTAAGGGTGCATGATTTTATAACAAGAACATGATGATGTTCACCAATTTAAACTTAACAGCGGAAGCAGAGACACGGAGAGGTAAAACCCTGCTCCAAAGTATACAGTCTCTGTGGAAGCGAAAGGGCGAAACAGTCCTCCATAACCTGAAATAGTGTGTGTGGCTGGGAGGTGACGCAAAGGAGTCACGAATTTTAAAATCTTATGACGTAACAGTTTTGCGTATTCAAGGTTTAATCCAATCAAAAATGCTTGTGCTCTGTCCACATAATTATATGCTCAGACTCGTAAAATAAGGTTCATACTATAATTTTAAAGGTATTATTTTATTGTTGTCTATTAGATAAGAATATGTAATTTTATTGTGTGTATTTTTTTTTAAGCCATAAGTAAATCGTCTGGCAGGTTAACATAAGCATCAGAATCAGAGAAATGGGAAACAATGAGGTGAGAAGTGAGAATAAATAAAAATAAATATGTATATTCCATGTAATTTGTTCAATTTTAAGATGTGCTTTTATTATGTTAGGATATCAGCTGATCAGCAATACCATGTCACTGGTATAGTGGTTTGTAAAGGTTACAAGTAATTAATGTTTAGTGTACTACAGACATTTTGAAGTAAAGACAAAAAGAATATGAGAAATAAAATAACAATTTATGCAAATTAATAAAAGATAATTCATGGGTGATAAATGTTTTATGGGACATGCAGACCTGTCCAAGTTGAATTAAAAAGTGAATGTGAAATAGTAGAGATGAGTATGATGTAATGTTGTTTTTGAGTTAATGTATGTTATAGAAGTTAGTGAAGTAGTAATGCTGACACAGTGGTAATGGAGACTTTATGTAGATTTTGAATGATATATATTTATGTTTATAGTTAATGAGGTTATTTTGTTGTATTTGTAGTGAGGCAATGAGATTGAGAATTTTGGGGATGGCAATTTTGTATTAGGGGGTAGTGTATTTGGGGAGTCCGCAACAAGGGTTGGGACGGGATAGGGATAGATTTAGTGGGGAAGGGGCCGCCTTAGGTAGAATCCGGGCCGCCAAATAAGGGAATTGAGTTTTGGGTAGGGGAAACACGTATCTTATGTACAAAGGGTTGGAGAGTATTTTTTTATATATGTAGAGAAGGCGGCGTTTTGTGTTAAATGATAAGTTGGGGTTTAGAATGTCCTGATTAGTAGATATTTTTGATAGAGTTGGGTGTCATGGGAGTTGCAGTTGATAAATATTAGAGTCAGAGGGAGAAAGTTTATATATGTATAGAGATCTAATACGGTAATCGAGAATAAATAATTTATATCACCCACAGTATATTAAAGTAAGATTGTTGAAAAGAAAGAGAGATTCATGATAAAGAATATGCAATTGTTTATTTTTTTCACCAGTGACAGAATTTTGATAAAATTTGAAAATAATGTAAAGTTAAGAATTGTTTGTTTTAAATAATTTAAATGTCAATCTGTTTATTATGTATAATAATATTTTGTTTGTTTTAGATACTTTATGTTATTATGTTTTGTATTTCAAGGTAGGATATTACAGATATTTAAAGTGTTTTCAAAAATCATACATAACATATGTAGGTCAAGGGTTTGGGACTTGACCTAGTTATGATCAGCTGATGAGTTCATACACCTACTAAGCTTGTAGAGTAGGAATTCAATTTTAATTTGTTTGTTTGATTAATTCAAACTAATATTTGAATAATTTTAATAAATGTTATTTAATAAATAAATTTAATAAAATCTTTTACTGCATAAATTTAAATTTTTTTTTGAATTTTAAAATTTTGAAAATTTTAAATTTTTTTGAAAAAAAAAAAAAATTTTTTTTGATTTTTCGCCTGCCAGCGAGTGAATATGTTGAGTAATGATTATTTTATTGTGTATGTATTAATGATGTTTCTTTTATTGTATTGCTTTATATTGGTAGGCTATAAATTGTTCTCATGCTAGAGTAAGGATGTATTTATATTATTAGAAATGTTTAGGTTAAGTCATTGAAACAAAAATTAGAAAAAAGAGGAAGAGAATTTTTGATAAAAGATTATTTTTTTTTTTTAATATTGAATTTTTTGAATTTATAATAAATTTTAAAAGGAAGTTTTTATTTTAATGTGTTATGATAATATGTAATGTTAGTGTGTGTGAGCCCAGTATCTGCTAAAGGCAGCCCAGCTTGCAAAAAGGGGATCCACATCGGCGGAGGAGCTGGAACGATTTTAGCCAGGGATTGAGGACTTTTGGGGGTAGCATGTTGAAGGGCGAGGTGGGCCGTGGTGCGAGTCTGATCGATTTCTCGGTGTTGGGATCTCTTACGGAGAAGTCCAGTGATCTCGTTCAGATGAGTCCATGGTCACTGAGCCAGGGGGGTCGTGTACCCATGAGATTAAGAACAAGGGGGTTGTTGGCACCAGTTCCTCTCCGCCTCTTCGGGGTTATCGATGAGATTTCTTCTGTCATGAACAGCAGAATTCTCATCGAGGGGGTATTGTAGCGGGTCGATTTTTGGGTGTTTTTGTTTTAACCGTTTGGGGTATATATTTATATTTTTATTTATTTCGTTTTCGGGCGGACTGGTATAAAGTATGGTAAAGCTGCAGTATTGTGCAACGTATTTGTCCGTACAACAGAACAGTGAAACAACGTAAGACGCAGTTGTTGTCGAGGAATGCGGTAGAGAATTCGCGCCAACCACAAAATTCTGAGAACTTTGTACCTGTGTGTGGCAGCGCACATACGCAACTGCTCAATCACGCTCCAAGTGACGCTCTGACAAAAAACTAAGATGGCCAGAGAGGGAAATTTTCATCATTCATTTGGTTTCACTACGGAAGTGCTGTGTTAAGTCCCACCCACTTTTATGACATTAGCCAGTGCCTAGTTGAAATCGTCTGCTATCGTCATTCCAACAATTACATGACTAGCATGAGTCGAAACTGGGACGACTAACTGGAAGGCATTGATGTCCGTCGTCTTGACTAAAATGCTCCCGGAGTGGGGAAGAGAGAGACGCCATATAGTCCACGAGGTACAGAGTTCACCTACAGACGCTGATCGTGTTGTGCGGGCCCGGTCGGACGAACTTCAAAAAATGTGAACAATCAGTATAATACCGTTTTAACACCGACCGGGACCCAAGGAATTAATAGATAATAGACTTACTACATTGGTTAACTGAGGAAACGAAGTTATAAATAGACAAGTTAACGGGCAACGAATCGGGCGAACGGAATCCACGTGTTTGGCCAGAATCGCGACAGTGAGGTGTTACCGATACAAAAATGAATTTATAAAAGATGTTAAGGGGTTTGTTAATATTTTGTGTGTGTGTGTGTGTAAAAGAAATGCAGGCTGGGCAGTCTGAATGGTATAAAATAAGGTAAGCCGTAGATTGTAAGTTAGGTTATAACAGAGTCACGTGTTGCACAACACCTGAATATGTATTTATTAAAAGTATGTTCTTAATTTCACTCGAGTAATAGTAAAACATTAAATGGAAATTCTCTTCATATAACTGTGTTGTGCAAGTTATTCTCACAACCTTAAGAAATTATGTCTGCATCCCAAACATACGTATGACGCAACCTTGAAGCCACGCAATGGTAAGTAGGAGGGTGTTAACATTAATTTTAAATTATTACGATATCATTTTTTTTTATTAATATAGAAAGTTTCATATTGAGTTGATGCTGATGGAAGAGTGATAATTAAAACGTTCTCACCTGTGCTTTTGTGTAGAAGAACTTAAACGGTACCATGATCAACAGTATGTTGGGAGTTCTGCAGATTGTCCCTAGATTGTGATGATTCTCCACTGGTTCTTGTTCCGGGCAGATGTGGGTTCTTCGGTGTTTTCTGTTGGATCAGCATTCCTGGGTCGGACAGCTTCGGGGAGCATCCTGGTGCACTGCTCTGGGGGTAGTCACAGGTGTTGATGTGACTACCGCTCCTTCCACTTTCTCCCGGCTGGTACAGGGACCCTGAATGCCTTTACGAGATTACGAACGCATGGTTAAAGATATACACGCAGACCAACCGTCAGACCAGTGGAACGTTCTCCTCGAAGGTTGGCAGAGAAATGAGGACGAGTCATGAATTATTTGTTCCCACTTCCTGCATAAAACGACCTGTCCGAATTTGCAAAAAATAACCTTGGGTCAACCTGCTTATGAACAACAGACAGCGAGCGGCTGACACGGTTGACTAGGCACACTAGATCGCATCGCCAGAGCGTCGACGTGGCCATGACAATCATATCTTAATGATCGACGTGGTTGTGGCAAGCACTGCTGCCAACTGCGTTGGCACCACTGAACAAATTCAAACCGTGCCGGGAAAATTCAAACCCTTGCACAACATGTCTTTATTTTTGTATCCAGTCAAACAGATACATTGTAAGCTGAATTAATTCTGAGTTGAGATAACAAAATTGAAGTGTCATTTGTTATAAGTAGTGCTGGAAATAAAAACAACAACATTTTAGTACTGTAAGTAATAAATAAAAGTTTAGTATAATATTTCGTAGCCAACTGCATTGAGTTATGTTCCTACAAAACACTGCAGGTACTGTTGCTAACTTCTTATGTAAAATAGTTGTTGATGTTAAACTTCTATGTATGTAGAGTATTGTACATGTTTAAATGAATTCCTCAGTTGGAGAGCCTGCTGTACTTTTGTTGTAAATGTTGCACGAGTTAATACTATAAAGCATATTTATCTTTTGTATCATAGTAGTATAGGTGTAACGTATAGACCTGGTTTTGGCGTAGCCCATAGCAACCACTTAATGTTTGTAATTGTTGTACTGAATAAATCACGTTTACTCCTTTATTTCAAATAAGATTATTAATTATAGAACCTAACATTACATGGTGTCAGAAGTGGTTAAAATCACAAAATTAACTGAAAAAGGAGTAAAAAAATTGCAAGATGACAACAACAAACGCAAACGAAGCGGTAACTGGAATCAAACCGCCAGGTAACCTACAAATCGAGCCTGACAAATCTACGAACTGGAAAAAGTGGTTACAGCAGTTCGAATGGTATACAAGAAGTGCTGCCCCAAGGTTTTTTATTATTGTATTTATATTATTTTTTATTTATTTTTTTATTTATATTTATTATTTATTTATTTTATTTTTTATTTATATTATTATTAATTATGGAACCTAACATTACAATAGGCCTACCTAGATTGTCATTAAGTTAGATACTTTAGCACACATTTCAGCTTTGTCAATTATGGAAGTTATAATAGCCATTTGTTAGTTGATAATAGCCAGGAGAGTTGAAATGCATTCTGGTAAAATCTTCGAGTTTTCAGAGGATGTTGATGTGACTTCTGCTAATTAGAATTCTATTTTTTCAGTTTCTTACTGAACTAGAGCACAGTGGAATGGGTCGGAACAAAGAACAGAGTGCTCGCATGTTAGATCATCTTGTTGTAAATGCTCCTCGTCTAATCAGACCATATATGGAACCAATATTGAAAGTGCTTGTGCCTAAATTAAAAGAATTGGAACCAAATCCAGGTGTTGTCATAAGTGTTCTTACATGTATTGGAGATTTGGCTGAGGTTAGTTCATAATGATCTATATGTGTAAAAAGAAAAAATAATAGTATAATTTAAATTACAGACAAAACCAGCAAAATATTATATACACATGAACAGCAATACTGGTTAATGCCACAATCTTTTCTAAAATGTTCACATTCCTAATGTCACATTTCACAGTGATATTACAAACATCGCGTGGTAAAAGATTGTGTGTGTGTGTGTGGTTGTGATGATGCAACGTACTATTGTATAATGATTTGTGTCTTATATTTTTGTTCAAAAATCCCCAGACCATTTTAAAATCAATGTTGTTTGTATGATCACTTTGTATGTGTGGACATTTTTTTTTGGACAGACGTTTTTAACATGATAATGTTTTTAGGCTGGGGGTCATTCCACAAAAATCATCATCGAAAAACGTGACGCTTCCACACTTTTGATTCCCCACAGTCTAGAAATTTGATATGTAAACGCATCAAGACGGAAATAATCACTGCTGACATTGAGTTTAGCAAACGTTTTAGTGAGAGTAAATTTGGTTTTACATGCTCTGTTTGTGATCGTCTGTGGTTTGGAAATGATTTACGTAATCCACCAAACGTAATTTTAAGCATTTGTAAGTAAGTTTGTTTGTGTTGATGCTACAAAATGAATTAAAATTGTCTCCACTAACATGAATTCATATTACAAACCTCTAATAACGTAGAATATTTCTGTGAAATGTTCAGAAACAGTCTACAAGAAACTTCAGAATTACTAGAAAGAAGACCTACACACACGCACACACACACACACACACACACACACGTGCGCGCAAGATTATCTTGTTACCAAATAGAAATCCCTTCCTTCTCCCTTCAGTTGTTCCCCACTTTAATAGACATTTGTTGTAGTGTTTCTATTGATTTTGTTAAAAACTTTTGAAACATGAAATATTTCATGGCTTTCCATGTAGACATGTACTGGCAACATTTTAGGACAAGTCAAACATGTAAATATTTTCTATACCACATGATTAACAATGATGACCTTATTTCTTTGGTATGAATTATGAAATTGAAAGAGGAACAGTTTAATAATAATCGAACTGTTATGTGTTTTATTATTAGGTGAATGGAGCAGAGATGCAACAGTGGATGAATGAATTACTGGCAATACTCCTGGAGATGCTGGGTGATGGAAGTTCACCAGAGAAACGAGGTGTTGCATTGTGGGCATTGGGTCAGCTGGTGGGGGCCACAGGTTTTGTGGTCAAACCATACAATCAGTATCCTACCTTACTGGATACGCTCATCAATTTTCTGAAAACTGAACAACAACCCATTATAAGGTTAGTTAATAAAACTGTATACAAGAATTAGCCAATATGTTAAGTAGCCTAACAGTGAAAGAGGTGGTGTGTCAGTTTTAAACACCATTGGAAATGAACAATTTGGAACTTATTGGAAATGTTAAGTTCCAACATAATCTCTCTTAGAAGTAGTACATTTGTTTTATATTCTATGTACTGAGAGTTGAGAGTGGAAGTATACAATGAAGACATGATTCTGATTAGCTGAATTAATGTGAAAGAGATCATAACATACATAGGATGTATAATTTGGGAAAATATTATAATTTTAAGAATAATGGCATAAGGATTCTAAAACAACATAGAATGAAAATATATGATCTCTGTTGATATTAAAAGATGTTTCTTTTTTTTATTGCAGTAATGAAATATGTGTAGCCAAAGAGTGAGTTTCATAGTAGGCTTATATATGACAGCATTATATTAACATATTTGAAATGTTTTGACTGCTGCTTAGCTCTGTGACAGGACAAAAATGAGGGAACCATATTTTTGATCAACCTATACATTTGTTATTAAACACCCTGGAGTTTAGCCGGTACCAGTCGGAGCCATGTACGACTCCGCCAAGAATGCGTGACTCATGGAAAAGTGTGCGGATTGCAACGCAGAATTGACGGGTTGGCCACGTGTAAACTGCTTTCCAGTACGTTATAAGATTCAGGAACATTCCAGCCAATAAGAGAAGGCGTTATAAAATTACGTCCGTTTTGAACGCCATGCGGGCGACGCCTAACGCCTGGCATGTATGCAACCACACGAGCAACGCAGCCAGTTCATCACCACTAGTCAAACAGTATAGTCGATAGTTCAGTGGTAGTAGATGTTATAATATTAGCCTCGGTATTTCGGTAGGTCGAAGCGATTAAAGTAGCCTAGACCTACCGAAATAGGTGAAAAAGTAAAGAGAGTGCGAAGAAAGTAAAATGAATATTTAAAGTGAAGAATTAAAACAGTTCGTGGTGTGGTAGGGACAGTGTAAGTGAGTAGTGAGTAATGGCGGCATTCAGCGGATAGGACATACAGGTACAATAGAAAAGTAATCAGGTTAACGTGAAGTGAAGTAAAGATAACTAAGAGAGCTCAATAAACAAAAGGGGGGTATTCCAAATGTAGAGAGTGAGTGTGTGGGACATACGGGAAAATAAAAACGTAAATGTACTGGTTTGTAAGTATGGGTTAATATGGTAAAATGTTATAAAATAGAGATTAGTGGAAAGAACCTATAAACGTAAGAGAAAGAAAGAAATAGTTTAAATTTTGACTAAAATAAATAAGATTTGTTTTAACAGAATAAATATGTGTTAGAGTAATTATTTCGCCGTGAACCATTTCCTATACTCTGTGCTGAAAAAACTCGTCTAATGACTCCGAGAATTTTCTGAATTAAGGGAGGTCAGATAACAAAATTGTCCAAGTGTTTTTTTTATAAGGGGAAGAGTGTTATGTTTTCCATATTTCACTTAAAAAATATAGGTGGTGGCCCAATAAATTTCTGATGGTGATTGAAGGTAAGTTATGCAAGGCACATCGCATAAGGTAGGTAAGATTCTGGCAATTAGTATTTATTAAATTTGGTTGTTTCTTTACAGTTGGCGACCCTGCCAGGATCCCAACATAATAAAACCACACACATCCTGGTCACGGCACCAATTGTAACCTTACAAAATATCGTACCTTTTTGTCTCGCCTACCTTTTTGATTCCCTGTATCCAGAAACCTCAGCATCCGTTAAGCGAGTGTTAAATGGCGCAAACAGATTGAGGTAGCGACTTAATAATTTACACTGACACGTGGTCATTTTGAAATGGACATATTTTTTTATTTATTTTAATTTCTTTGTTATAATGGCCAATCTTACCCCACGTATGGGTGATTAAACAAATGTTTTACTATACAAACATAATTATTATAATCCAAATAAAACGTATTTACTACTTAAGGACTAACCAGTACTAGACGTTCTCTCTCTCTCTCTCTCTCTCTCTTCCCCTCCCCCCTCCCTCCCACCCTCCCTCTCCTTCTCCCTCTTTCCCTCCCTGACTCCCTCCATTCCTCCCTCACATCTTTTGCTGTTTAGAGTCCAAAAACAAAGTTTTGTCCGAGGACTTAGATTATATACACCCGGCCGGGATAAAATGTTGGTTGAAACAGAACGATTTCGGTCTCGGTGCGGCCAATATATTTGTGGGTCACGTGATACTCCCTCCATGCTAGACGTTCCACTCTGGCAAATTTTAAGGCTTGGTGATGCCCATCCTGAATTCCAGTATTAGATAAACAAAGGTTTGCCCCATGCCGTTTTTGTGACGTCAGTCGATAATTACAATATTGGTGCCCCTATAGGGTTAGATCGGCTCCACTCTGGCTAGACACAGTTGAGAATAGACGTCGCCTCACTTGTTTACAATCCGTACCCAGGTTTCTTACGTCGCATTTTGCCACTGTTCACTTAAACTGGTTTTATTTCTTAATTTTGACATGATTAAAAACTCTGAACCCCTTTTTACCTGTGACATCGGTATTATTATCCGGTTTGTACCATCACAGCTCTTTATTTAATGAGGCATATTTTGTCACTTTCAACTTTCAGCAAAAGCAGTGTAGTGATATTGCAAAACCAGAATCAATCTATTATGTATAGTAGCTTTTTCTAGGATCTTCAAACTACCCTTTTACAGCTGCTCTCACTTCTTCATATATTAAGAAATGCCTTCCACTCACAGATTTCGTTAGGTTGGAAAGCTAAATCTGCTGAAAAAAAAAACACTAATAGGCTGAATGCTTCACTTGAAACACATTCCTGATGACACAAATTATTTATTTGAAAAGCAGATTTTTTTCAGGTATCTTCTCATCCAGTTTAACTGAAGGGCGTACATAATATACGCATTGTAATATGTTACAACTCTAAAGTTTCAAGATTGTCAGTCAACAAAATTCCATTGTTACCCTTCCCAAAACTGATAGAATGAATTTGTGTGCTGAACAAGCAGTATTTACGCTCTGTAGTGAAGGATGACAAGTTTCTAATCAATTGTTTTGACTTTTCCTTTGTTTCTGGTGTGTGGTGATAAATTCAAATATCATTGACAGTTACAACTGACACAAAGTTGATTCAATTTTTCTTACAAATTTAGTTTCTCACAATATTTTGTTTGATTTTGTTTTTGGTCTTGTATCATTTTGAGTAGTTTGTGTTTGAGCAACACTATACAAATGTTGCACACAATTTTAGTACCTAAAACTTTGCTTCATATGCGGTATGCTGACTTGTTTATGGTACATAATGTCCTCTAGTGTTTTACTTAGCAACTATCAAAAAACATATCGTGTTTTTGCTTAACAATTTCTTATGAGTGTATTCGGCAGAGAAAAACAGGTCAATGCAAATAACAAATACATATTTATAATTTCATATAAAACATTTTATTTCGTTTTACTCTGTCATTTTGCTAAGCTACCACATCAACAATTTCGTCTTTCTCTACATTTTGTATTATGAAAACAGATTCTGAAGTATAGTTAAAAATAATTCCTATAACCTTATATTTACTTATATAGATTATATATAACCTTATGTACTTAACTAGATTATATCTATTTTGGAAGGCGACCCAGTTTGCTCACACTCTCAGTCATTCATCATACATTTTATATCGTAAAGCGCTTTTTATTTAATTTTCATAATTAATATTGGTGAATTGAAATTAATTAAAGTTGAAATGTTTTTGTCTGTTTAACTGCTTATATTAGGTACTCATCCTTTCATCGCCGTCTCCACATGGTTACGCCATCACTGTTAACTCTCGATTTTGCTAACACACTCCGAAAATAAGTTTAGACTGTTATTATTTGCCAATTACTTCTGATTGATCACTATGACATGATTCACTGTCGTTTTAAACTAAAATCACATAATTTACTGGTCGGCCGACCCTAATTTGCTCGAGCTAAGTTTTTATACGACCGCGCGGTCCGCTGGCTGTAGTAAGACAAAAAGACGCTAACAGTCTTTTTCAAGATGGCCAGCCGCTTCATCCCGCGGCAACTTGGCTCGTCATTGGCCCAGGAAGGAACCACGTGATACGACAAATATTCAACGCTGGGTATAGTACATTTACTGTAACTGATCAACTAGCCGCGTACGTGATAATTCAACTGTACGAACAGGCAGTTCCGCGCGCTCTCGCATTCCAGCGCAACAGAAAACAGTACATGTTGATAGATTTTCTTGACCAACATGCAGAAGGGCGTTCCCTTCAGGAATTTCTATTGTTACAGATTGAGGCTGTGTGTGGGTAACTACACTTCATCGTATTCACAATTGAAATAAAGAAAAACACCTCAAATCTATCTTACAATTCTGCCCCATTACAGTGTCTTTATAACAGAAATACAATTTCTAAGTACAGCATATTATTACTACTGCAGTGCCACATAAGGCGAGTTTTAGTACATATTTAGCAACAATGTATTTCTTTATTATTGTTTTGTATTTTGTCTAGCTAAAAGTATTTAAATGTCTAAAATGAGTAAACTATATAATTAAGTCTGTGTTGGCAGGTAGATTGTTGTCTTTACTTTGTTTTTTAAGACAGAATTCATTTTGTAGTTTGCACAGTATTTTTATTTGTTTTTATATATGAATATAATTGTAATATAAATAACAAATAGATACATGTAAATACAAATAAATCACAAAACAATTGGTATATAATAATAAACATATAAAACACTATAAAAACATGAGATGTGAGAAAATTTAAACCAATTATCATCAAATAAAAGTCCAGTAATATATAATGTAATTTAGTATATTGTGACCGTGACTGGACTACATGAAAAAGTGAGGTAAAATTTTATTGTATTACAGTGGTTAATTCCAAAAGAAATAAGTTTATAAAGGCTAAGTTTAAAAAATTGTATGTTTATAAGTGGAACTAATAGTTATGTTTTTATTGTGACCATCTTTGTTTCTGGAACAGGCGACAAACAATTCGAGTTTTAGGTCTGCTAGGAGCTTTGGATCCATACAAGCATAAAATGAATTTGGGCCAGATAGATTCACAGGTTGATTCAACATCACTTCTGTCGATGACTGACCTGAAGTCTGAAGCTGAAGCCAGTCATGGTAAGTTTAATTTATCCAATTTCTACACTGTTCAAAGGGATTGAGACAGATTTTTTTGAATGGTATAGATAGTTATATAGTGTGAAGGAGCACACTAAACATTACAAACTTAAGACTTAGAAAAAAAATCCAAGAGTAATTATTACTGTTTAAGTAACATTTCTTGAACATGAAATTCTTGACCATGAGGCACAGACAGGCTGACATATGTATGGCTAATCTCTACTTTACATGTCTAAGTCCATTGAAGGATACGCTGACAGTATGATAGTGTGGAACGTTGTCTGTGTTTTTGTGTGTTGTTTCAAATGTTTAAATATCACTCTAGCACAGAGTAGTAGGCCTACAAAAGTGCAGAAAGTTTTAATTTTTGGAAAGTTTTTAATTTTTTCTGTGAGGAAAGTAGCATCTATAGTAATTAAACAATAATGTTCCTATATTATTATATACTCCACCAAAATCAGTAAATTTTTTTATTTTTATAAATAAGGCCTTTTCGAAATTATTATAATTTCATCATCAGTTTACACTATAAAATGTTGTTATTTGTGTTCATTATATTGTGAAATATGATGAAATTATAATAATTTCGAAAAGGCCTTATTTATAAAAATAAAAAAATTTACTGATTTTGGTGGAGTATATAATAATATTATAACAAATCAGTGGCATAATGTTTAGCAAAATAATAATCTTCCTCTTTAAAAATTTTAATTTTTATTGGAAAAAAGAAAACAAAATTTTTTGTTTGTTTTGTAATGAATTTTGTTTTTTTTTTTCACAGAATTGACAACAAGCGAGATGCTGGTTAATTGTGCAATTGCGTTAGTTGGATATTTTAATAAAGTAAAGCTGTAGTTTGCTTGTTGTTGAACTGCCTCAGTTGAGGCATGGCTACCCTTATTCCTTCTCCACATCAACTCTTAAACTGTACTTTGTTTTTATGACACTCACTGCTGCTGTGCTATTATTAATTAACACATTTATAGAATAACAATTATCTCCCACTTACCTTAAGTTAAGCCAGGTCCGTCACACGAACGGTGAATATAAACGTGATTTCAAGGTTGTATCAGTAACGTACACTACTCTCATTTGTGTAATAGAACTCACATTTTATTTCATTTTTTATATTCCTTTAAAATTCTGTTTGTAATTCTTTCAACATTCATCAAAAGTTTGATAAAATTAGACGTTAAACATTTTAGCAAATAAAATTGACTACTTCAACTATAGGTATACATTTTATATTGGTTGACAACTATCACCTTGATTAGATGTTCTTTCGTTCAAAGTTTTTGGTAGTCATTTTTACGGCTCCTTTTACTTTAAATTTAAATATACAAGTATTGTTTATTGTCTCCTGGTTATAAAAAAATATATATTGTAAAGAACTTGATTCATGGTGTTAAGAGAAGATGATGATGCCCCACGTTGTGAGCGTCAATTTGTAAATTAACTTGTTTCACTAGTGTGTGTATTTAGTTATATGAGACTCCCGTGTATCAACGTCAAGCACCACGTTGAAGGCGGTAATTGTAACCACTAAGTTATCTTCAGATCAATAGGATTTAATTTAGGTTTCGGGGTTTAATTCAGCTCCACGTTGGTTTGCGCCAATTTGTAACAAATAAAATGTTGTTACCTGTTTTTAATCAATATGTTATTAATGAATATATCTATTAGGTTGTTACAGATGAAACCTCCTGGAAATATATTATTAGGCAAATATAGTTATGATTATGTTATTTTAACTTTTAATTGTGCTATAATACAGTTTTAACTAAGTATTCAATAGTTATGTAATATTAACTATATACGTCCTGTATTGACTGAATGTATTAAGTATTCTTGTCAACCCTAGTCCCTCTATATTAGATAATTCAATTCAAATTTGGTGCAGAAAACACGCTAGTTCGGCAATCTCCCGTTCCACCAGCTGTTGACAATTAGCACTGTTATTTGTAATAAGCTTACGTCTAGGTTAACCGTTCATCAGATTTTATTCACCCTTTACCTGTAAATTACTCCACCCACAACATGTAATACCTATTCTGCAATAACTTAGAACATTATCTCATACAAGAAAGATTCTTTATTAATTTTATACGTTATTTCACAGTAACAGTCCTCTCCAAAATAATAATATCCTTAAATCGATTATATAACGGTATATCGATCGTCAGTTGATCAAGTTCCTTTGACTTATACAAATTAAATATAACAATAAATATTTCTTATCCCAGGGTTCGTAAGATTCTTTTAACCGTTAGTAAGGCCAGGTAAATGCAAAATTAAGGTTACTCAAGTATTACAGAAGGTTATTAACTCTAAATATATTGAATTTAAAAATAAGTTGTTTTTTACCGGGTTGGCGGAACTCAAACTGGCATTGGACGTCTGTAAACAGTTGAAGATGATCGGCTTAAATTACGTTCATCCAGGAAAAAGTGTTCTGGCCCTTAATAAAATTGATGGTGCAGTATTACAGGGAAGCTCTCAGGAACTCTTCTGACTGCCGCTCCTCTCTTACGATCTTGAGAGTTGTCAGTCACGGTGGAATGAAAATAGTATTCTAGCTTCTTCTTGAAAGTGAAGGTTAACTCTGCAAAACGAGGTCTTCGTATGTCTTCTCAATAATTCCGTTAGTTTCGGCCTTTACTTCCCTCAATTAGTCTTCTGATTATAGGGGAAATCGGTTTAATACTGAATCCAGCGGAATTATCCTGGTGAATGAAGTGAGGAATGCTAGACTCTTTTCGAGGTATTCAGTTATAATTTGGAAGTCTAATTGGTTTTATTACTCATCAGTAGTATTATAGAATTTTCAAATGGGATTTATTAATTTAGATTCATATTTTTTTTCAAATTTTATCATTCTTTCTTTTAAATGTGTCTGCCCATCTCAACTCAATAGCACGTAACAATCGACCCGAATGATTTCAAATCAACAACTCTTGTACATTTCAGTTGCCTTAACAACCACTATTTTCTGTCATTGGATGAAATTAGATATCCTAGAGCCAGAGTTATAGAATATTACTACTCTTTTTTAATAAAATACTCCATGCTTGGGATAATACCAAATTACCTAAAATTCTCACCTAACCTTCCTTCTTAAACAGTATATGTGTTACTATAGTTTCATTGGACTGGACTTCTTAAAAAAGGTATTAATTTCCTTTTACAAATATTAAATTTAGGCCTATAGGTTTTCTTACAACTGTTATAATATTGTTTGCTTTTTTAACTTAATCTTCTTTACCTGACCTACTGTACAATTAATTATTGGTTAATGGTTATTTACATTAATTTTAATTTCCTGGTTTTACTTTATTTCATTAATTAACTCGTCCTGGAACCCTTCATTAGTTTACAACATAATTATCAGAACTACTTGTAAAACTTTAAACACTTATTGCCATCCTGGCCAAGTTTACAAACATTAATTAAAACAACTTCATTATTCAATTTTAGTCAATACTTAAAACTTAGTATAATGCCTAACACAGGTAACTATACTTGATTGTCTAAAGACAAATTTAACATAAATACAAACATTATCACTGATTAAGTATTCCTATTAAACAACATTAGTTCACTCTTACTATACTCAAAACATAACATAAATATTCTGTGAACACTAACATGCTACAGTATAAAAAACAAGTACAATTTATTATATTAACCATTAATTGGTATAGTATTTTATACTCAACGTTATTTATTATATCTTTTGACTTGAGGTACATCTCAGATGTCCTAATTACTGAGCAACCTTAATTCGGGGTATGGTCCTTGACCATAGTTAATTCATTTTTTTATGTAACGTTGGGGACCTCAATTCTGTTACGTTACAATATATTAAAAGAACAACATAAACGCTACTAAATTTTTAAAAGCAACCCAGCTTGCGCACTCACACACGCATACAAATTGCCCTTTTATAGAAAATAAGAATAAGTTTGGTTTGATACTATTACATGATGCAGCGGCGTCCCCGTCGACCACGTGGCGCGTCCTGTAATGTTCTCTCACTATGTCCCAAAGGTTGTTCGTTTACTTTTTATAAAATTGTTTCACTGGTTTAACTGTGTTCCATATTTAAATTGAAATTTTACACTGTTTTACATATCTTTGATAACTGGATTGGTCGGCCGACCTTGATTAGCTCGAGCAGAAGATATAGATGACCGCGCGTGGTCTGTATTGGTAGTAAACTGGCTGTCACTACCTAAGCGTCAGTAAAACCACATCCATCGGCTGACTCTCTGATTCGTCGATTTCATCACGTGGCGGGTTAATTAGCCACGTGGTGGTAACTTCCGCCAACGCCTTTGGGTTCAAGATTATCGACAACGGCACACGAGCGCACACTCACAGCCACATTCCAATGTTATCGTTTTTGCGTACCAGCCTGTGCCTGGTACGAAGTGAATATAGGGTGTTACACAACTCAGGTTTTAATGACCATAAAGGGTGCCCAAATAGATTGGCCTCAAATAATTATTCGCTTAAATAAAATATATATACCCTTCAGAATTGTCCTATTACAAGACCCCCCCCCCAATGAGAGGTTTTGTGCCCAAAAGCATAAAAACTTCATTTGCTAAACCCCTAAGAGGATCGGAGAGGATATGGTGCCAACAACCCCCCGTTAATTCTTAACACATCATGGGTAAAATACCCCCCTAGCTCGGCACCTGAACAAGCTTACTGGACTATCCCAACACCATAAAGTCGGACAGATACTCACCATAGTACCCCTAACCTTCTATCATTCCGCCCCAAAAATTGAAACACTGGTCTTATAGCATACCAGATCCTCAACTGATATATTCCCCTTACATGCATACTGGGTTGCCTTTAGCAAGTACTGGTGCATACACATACTCATTATTACTGACTATTATATCTACCTTCCATTTCTTACTTTCAAATTTCAAAATAATTTCTATCTTATTTTCAATTTCTTTTCTCAAACTTCATCTACTTGACATTGTTTTTCAAATCAAAATAAAGCAAACAACTTGAATTTAAATCATTTAACTTTTGTTCAAAAATTAATCTAAGTCCAACAACAAAATGTTATATTACCATTACTTTCATCAAAATCCCAAAAATCTTTTACATGAATCTACCATTTTTCTTCACTAACTACTAACAATCATAAAAACAAATAAACTGAACATCTTCTTAAATCATAAATTCACTTATCATTACAATTGTTTACAACACATATAATATGAATAATATAAATCAGTTAACACATTAACCTATAATCAACAATATATAACCCGGACACAAAAACACAAGCTATACTTCAAACAAAAAATAATTTTTTTTTTTCAAAAAATTTTAATTTCTTAAAATATATGTCTTTTATCAATATCAAGCAAAAAATATAATTATTTTATTTAATTAAGTAACAAAATTCATGAATCAATTACTAGAAACCTGTCCTGTCTCTAACATCAGCCATCAGCTGATCTCTCTGGGTCAGGTGAATGACCTTGCTCTAGATATAGCTCAAAATTTATACAAGGTAAAATACATCACATGTTTATAGTTTTTATATTCCAACATAATATGACATAATAAAACATAGCATACTTATCATTAACATTGTTGTTATTACCTTACAATAAACAATTCACATTTAATTTTGATCAACATTTACACACCTTACAGCTTTATTTTATTTTCAAATTCTATTAAAATCTGTCACTTGTTTCAATCATTAGTACATTTTAACTATGATTCTCTCTTTAACATTTTCATTCTCAATTAGTTTGGGTGACTCTCAATTATTCATCATAATTCGATTTACATATGGGTGTTTAAATATAACCTTATCCCCTTCTAACTCTACCACTTACTACCAGATTTACCTAGTATGACACCCATCTCTCAAAATATTTACCAATAATTCTCTAATTCCATTCACATCATTCTACCCTTATAACAAAATACTCTCTACCCTCTTTGTACTTAGGACGTGTGTTCCCTTCCCAATGCTCATTCCCTTATTGGTTCCTGGACTCCCCCTAGGTAACCCCGCCAAACCCCATTTAAAACTATTCACCTCCCGCCACAAGTTTTTTGTTGACTCCTTATCACACTAACCCCTTTTACAAAATTTCCCCATCATCTAATTACTCTCACTACATCACTTTCATTTTTCTATATTTACTCACTATCGCCACTGTGTCACTATTAATACTCGGTTTTCTATCTTACTTTTATTCACAAAATCTTATTCTGGTTTAACACCCCTTTAACGTTACCTTGGACTGACTTAAATGTCCTATTGAAATAATAATCACCCAAATTCTAAACTTTACCACATTTTACATTACATTAACAATTGAAAATTCAAAACTATCTCAAATCAATTTCATCATTTGACTTAAAATCTCTTAGATACATCGAACTTTTTTAAACACATTGAAAATATTATATTCAAACATTTAATTATATTGATAAAATTCTGCAGATCACTTATAAGTGACATAATACATATACAACCCCAGCAGTCAGCTGATGTCTCAGTAACATGTTGTAATAAAAATAAGTTGTGGGTGGGTTGTAAAGTTTTAATGATAATGTTATTTAGTGTTAATTGTGTCACTATGTAACTGCTCTGTCGTTTACGGGTAAACCGTATTTCGCTCTGCTGCATTCAAACGTTGCCGCCTCGCCACCTGATTGGCGCACGGCTTTCTGCAGTGTTGACTCGGCTAGCGTCTTGCTTTAACGCTTTCACTTCAATAATTCTTAGTTGTTATTATAAATTAACTGAATCAAACATACAGAATTGCAGATTGAGAACATTTATTAACCTTTTAGAATATTTCAATTACTTTATCGTATATCATATTCGTTTTCTGCACCGGCTATTACACTTGTTCGGTTGGTACTTGCTCAGTTTGTGTACACAGCATCTTTAATGTTAGTTTACAGTTTTGTATAGTTATTCTCAGGGGTGTTAAAGTCCTTTCGGCTACAGAAATATATACTTACGGCTAACACACACAAAGTTATAACAATTCTTAATACTAATTACATAAACAAATTAATATCTCATTGTATTCAATTAAGTAATTACTAATGAAAACTTGTAAAGAAATTTTGGGTTAGTTTTCGTTTGTCAAATTTAGTTATTAAAAGGTTCGTCAATTATTTATTATATTTTACCTTTAATAATTGCTAATTGATTAAAGTTTAATAGTGAATTTAACAAAGCATTTATTTCTGAATCGGAATAGTGATCAGTGAAGTGAAATAGTTATTTATTAATTCAGACCAAAAAATTGTGAATTCGATTATGGGATATTGTTTATACTCATCGGTTTTCCTGCTGAAGATCCTGATGTCGTCTTCTTCTATGGATAACTCCTGGGCTGTCGTCTTCTTATACTCTCCAGAAGTTTATTTCCCTCGTCTCGATGTTTCTCCTCGCTGACTCAGGCCTCGTATTCCTTCGGTTGTCGTCCGTCTTCTTCTGTTAAGATGTTCCAATGATCTTCATTTGGTGTCCGTTGTCGTCTCTCTTCTTCACTGCGTCGTTCCATCTTCTTCAGATAATTATGGTTTGTTAATTAAATTTTTATTAAACAAAATTTTGTTCAGGATTCCCTGGACTATTGTTGTTATCTCCATCTGGTTTAAATTAGATTCGAATTTACTTTAATAATAATAATTTTAATTTTAATACGAGAGCTCCTCGATCCACTCTCTAGCGTTGGTCAATAATAACTACTGAAAATCTAACGGTTTTTTGGCAATAAAATTCTTGTTGCTATGGTTACCTAATAAATTATGCTAATTTTCATTGGTTATTAACTTAAGTCATTGTTATGATGTAACGTCTTTTTTAGTCTAATTTTACCAAAATATCTTCAAATGAAGATTACTATCTTATACTAATAGCTAGAGTTATTACATGAGTACCATTCTTCCTAATTTTTCATGATGATCATTTTGATATCCCTCATGCCCACTTTTGAATAGCTAATTACATTTTTACTATTTTCCATATTTATATTTTACATATATTTTATTCAAAATTAGTTGTTATTCATATATTTTGGTACTGGGAATACTCACTTAATCGGTTTAACCATTTGGCACATTCTGCCTTAACTTTGGATTATTATTTGTTCTCAAAATTACTAAATTTATGTTCAGCAGTTTGGCCTAGAGCCTAGATTTTATTCTACTCCCACCTAACATTTCTTAATAACATATCTGGTAATTATAATACAATTTTATAAACAAAACAAACAATAAACATCAGTATTCCTAACTCTAATTCTTATTATGAAAGATTCCTTGTCAGGTTCTAGCCTGAAATAACTTTTAACTACCTTTTCTTTTCTCTACTGTTATCTTGCTTATCCTATAATTTACTACATTTCATGGTTTTTGAACAATAATAAAACTCTTACAATACTACTGATAAACTGTTCCTTACATGATATGTCTTATCTACTAATCCCTTCACTTAAATACAGTGTCTGTCCTTCTTAATTTACTACTCATTCTAATAACTTAATTCTTACCTTATTTTATAATTCTGACATCCTATTACCTAAATTTATAATATCACAATTAGTTTAATCTCTTACTAATGTACAGTTTATCAAAAATTGTTTATCTGTTTATTATAGTTTGCTTATATAATATTTTATTCTACACCCCCACTGCACTTTTCCTTTCATTAGAAGGTTTCTTTAATTATTATCATTCTCACTTTGTTCCATTATATGCTATACCTGGCACTTCACCACTTATTTAATTTTACAAACATTTTTAACTTACTCACTTGTTTATTCACACGATTTGTCTGATTATTTTATATCACTGTGTGATTATGGTCATGAATAACTAATTTACTTCCAAATCACTCTGATCACTTTTAGTTATTACTTAAATTTTGCTTTTGTTTGGCTCAAAGCATTATTTATTGTCTTTGGCTATTATCATTACTATTAGTTTGGGGTATGGTTAGTTTCTAACTCCCTACCTTATATTATATAAGTACATTCTTTTATCAATAAGATATATGTGATATTATTACCTTCCATTAATCTTATTATCCTAGTTAAATCTCATATACTACAAATATTAGTTCATTATTTAATTTACAATATACTGGTCATTATTTGGGATTATTTGATTGCACTTAGGTCTCGGCTGCTTCTTCATTGTCTCTTGGTTCCTTTGGCTTTTTATCCGATCTACTGTGTCAGGTCATTGTCAGGTTAATAGTCATTTGTCATTTATTGGGTTACTGGGTTATTGATCTCTAAGTTTATAAGTTTTTGCCTCTTACTTTTATCTTCAGCTTTTTATTTTATAATTAAATACAATTGAATCTTCACTACCTTATGTCATGTTACAATGTGAATGACCTTTCTGTAGGCACTCTACCCACAACTAACGTAAATACAGACAATTACCTAATTACAATCATATAGTGTTATCTAAAATCATTTCAATTGAATCTAGTACTTAAAATCGTTTTGCTCTCATAAGGGACATACATCACTAATCATCGAGTCATAGTTATAGCAACTGCTACTGAACAGGCCTTGCCTATCTGCTCAATAACATAAATAATTGTTGGACGTATCTCAACATAAAATCATCACATAATAATATTCATAATAATTATAATAATAGTCGCTCATTTCCGACTCACATAATATTAATACAATAAAACACTTCTGGGATTAATTATTCTCTCTTTTATACATTTCATGACTTTTTCATCTCAATAACGTATTTGGATTCCTTTGTTTAAGCTTATGGCGATATTTAATAGGCATTTTGCATTGTTTTATTAGCTTATTTTATATGGTAGTGATTCTATTAGTCATCACTTTAATGCTCATTGATATTTAAAATTAACATTGTAGCTGGTTTCTGGCTCACTTAGATTTTTTCATTGATTGTTCAGTTAATCTGCCAGTGTTATTTTTATTTGATTGTTTTGTCTCTTCTTTTGTGAAACATTAATTTTTATTTATCCCCTTTTTGTGATAGGGTTTGTTAATGATGTTATGTAGCGTCATCATTATTTGTGTAACATTTAATTATTTTATATCTCAAAATTTTTTTTTTTTGATATTTCATTATACATACTTTCAAAATTACATGTGTTTACACATTTTGTTTCACACTTGGTCGTAAGTTTAGCCTTACTTTGTTTTGAACTTAGCTTATCTTTCTTCTAAATTCCCTTTCATTTATAATAATAATAGTTCCAATCAAATACTTATTGTAAGTTGTGCTTACCTTTATTTTTGAATTTTGATAATTTTTACTTTCAAAATTCTCTTTAATTTTCTGACACTGGTTCATAATACTTTTTTAAAGAAGACTGGTTATAAGTCCCTTTTATTTTTTTAGTTGTGATTTCACTTATGACATAGGTATTATTTTTGTTATCTTTCAATATGAGATAGGGTCCATTATATAATAACAGTAATTTCTTTGTGATTCCCTCTCTGGAACTTGGTAATTCTCGGTTTCGTATTAATACCTTTTCTCCTTCACTGTACCGGATTGCCTTCGGTTGCATTTTATGATATTTAGCCTTTTTCTTTTCTGTTTGCTCCGCTATCTTACTATAGAATTTGGTGTTATCGAATTGGTATATTGGATTGGTGGGGAAATTGACAAATTCTTCTATGGCTCGAGGTGGTGGTTTTCCGTACATGATGGTGTAAGGGGTATCCTTAATGGATTCATGATAGGCGAGATTTATGAAATTTTCAGTGGCTTCGAGGTATTCGCTCCACTTACGTTGCTGATCATGGCAGTATGTACGAAGAATCCTCCCAACTTCACGGAGCACTCTTTCCGCTGGGTTGCTGTTCGGGTGGTAAATTGAAGTCTTGTATGTTCGGATACCTAGATCCATTAATGTGTCTTTCCATCGTCTTCCTCGGAATTGAGTACCATGGTCAGTGATAATATTCGTGGGACTCCCCACCTCAGTGATGTATCTCTGTGTGATAACGTTCAATACCTTGTTTGTAGTAGCACGGTTGATTGGGTATAATTTAATAAATTTTGAGTAATGGTCTATAATAATGATTATGAATTTGTGCTGCTTTCTACCTCCACTTCGTGGCATAGGTCCACATATGTCTAAGAAGACTCGTTCCATTTTATTTGTAGAGGTTATTGGTTGCATTATTCCTTCCTTCCTGTCGTTGTTGCATTTAACAAGCTCACATATGTGACAGTTTTTTATGGTCTTCCTCACCCTCCGGTTAATGTCTTTCAGATATGTGTGCTCTTTAACGCTTTTGTCACCTTCAGTGCTCCCATGTGTCCGTACCTGAGATGGTACTCCATTATGATCTCAGTTGCGGTTTCTTTAGGTATCAATAGTTTCCACGTATTCTGGTTGGGTTTAGTTTTAACAAACAAAATATCTTCATGAACGCAATAGTACTGAATTGCTTTTTCTTCCTGTCGATCTAGTCTCTCTCGGATTTGATTTAATTTTGTATCCTCTTTCTGGTGTTGTATCACTTTGTTCACTATCAGTTCTAGATCAGCGTTATTTTTCATGATGTTGAATACCTTCACAATGGTCTCCTTTTCTCCATCAAAGGTTTGTTGTTCTGTGTTAATCCGTGATAGAACATCAGCTGCTGTGTTTTTGCTACCAGGGATATAATCCCAGTTGATGTGATATTCTTGGAGAGCAAGAATCCATCTGGCTAATCAACCATGGCTGAGTTTGCAGTTCTTCAAAAAGGAAATGGATTTATGGTCGGTGCGCACGGTGATAGGATATCCAAGTATGTAAGTCCGAAATTTTCCACAAGAAAAGACCACACTCAACAGTTCTTTTTCAGTTACATGATAATTACGCTCACATTGGTTTAATGTTCGGCTGGCGAAGCTTATTACTTGGTGGTTTCCATCTTTGTCTTCTTGGTAAAGCACCGATCCCAAACTAATGTCGCTTGCATCGCAGTTCATGTAAAAGGGTCTATTGAAATCGGGATGGTTTAACATGATAGTATCGAGGAAGTGTTTTTTGATAGTGTTGAAGATTGTTTCCTGTTCTGGGCCCCACATCCACTTGTTTTTGGATGATAGCTGTGGTGATAGTTTAGTAGTCAGCTCTGAATAATTTTGCTGGAACTTTCTGTAGTAGTTACAGATGCCCAGAAACGACTGTAACTGTTTCTTATTTTTAGGGGTAGGAAAACGTTGAATGGCATCTACTTTATCGGTTGATGGTGTTATTCCTTGTCGTGACAGGTTGAATCCAAGGAATTGGACTTCTGCTGCTATCAGCTTAGACTTCTCTAGTTTTAATGTCACATTGTTAATGGATAATTTTTCTAACACTTTTTCAACTCTCATACAATGCTCCTCCCAATTTGATGAAGTGATCAGCAGATCATCAACGTAGACCGTGGTATAGCTCATAGTTTCAGGACCCAGTATCTGGTCCATGCAGCGAACAAATATTGCTACTGAGTTTACCAGCCCAAAAGGTAGCCGCTTGAACTGGTAGTTCCTGCCTTCAAATATGAACGCTACGTATTTTCGGCTGGCTGGGTGCAGTTCTACTTGCCAGTACCCGCAGACCGTATCCCAGGTGCTGATAAATTGCGTTCCATGGAACTTCTTGAGGATCTCCTCAATCTCGCCAGGAGATGTCCTGTCGTTGATCAGTATTTTATTTATTTCTCGAGCGTCGAGACACAAGCGTACTCTTCCATCCTTTTTCGTAACAGCGACTATAGGACTGGTGTACTGCGAACAACTATATTCTATGATGTCTTCCTCCATCATTTTACTAATTTCTGTGCGCACTGCTTCCTTGGCTGCATACGCTATGGGATAGGATTTTTTATTGAAATTGGCCACTTCTTTAAATCTCAACTCGCATTGATACCCCCGTACCTTTCCTGGTTGGTCGGAAAATACATGTCGGTACGTGTCGTAAATTCTTATTAACTTCTCCACCTCTTGCTCTGTCAATGGATTCCCATCTTGGGTTCCTCGGAATTGTCGGATTTCCTCCAATTTCCGATGCCATAGAATGTCATTATTTACTTGACTGTCTGGCTTCACTTCCCACCTCCGGTCTGGTGAATCACAAACTGTTCTTATGCTGTATATTTTACTTACTGGTAGGACCCCCTTGCTGCCAGTTAATTCAGCTACCCATTCTCTGCCTTCATATTTCATGGTTACCTTTGATAATTCCATATCGATAACTGCAGAGTACTTTCTCAATATGTCACAACCAATTAGAATGTCAAATGGTAAGTTGTGAGCAATTAGAAATATCATAGGCAGTGTCTCACCATTACTTATGACTTCTAGAGACACTTGTCTCTTAATTGTCTTATTTTGCCTCCCAGTGGCTCCAATTAAAATAATGTTACTTATTGGTAACGTTGGTAAGCTGGTCTTACTCTCTTTTTGAATTTTGTCGTACATGTTTATATCAATTAAAGACACATTTGCTCCTGTGTCGATCATAAATTTTATATTTACATTTAATACTTTAGCGGTAACATAGGCAATTTCATTATCCGGGTGCTTGATCAATGAGGAATTTTCTTCCATAAGCTCCTCTCGGATATTTTTCAGATAATGGTTCTGAATTATTATAATAGTGTTGTCATTCGTCTCGTCTGTCTGTGTAGTTATTAACCCAATAGATCGGATCAGTGACGGGTCCTGTGGTATTCTTACTGCCGCTGCTCGTTTAAATGTTGGCCGTTGCCTTCGGCGCGGTCCTCTGTTCTGACGGGGTGATTATTCTCCGTGTTTTGCCTTCTCTCAATCGAGTGGTCATTTCGAGTTATTTGTTCTCGACTTCTTCTGTTCTCTTCGGCACTCCGGCTCCTCGGTCTTCTATAATTGCGTCTCCCGTCATTTCTACCTTCTGCATTTACATAGTTTACCCGTCGTCTGTATGTTTGATTCTGTGTCGACAGGTTATTATTATGGTACTGATTATTTGGTCTGTTATACCCACCTCCATTTTGGTTATGTCCCCTGTTGTAAGGATGGTTTACATTGTTATTATTATTGGGGTAATTCTGATTATGGTTTCTTGGGTAATTATTATTGTTGTTTTGGTTATGGAACCCTCGATAATTATTGGGGTTGGATGGCGGATGATTGGCCGGGGTGTGGTTTCCCTGTGGTCCACTTGGTTGATTCCGGTTGTCATAATTCCTGTAGTTTGGTGAGTTCTTCTGTCTGTTCAAGACATAGTGTTTCTCCCGCTCGTACTCTCCCAATAATGCGGCCATCTCTTGTATAGTTTTAATTCGTCCACTTAAACGGCTTTTTGTGATCTCCCCGTCGTAGTGATATGCCAGTTGTGTCACTAGGCACTCTTCCGGGATGTTGGGTTCGAGGTTCCTCGCTATGCTTACCTTACCTAAAAAGTAAGCGGTTGGTGACTGTCCTAGGTAAGGGTCGAATCTGCCATTGCTTATGTTGTTTCTCACCACGTGCTGAGTCGCCTCCGACCAGTATTTGTCTTTGAATAATTTCTTGAACTCACTGAAATTATTTATGTCTGGTCTCACCGCCGTCCACCAATTATCATGGACTTCTTTGAACATGTCATCTATCATGCTCTTGATTACCGTCCACCTTGTCTCTCTGGTTCGGGCTAAGTTCTCCTCCACTCGTTCTATAAACTCAATTGGGTTGCGTTTATAGTTTTTAAAGTTTATTGTCTCTCTGTTTTCGCTACATAATACATGTGAGGTCATGACTGGTCGATCCTTCAATGCGTTGATCTCCTCCTGTAGGCGTAACTCTCTAGCCCTAAATTCAGCTATTTTCCCTTCTTGGGCGGTTGTGGTGTCCTTCACTTCACTCACTGATGTGTCCAATCTGCTATAGTTCTCTTCTACTCTGGTTTGTATCTGTTCTAATTTGTTGTTGGTTTCTTTTTGGAGTCCTTCAACCCTCCTCTTACCTTCGCCTTCCACTTCATTCACCTTGATTAAAATTTCTTCTCGGACTTGCATCACTACTTCGCTGGTTTTCTCTATCTTCTCTTCCGTTTCCATTACAGTTTGTTTCAGTTCTTCTCTGTACTCCGTCAACTGTTGCTGTAATGTATCTTGGTTATATTCAATTTTATCATTCAGCATTTCAATGTCCTCTTTCATGAGTCTCAAGGTTTCGCTGGTTTTTTCATTACTTCTCTCTATCTTCTCGCTAATCAATTTATTCTCCTCCTTCATTTTCTGTGTCAGGGTTTCATTTAATGATTCAAACTTCTTGTCCAATTTTTCATCTATTTTCTCCTCCTGCTTCTTGAAATTGTTATTAATTAACTCAAATTTTTTGTCTAATTCTTCTTTGTTTTCCTTTCTCCGTTCTTCGTTATTCTTCTCCATTCTTTGAAACATTTCCATCAATCTGTCCATCTTCGTTTCTTCCGTGGTTCTAGTTGGCTCTGCTGGGGCTAATAATTCTTCCACATCTTCCACTGATGTTATTTCCTTTTCTTCCATTCGAACGTTTCTCTCGATCGCCTTTTCTAATCTCCTTGCTTCTTCTTCCGCCTCCTTTTCGCGTCGCTTCGTCTGGAGTCTCGTCTCGTGTTTTGCCCGTTCCATTTCTGTAGTCGCCGCTAGAATCTGTAAAGTTTAAAGGTATGTCTCCTTAACTATTCTAGCCCTACTAGTTGGCGCGCCACTTTGTAATAAAAATAAGTTGTGGGTGGGTTGTAAAGTTTTAATGATAATGTTATTTAGTGTTAATTGTGTCACTATGTAACTGCTCTGTCGTTTACGGGTAAACCGTATTTCGCTCTGCTGCATTCAAACGTTGCCGCCTCGCCACCTGATTGGCGCACGGCTTTCTGCAGTGTTGACTCGGCTAGCGTCTTGCTTTAACGCTTTCACTTCAATAATTCTTAGTTGTTATTATAAATTAACTGAATCAAACATACAGAATTGCAGATTGAGAACATTTATTAACCTTTTAGAATATTTCAATTACTTTATCGTACATCATATTCGTTTTCTGCACCGGCTATTACACTTGTTCGGTTGGTACTTGCTCAGTTTGTGTACACAGCATCTTTAATGTTAGTTTACAGTTTTGTATAGTTATTCTCAGGGGTGTTAAAGTCCTTTCGGCTACAGAAATATATACTTACGGCTAACACACACAAAGTTATAACAATTCTTAATACTAATTACATAAACAAATTAATATCTCATTGTATTCAATTAAGTAATTACTAATGAAAACTTGTAAAGAAATTTTGGGTTAGTTTTCGTTTGTCAAATTTAGTTATTAAAAGGTTCGTCAATTATTTATTATATTTTACTTTTAATAATTGCTAATTGATTAAAGTTTAATAGTGAATTTAACAAAGCATTTATTTCTGAATCGGAATAGTGATCAGTGAAGTGAAATAGTTATTTATTAATTCAGACCAAAAAATTGTGAATTCGATTATGGGATATTGTTTATACTCATCGGTTTTCCTGCTGAAGATCCAGATGTCGTCTTCTTCTATGGATAACTCCTGGGCTGTCGTCTTCTTATACTCTCCAGAAGTTTATTTCCCTCGTCTCGATGTTTCTCCTCGCTGACTCAGGCCTCGTATTCCTTCGGTTGTCGTCCGTCTTCTTCTATTAAGATGTTCCAATGATCTTCATTTGGTGTCCGTTGTCGTCTCTCTTCTTCACTGCGTCGTTCCATCTTCTTCAGATAATTATGGTTTGTTAATTAAATTTTTATTAAACGAAATTTTGTTCAGGATTCCCTGGACTATTGTTGTTATCTCCATCTGGTTTAAATTAGATTCGAATTTACTTTAATAATAATAATTTTAATTTTAATACGAGAGCTCCTCGATCCACTCTCTAGCGTTTGTCAATAATAACTACTGAAAATCTAACGGTTTTTTGGCAATAAAATTCTTGTTGCTATGGTTACCTAATAAATTATGCTAATTTTCATTGGTTATTAACTTAAGTCATTGTTATGATGTAACGTCTTTTTTAGTCTAATTTTACCAAAATATCTTCAAATGAAGATTACTATCGTATACTAATAGCTAGAGTTATTACATGAGTACCATTCTTCCTAATTTTTCATGATGATCATTTTGATATCCCTCATGCCCATTTTTGAATAGCTAATTACATTTTTACTATTTTCCATATTTATATTTTACATATATTTTATTCAAAATTAGTTGTTATTCATATATTTTGGTACTGGGAATACTCACTTAATCGGTTTAACCATTTGGCACATTCTGCCTTAACTTTGGATTATTATTTGTTCTCAAAATTACTAAATTTATGTTCAGCAGTTTGGCCTAGAGCCTAGATTTTATTCTACTCCCACCTAACATTTCTTAATAACATATCTGGTAATTATAATACAATTTTATAAACAAAACAAACAATAAACATCAGTATTCCTAACTCTAATTCTTATTATGAAAGATTCCTTGTCAGGTTCTAGCCTGAAATAACTTTTAACTACCTTTTCTTTTCTCTACTGTTATCTTGCTTATCCTATAATTTACTACATTTCATGGTTTTTGAACAATAATAAAACTCTTACAATACTACTGATAAACTGTTCCTTACATGATATGTCTTATCTACTAATCCCTTCACTTAAATACAGTGTCTGTCCTTCTTAATTTACTACTCATTCTAATAACTTAATTCTTACCTTATTTTATAATTCTGACATCCTATTACCTAAATTTATAATATCACAATTAGTTTAATCTCTTACTAATGTACAGTTTATCAAAAATTGTTTATCTGTTTATTATAGTTTGCTTATATAATATTTTATTCTACACCCCCACTGCACTTTTCGTTTCATTAGAAGGTTTCTTTAATTATTATCATTCTCACTTTGTTCCATTATATGCTATACCTGGCACTTCACCACTTATTTAATTTTACAAACATTTTTAACTTACTCACTTGTTTATTCACACGATTTGTATGATTATTTTATATCACTGTGTGATTATGGTCATGAATAACTAATTTACTTCCAAATCACTCTGATCACTTTTAGTTATTACTTAAATTTTGCTTTTGTTTGGCTCAAAGCATTATTTATTGTCTTTGGCTATTATCATTACTATTAGTTTGGGGTATGGTTAGTTTCTAACTCCCTACCTTATATTATATAAGTACATTCTTTTATCAATAAGATATATGTGATATTATTACCTTCCATTAATCTTATTATCCTAGTTAAATCTCATATACTACAAATATCAGTTCATTATTTAATTTACAATATACTGGTCATTATTTGGGATTATTTGATTGCACTTAGGTCTCGGCTGCTTCTTCATTGTCTCTTGGTTCCTTTGGCTTTTTATCCGATCTACTGTGTCAGGTCATTGTCAGGTTAATAGTCATTTGTCATTTATTGGGTTACTGGGTTATTGATCTCTAAGTTTATAAGTTTTTGCCTCTTACTTTTATCTTCAGATTTTTATTTTATAATTAAATACAATTGAATCTTCACTACCTTATGTCATGTTACAATGTGAATGACCTTTCTGTAGGCACTCTACCCACAACTAACGTAAATACAGACAATTACCTAATTACAATCATATAGTGTTATCTAAAATCATTTCAATTGAATCTAGTACTTAAAATCGTTTTGCTCTCATAAGGGACATACATCACTAATCATCGAGTCATAGTTATAGCAACTGTTACTGAACAGGAACTGGGTTATCAACCACCAACTCTCTCTATAGAGGAAGTGAAATCGATCGCCCGCTGTTTACAGATGTCGTCACCCTCTCACTGAATTTTCAGTTACCCTCCAACTACATTGTTTTCTTAAAATCCCCCCTTTACCCAGTTACAATTAGGTAACCACCCACCGGATAAACCGGATCGAGCGTTTGCCTTATGCACAGATGCGTTATCTGTGCCCCTGGCTTGTAACGGCCAGCTCCTTTTCCACACACACTATTGTTTCCTGGTGTTGGACTGTGGCACCCATTTGCATCCCCAAGAACTGAAGTTTACATGTATATGTTATAGACGCTGCCTATACCGTTCTTGGTTCAGTGTTATATAAAATTCAGCATTACTGATGTCCGAGGACACCAGTAATCCTACTAAAATGATTCACACTCCCTTAAAACGGCACTATCACTCCCTTCGATGGTAGCCGCTATTCCATAGTTATGTAGTTTTCCCTGAGTTACCCCCCTGTCAATTTTTATGTTCACCAATTTAGAATATACTTGCATAAATCCACGGTCAGGGTTCGGTGAAGCCGTGACCGCCCGAAATGTGGGGAAACTACCAAAAGACATATAAGGCTCACACTTATACTGCTACTACAGTTCACAGAGGGTAAACTCTTATATGTTTGGTTATTTTATCAATTAAATTTTCATGTTTAACATCTCTTAGACTCATCTACACTTTAACCTTTAAACAAAAAAACATTTTATCTTATTTAAGTTGTATTATAAACTTCATACTTACAGTACATCACTCATATACTGTCATAGACACAAAAATATAATCACCATATAATGTACATAACTCCATGTATCTTCTGAAACATTTTAACAACCATGTTACTCCACAAACTAAACACATTTTACATTTATTTATTATTTATTATCAAGTTCCAATCTCCTAAAATCATTTAAATTCATTATCAAAATTCAATTATACAACATTAATTAGTTAATTAATCTCAAATTCTTTAATTCAATCAATTCTTGAAAACACAAGTTATTTTAATTACTTTCTTCCAAAACAATTACAATTCATTTATTACCTTAATAATTATCCTTGTTATTTATTTAGTCTGCCAAAATATTATTATTGTTATTACATCAATCTCTACTACATACACACATTGTTTACATAAAATACATTTTACAATATGGATACAATTAATTTCACTATAAATTTATTTACAAATTCTTGTCATTATTTTTCTGGTTACCACACTTCATTTCATAATCTAGCCAGGTCATTACCATAAACTAAAATATTTAAAATGTCCACTCACTTATTTTTTATTTTAACCACCATCATCATATATTAGTCTTATATATTTATAACACAAGTCATTCTTGTCAACATACCTTACATTGTAATGATCATTATAATGACTACTTTCGTTAATTACATTAACACAATAATTAACTACATTTTTGTCTACCATTAATTCACAAAGCCCGTCTACATTGGTGATTTTAGTTCTGTCTCCATCAGTATTTTTGTTCAACATAAGGTAAGTTATTTTATCATCATATTCCTCCACTACATTCATCACAACATCAAAATAATCACCCATCTCTATTTTACAAGGTAAGTATTCTATATCGTCTATCTCCTTCAATTCTAACCTCTCTTTCAACTCATTATAACTACTTCTCAACGTAAATAACTCTATTATTCTCTCTCTCGCAATACTTCTCACAACCCCCCTGAACTATCTCATTCCATGCAAAGGGCACCACAAAACACTTATTACCTCTCCTGGCTTTACCAGGTAAATCACAAAAAACTAAGGGACCGTACGAAGACACCTCGTCTTCCACACCACCACTGGAGGAAACTCTGTCCTCATAAAATACCTGTGAAACCTCTGTTTCACCATAAAATTGGGGAAAACCTGCCCTTTGCTCACCTAACCTTTCACCACACTCTCTCTCACTTTCATCAATACTTGCTATGCTCACAACCTTGCTCTCTAACACCACATTCTTAATTATTTCCTCGTAATTCCCACCTCTACTTACCTCATTATATGTCATCTGACCGTCTTTATTTTCATCGAATTTATCGGACTTTTCATTAGTCTCTACCCCCCTTTTAATCTCGTCATTTTCGTCTACTTTATTCTTTGTAAAGTTATTAATCGTGTCACCTATTCTGTTTATTTGTTTATCAAACACATAATCTATTGATACTATTATCTCATCTTTCATATTATCAAAACGTGTATTAATTTCATCTACTTGCTTACTAAAATTAAAATTCTGTAGTTTGATTTCATCTCTGATCTCATTCAACTTTTCATTAAAATTATTTTTAATTTTATCATTCTGTTCATCAAATCTAGCGTCAAATTTATTATTTTGTTCATCAAATCTAGCATTAAAATTACTATTTTGAACGTCAAAGCGACGATCGAAATTTCATCATTACTATCTAAACGTTTACTGATGAGGTTAAACAGGTCATTCATTGACAACTCTTTTTCTTTAGTTATTATTGGGGTAGATTCTGCTTTTGCTTTACTCATTATTACAGATTCGTCTATCAGGCTTGGAGTTGTCTCCATTCCTGAATCGTTTACATCAACATTTACTGAGCTCTCTGTTTCAACGTCAGTTAAGCTGACGTCTTCATTATTATTTTTGTTAGTATCCATTTTTTATATAACTTATTATATTTTCCTCTATATAAAAATCAATCTTAAATATACACAGTATTATTCATATAGTATAACATAAGTATATAACATAAGTAACATAGTATAGCTCTAACTTATTATCTTTTATACGTCGTTAGTACGCATATCACCCAACCTCCAACTCACGCTCATATTCACTGTAGGTTCATGTATAAAATTTAATTTACAAAACTTGTCGCTAGTTCGGATGCGCCATTTGTGCTGTTATTAATTAACACATTTATAGAATAACAATTATCTCCCACTTACCTTACGTTAAGCCAGGTCCGTCACACGAACTGTGAATATAAACGTGATTTCAAGTTTGTATCAGTAACGTACACTACTCTCATTTGTGCAATAGAACTCACATTTTATTTCATTTTTTATATTCCTTTAAAATTCTGTTTGTAATTCTTTCAACATTCATCAAAAGTTTGATAAAATTAGACGTTAAACATTTTAGCAAATAAAATTGACTACTTCAACTATAGGTATACATTTTATATTGGTTGACAACTATCACTTTCATTAGATGTTCTTTCGTTCAAAGTTTTTGGTAGTCATTTTTACGGCTCCTTTTACTTTAAATTTAAATATACAAGTATTGTTTATTGTCTCCTGGTTATAAAAAAATATATATATTAAAAGAACAACTTAAACGCTACTAAAATTTTAAAAGCAACCCAGCTTGCGCACTCACACACGCATACAAATTGCCCTTTTATAGAAAATAAGAATAAGTTTGGTTTGATACTATTACATGATGCAGCGGTGTCCCTGTCGACCACGTGGCGCGTCCTGTAATGTTCTCTCACTATGTCCTAAAGGTTGTTCGTTTACCTTTTATAAAAATTTTTCACTGGTTTAACTGTGTTCCACATTTAAATTGAAATTTTACACTGTTTTACATATCTTTGATAACTGGATTGGTTGGCCGACCTTGATTAGCTCGAGCAGAAGATTTAGATGACCGCGCGCGGTCTGTATGGGTAGTCGACTGGCTGACGCTACCTAAGCGTCGGTAAAACCACATCTGTCGGCTCACTCTCTGATTCGTCGATTTCGTCACGTGGCGGGTTAATTAGGCACGTGGTGGTAACTTCCGCCAACGCCTTTGGGTTCAAGATTATCGACAACGGCACACGTTGAAGAAATTTAATTAATCCTCAAAATCTTATTACAATTCTCTGGGAAACATTGGTCTAAATGAGCAAACTGGAACAAATGTATTTGAATTATGTAAATCGTATTTTTAGGAAAATTAATTTCTTTATCTTTGATTCAATATTGGATCATGCGAGGCATAGAAGAAAGTATACCTAGTAGAAATTTTAATTTGCCTGTGAGAAATCAAACCAGTATGCAGATGTTTTGTTTATTTATTGTTTTGTTTTACTCAGACTTGACAACAAGTGAGATGCTGGTTAATATGAGTTCTTCAACACTTGAGGAATATTATCCAGCAATAGCAATAGCAACACTTATGAGGATTATTAGAGATCCTACTTTATCACAGCATCATACTATGGTTGTTCAGGTAAAAGTAGCTTTTTAGTAATTATTATTTTTTATTATTTCTGTATACACATTTTTTATCAGTAATAATTTATTACTATCGATCCAATGAACATCTGAACAAATTGATCGAGATTTAGTTAATATCTATATGGACATGAGTGTGTACAAACACATTCATGAGTATGCAGGAAAGTATGTAATTGATAGTATGTATTCAAACTAGGAGTTATAAAATAAAATTAACATTTGTTTTAAAAATGGTTGGGAATTTAAGAATATTTTAAGTACAATAATGTGTATATGATTTTTAAATTACAAATTTGATTTTTTATGAGAATATAATGAGTAATGCTAAATTTTAAGATAATTTTGTTTAGATAAAACTATAATGTCTTATAAAAAAAGATGTATTTTTTTTTAGTAATACCACTGTGTGGGATTAGAGTGCTGCCATTGCTATGTAAATCTGTATCTAAACAAATTAGTAATGTTAATGTGTTTTAAAATAATTTAAATAGCAAAAGGGGAAGAGACTTGTGTTCATATCTACAAGCTTACGTTTGCTTGTTTTTTGTCATCCCAAGTTAATAGTAACAACTGAAATCAAGATTTTGTAACGGGACAAACAGCCCGTTTTCATAATTATGGGAGGTAAGGATTTTGTATTGTATTATTATTGTATTTAGGAATGTCAAACATGGTTAGGTCAGTTTTACCCATGTCCAAAGAAACAACGCAGATTCAAACAGAGCAGAAGGATTCCAAGGTCACAGGCTTACGTTGTAACGTCACGCTGTTGAGGTATAGTAGAGTTTATATTATATGCCTCACGTTGTACGCGTCACACTTGTAACGTACTGCTTTTTGTTGAGAGGCGGGTGTTAGCGAAACGTCCTTCTTAGTCAAGCCCTACTATTGGAAGCCAAACTTGTAACGTACTGTTTTTTAGATGAGAGGTGTTAATGTTTCCGCCTCTCCGCAGTCGCCACTTATGAATTATAATAACTGACGTTGTTTTTAAAAGGTAAAATAAAGGATTTTGTTTATTTTGTTTTACTCAATCTGAAGAGAAATCGAGAGTGTGTGATTTGTGGTCAAGGAGGGAAGTTGTTCAGCCTTATGCAGAAGAGAGAGTAAGTATTATTATTTCCACTCCGTTGAGACGATTTCTTCTGTTTGTTGTGCTGAAATTTATTATAACTACCCACTACAATAAATTATAACACTTTATTATTCCAGATTAATTTTCAATAATATTGCTTTATTTATTATTGACCTTTGTCTCCTGCCACCAAGATATAGGTATCACAATTAATCTTATCTGAAAAAAAACATCATCTCGACTTTACCGAGTAAACATAGAGTTGTCTAAGGAGCAAAACATATATGGTGTTATTTACCCAATTTACGCTGTAATAAAAAACATCAATTATTACATAATTCTTAATAATTCCCCAGGGTACAGGGTAAGTTCTTTGTGTTACGAGAGTGTCAGAAATGGATAATTACTACGCTTTACAAATACCGAAAAATTAATAAATAATGTTGTTTATTTTTCATGTAGTATGTAGTTCCAGGAATTGCCGTAAGAGAGCAGCGTATATTTGTTTACTTTGAAAAACATATGATCAAATGATTATTTTTTGTTCTATTTCACCGTTCAAAACGAGTTTTCTTCTGGAATTATTACGAAAAAATGTTTATATTACCTCGCTCCGTATGGTTCTTACTGGATTGCAGCTTTTCTGTGATGAGGTCCGTCTTGCGTTATTATTTCCTTTTCGTCTGAAGTATTTTCCAATTGTCAACGAGAACTAGGCCGAACCATGTTGTATCCGCAGGTTTTCATCCACTGTTTATTAATGTATATAACCATTTAATTTGGATTAATCAGGTATAATTAGATAGTGGTCACTCTGTTTGTTAATCTTGCGTTAATTTCAACTCCTCCAACGTCCCAAAAAAGGTTATTTTTTATAATTTTAGTCGCATCGTTTCTTCAACTCTCCGGTTTAGTTCAAAATTTTTATATCTTAACAATACTTGTTATTTTCCATCACTCTTAGTAACACATAGTATTTTTATTATGTAGGCATTTCATAATTATTATAAATTTATATTTTATTTATGGAAAAATAATTCCTTTCCATTCCGGTTTCTACACCCATTTAATTTATATAATAAGTTTTGGTTAATTTTTTATGACATTGTATATAAGTATTATGTCATTTTATTATCTTTAAATAAATTTATATATTATTTATTTAGTCTCGAATAGTATTCATACCCGGCACTACTTCCTGTTGCCATTTCCTTCATAGGATTATTTTCATTTATTATGATCTTTTGGTAATTAAATTTTTATGTCCTTTAAAACTAACCCTGGGTTATCCTATATTACAACACAAATATTTAAAAAAATATAACATTAACTTATGTATAACAAGTGGTGGTCCATACACTATAAATTACAATAAATAAATAAAATTACAAAAATCAATCAGTATTATTACATTCTACTCCCATAGTTTTATCATTTCCAAACATACAGCACAGTTTGGTAATACATTACTTTCACTTTTGTTTTTCACCTCAATGGGTACACTAGAACTCACTTTGCACTGTATACCACTCGAATTGTTTATCATATTGAGTGATATAATTTAATTTTGAGCGAGCCATAGGTTACCCATTTCTGACATTGATGTTATTATGATTTAGTTTATTGGGACAGGGTTATGTAATGTTACAACGTGCGGAATAGAATGCATTCGATGGTTGTAGTAACTAACACAGACTCTCAGTATAAATTTTCATTGGCCAGCAATGCATGTCGTCATTAAAAAATGATAATGACATATCAACAATAACGTATAAAACAGGGCGTTATCCGTAGAAACAAAAGACGGTGACGTCATGATACTACTACATACGCAGATTTTACGTCTGACCAGTTCTCAGTCTACATCATCAACTCAGAGCGTACACACGTTCAATTGTGTGTTGGTAAATTATTGCCAGCAGAAGTGATCAAAAACTTGTAAAATGTAATCAAAACATACAATTAAAGTCAGTGCACAGTTATAAAAATGAAGAAAGCAAAATTCAGTGAAACCAAAAAAGAAAAACAGACAGACCACACAGTTCGGCCGAACATCCGCCGCCAATCATGGAAAACGTCTGAGGAACGCCATCACCACAACACTTCAGGGAAGTCCTAAAATTCAAAATTCTAAATATTAATATGAGCTCAGAAATTTTATCAATCAGATCTGTAATAACCATCAATGTATGAGATGTACGAATGAGAGAGTGAGAGTAAATGACTGCCGGCATTTAAAAGAAATAACCTGAGGCGTTGGTTCGTGTTATATATAGATTTTTTTTTAATGAGTATAACGTAATAAGTAAATTTGAATTGAATACTGCAGTTTAAACCAGGTTTGCGTGAAAGATTAAAACCAAGAAAAAAGCAAATGTTATACTGATATTAAAGTATGGTAAAGAGGCAGAAGTCATGAAGCCGCCATTTTGCTAATTGTTTTAGATGGGAGATGACTCCATTTTGTTTAATAAAATTTAAATATTGCAAATCAAAATAAACCACAAGTTGTTTAACTCAATGCTGTGTAAATGGTTGTTTCGAAAACCCGACTACTTCTGCCTTTCGCTTAACGAAGCCCTGGACCCTAGTGATAAAAATAATGCTGGTAGTAAAACCACGTGTTTACACCGGATGTATGGTGAGTACCTTATTATTTATAATTAGAAAAATAAAAAATAACTTATTACAGAAAACAGAGAGATGGTTGTGTATAAAAAAAAAATGGAAGTTAACGATTTAATAAAATTGTTATTTTCGGGTACTTGTAGGCCAAGTTAAAACATTAAGTTATAACAAAACCTAGAGAGAGGCTGTTGAATAGATCAGGTTAGGAAGTGGGAACAAAAGAGGAAACACAGGTTCATTGGCTCTGCAGAAGAGAATTGCATGATTATTGCTAAATCTGTTGTTTACAGATATCCTAGAAGATACAGAGGGTGTGATACTGTACTAAACAAACTGATATTTGATACACCTAAGGGATTTGGTTATTTAATTCAATTATTTACTAAATAGCTCCTTCGAGCGCCATCTTGTTACCAACTGTAATAAGAAAATTACCAAGGTTCGTTTCAGCGAACTAGGAGAACAGAAGGTGGTTGCTGAAATAATAACAATCATTTATGTTCATCAATAATTAAACGTTATTATTACTTTATTATTATTCATATTTCATGTTAATAAAATCATACAGACAAAATTTGAATTAATAATTGACAAAGCGTGAATAATAGTTGTTGATTACCTTGAATCTCTTTTAATTTACTTACTCGCATTACAATAACAGATTCTTGAAATACATTTTTAAGAATTATAACGGGAACGCAAACCAGCCTTCTTATTACTATAAACTATAGTAAAACTATATTCTCACACACACACAAACACACAAAGCTACTTTAGAGATCTCATTTTAAATATTTTATGATTATGAAATCAAAATTGATTTCCCCATTCCGCCAGTAATTTTGAAAAACCCTTATTAAAATCTCATTGATACATGGCTACTTAGCTGAATTTGAAGCCGATTATTATTCCTGAAACCGTCACATGGTTTTACGTGCGCACTTTACTTCACTCCATGATTATCGAACTGTTATTATATATATAAACTGTTAATTACACTTTTAATACGAAATTTTGATTTTAGTTCAGGTTTTAAAATATAGTATTCACATTTTATGGTTTTGCGGGCCCGCACTTACGTTTCGAAACTTTGTATCGGTGTTGCTCGCGCGAGCATGGAATTTTGACTGGGCTGAGAAATAGGCGCTATTTTGTGAAGCAACTGTTGTAGGATGTTCAATTCTTATTGTCTTAAAGTTTATATCACTCCGCCAGCTGCATGTCACCGTTATGTAACGGAATTACTCATCAAGGATAGGCTCTGACGTAACGCTCGCCTGATGTTTCATTGCATAATTTGTTTACCGTTACATAATGTGTTTACTGGTTTTGTGTTCGTCATTGTCTGACCTTGACACAGCTTGTCGGCTATCAAATACGTTCATACTGGTTTTACAAAACATTGTTAAACAATTCTGCACAGTCAATGTTGCCACGGTTGTTTTCATTTCAAACAAATTTACCTCTCGGTTACAAAATTTATAATTTCTGTCCTTATCACTCAACAAGGGATAAAGTTATTATTATTTATTTATAAAAAAAAAATACAAAATATGTTATTTATTATTAATAAAATATAAACTTCTTTACATTGTCTCAGGTAGGCCCCAAAAATGCCCCGCTACAATACCCCCTCAATGAGATATTTTATGCCGAAGCATAAAAAATCTCATTGACACATTCATACTTGCTAAAGGGATCAGCCAGGATATGTCGCCACAACCCCCTGTATGGTTTACAAAAAAGAATAATCAACTCACCCTTGGTCTGGTGACTGTGACCGCATCTGCATGACAATACTGGACTTCTCTCTCGAGATCCCAACACCGTAGAGTCAGACAGATACTCAACGCCCCTGCCCTGACGCGCAGGCCAGCTCAGGTCCGCCGCCACAGCATCACCAAACACTGAAACAACAAATCAAAATATTAAATAGTGGCCTTATACAACACCATATCCCCAACTGATCTGTTCCCCCCTAGCGGTGCTGGTTTGCGCTAAGAAGCACTGGTTTTGTTTTTACTCACTTATTACTAACATGTATATATCAGAATACCTAACATAACTTAACATAAGAAAACACAGTACATTAATAATTCCTTTTAAAATAAACAACTTACAATTAAAATGTTACACACTTTACATCATTAAATTGACATATAAAATCAAAAAATTACTTTTAAACTTGATTTACTCTTATTAATTCGTTTCTCAAAATTACAAAATTTTTTATTTTATTTATTTTATTTTATTTTATTTTTTATTTTTTATTTTTTTTCAATTATGGCCATCATTATTCCATTTCATTACTTTGGGTGATTCTCCGTTATTCATTATTTCATTATAATTTACTTCATCCATTTGGCATTTACTCATAATCTTACCCCTTTTATTACTCTAATGCTCCCTTACAAAATCTCTAACTAGTATGACACCCCACTATCAAAATTTTACTAACCCTTATCTACCTCTAACTACTTACTATTTTAACTCCAATCGCCACCTTCTACTCTTATAAAAAAAAAATACTCTCTAACCCTTTGTACATAGGATACGTGTTTCCTTCCCAAAACTCATTCCCTTATGTTGGTCCCTGGACTCACCCTAGGTAACCCTTTCCGGCGCCAATCGGTCCCTATCCCGTCCCAACCCTTGTTGCGGACTCCCCAAATACACTACCACTACTACAAAATTACCATCCCCAAAAAAAATCTCAATCTCATAACCTCACTACAATTACAACAAATTAACATCAACAAATAAACAATATATCGCTCCAAACTCTACATAAAATCTCCATTTCTACTGTGTCTCCACTTATTTCTCAAAATTCTATAACATACATTAACTCAAAACAACATTGCATTATTTTCATTTCCACTATTACTTTAACTTTTACTTCGATTTGGACAAATCTATGTCCCACAAAATTCAACTTGAATTGACTCAAACATTTTATTCAACTAATTATTATCACCCATTTCTATCTTTTACAACCTATTGAAAATTTTACTTATTACAACTATTTTTCATTTTATTTTAAAATCTGTAAACACATTGAAAACATATTATTATATTTTTATAATACTTATTCCTAACATACTAAATGCAAACAACACAATAAGACACAATAACACAATATAAGAAGTATTTAGTGCATCCAATTTTTAAATTCAAACAAAATTATTGAGTAGCAAATCATCATTATTAATTAAAATATATCAAATTTTTAATACGTTATCCCCTTGGATAACCTCCCAGCCACACACACTATTATAATACATCACATAACACAATACACAAATAGCAATAAACCTGGATTATTAGTATACATCAAACAAACAATTCTCTTTTAACTAATTTAGATAAAATGTATAAACATTATTATTTAAAATTTTTCATTAACTCTTTTATTTATCATCATTATGAATTTATCCTGTGTTGCAATCAGATTTTCAAAATTGCTTAAAATTTATTATTAACATATATTTTTAATCATTATGTTCCACAAAATTCCACAAAATAAACCATTTAACATTTATTTACTTATTCATGATTATTAAATTAAAATCTCACCAAACAATTTACATTCACAAACAAAAAATTCAAGCATATAACATTCAATCACAATATCTAAACATCTCAACTTATTTAATTCAATTTATTATTAAAATTGAATATTCATTTGATTATTAAAACATATTTCAATTATTATCAACATTCTACAAATCATTAACTATTGTCTTCATAATTATTTTGTTATCTAATTAGAGTGCAAAAATATTAATAATATTATTATTATTAACACAACATTTTCCAAAACATATACACATTACTTATCTAACATTTCACAATACACACAAATGAATTCAATATTATTTACAAAATATGCGTCAAACTTGTTCAAGTGTATCTCACTTCAGATGTCCAAATCAGCAAGGTCATTACCAAAAGTTTACAATATTTAAAAATGTCCCAACACTGATCTTCTAGCTCACCCACCATCGTCATATATATATCTAGTGTGTTTGTAACATTCATCATTTTTATCCACACACAAATTATGATAATCATTACTATCATAATAATCTATCAACTCTATTTCATCCATTGTACCATTATACATCTTGTTACCATAAGTTAGGATTGTCCAGTCTATATCAGGGTTATTTGTTAATGTCAGGTAAATTTTCTCATCTTTGTATTCCTCAACTACTACGTCAGGTAAGTCATCATAGTCAGGTAAGATATTATCAAAATTATTCTCTGTCTCTCTTTCAACAGGTACGTATTTCACATGATTCATCGTCACCCCTTCTAGTAATTTTCTCAATTCATCATACTTTCTCTCTAACTTATATATTTCCATTTCATTCTCAACATATAACTCTCTTTCTTCATAGCACCACATCACACTCTCACAATTATTTCGGACAGAGGGTACAACATTATACAACATTACTTCATTTAACAATAAGGGTCTCTTGCCCTGAAAAAACAACATTAAATCATCATCATCATTATAAACAATAAGGGGAAAATTTGCCCTCTGTCCCCATTCAATTACTACATTATTTTTCCACTCTCTTTCTATTTCATAAACACTCATTAACATTTCATTATCACATTCTAAAACTTCATCAGCACTATTTGTTATTATATTTTCATCATTATTCTTCACCCCCACTATACTCTCAAAATTGTCTACTATTTCGTCATTTTTACATTTTGTCTTACTTAAAACATTGTTACCTAATTTCTCGAACTTCTGTTCTAACTTATTTAAACTGTTTCTTATTGTTTCGTTAGTGCTTTCTAAATGTTTATTCATTTCTTGTATCTCACTTTTTAATTCATTATTCTGATGTTTTAACTCCTCAAGACTATTCTTTTGAATATCGAACTTTTCATTGATACTACTTTTGAACTCTTGCATATCGTTTTTCTGTTCATTAAAAAGCAATTTCATCATCTTAATCATATCATTATCTTCAGCCGTTTTATTCGCGACTGGTGTTGAGTGAACACCTTCATGCATGATTTGAGATTCAGTTATGCTTATTTGGCTTTCATCTACACTGTCAGTGACGCTGACAGTTTCATGATTGTCTGCCATTTTTCTTAAAAAAAAATTTTTATATATATATCTTCATATAACTTTATTATACGTAACATATACTTATTGAAAAATATTCTACTCACCAATATCAAACATAACCTTTAACGTCCATCTTACGTATATACGTAAATACAAACTCCAAACAACCATTCTGTTCTCCCCGTAGGCTTAAATTTATATAATTATATTATATAAATCGTCCCTACGTTCGGAAGCCACTGATACTGTATTAAACAAACTGATATTTGATACACCTAAGGGATTTGGTTATTTAATTCAATTATTTACTAAATAGCTCCTTCGAGCGCCATCTTGTTACCAACTGTAATAAGAAAATTACCAAGGTTCGTTTCAGCGAACTAGGAGAACAGAAGGTGGTTGCTGAAATAATAACAATCATTTATGTTCATCAATAATTAAACGTTATTATTACTTTATTATTATTCATATTTCATGTTAATAAAATCATACAGACAAAATTTGAATTAATAATTGACAAAGCGTGAATAATAGTTGTTGATTACCTTGAATCTCTTTTAATTTACTTACTCGCATTACAATAACAGATTCTTGAAATACATTTTTAAGAATTATAACGGGAACGCAAACCAGCCTTCTTATTACTATAAACTATAGTAAAACTATATTCTCACACACACACAAACACACAAAGCTACTTTAGAGATCTCATTTTAAATATTTTATGATTATGAAATCAAAATTGATTTCCCCATTCCGCCAGTAATTTTGAAAAACCCTTATTAAAATCTCATTGATACATGGCTACTTAGCTGAATTTGAAGCCGATTATTATTCCTGAAACCGTCACATGGTTTTACGTGCGCACTTTACTTCACTCCATGATTATCGAACTGTTATTATATATATAAACTGTTAATTACACTTTTAATACGAAATTTTGATTTTAGTTCAGGTTTTAAAATATAGTATTCACATTTTATGGTTTTGCGGGCCCGCACTTACGTTTCGAAACTTTGTATCGGTGTTGCTCGCGCGAGCATGGAATTTTGACTGGGCTGAGAAATAGGCGCTATTTTGTGAAGCAACTGTTGTAGGATGTTCAATTCTTATTGTCTTAAAGTTTATATCACTCCGCCAGCTGCATGTCACCGTTATGTAACGGAATTACTCATCAAGGATAGGCTCTGACGTAACGCTCGCCTGATGTTTCATTGCATAATTTGTTTACCGTTACATAATGTGTTTACTGGTTTTGTGTTCGTCATTGTCTGACCTTGACACAGCTTGTCGGCTATCAAATACGTTCATACTGGTTTTACAAAACATTGTTAAACAATTCTGCACAGTCAATGTTGCCACGGTTGTTTTCATTTCAAACAAATTTACCTCTCGGTTACAAAATTTATAATTTCTGTCCTTATCACTCAACAAGGGATAAAGTTATTATTATTTATTTATAAAAAAAAAATACAAAATATGTTATTTATTATTAATAAAATATAAACTTCTTTACATTGTCTCAGGTAGGCCCCAAAAATGCCCCGCTACAGGTGGAAGAAGATCTGTATCGCTCTTTGAATATATAGTGTGCAGAACCATTGTATTTTTACTATTATAAGATTGTTATTTGCAGCTATATGTTATCACGAATAAAATATTCTTTAAAAACATTATGTAAAAGACAGTGGTTATTTTTAGAATATTCAGTGGAGGTTGCAGTCAACTGAGAGACGTTAATTTTTTTGTATATCAAGAATAAACTGTGTTGGATATTATTAATTCTGTCAGTAAATAATTGTTTGAGGGAAAATAAGATAAAATGCAAGAGTCAAGTGAAACATTACAAAACATTACATAAGGTGTGATAATGGTAATGGCCACATACTAGAAGGAATTGCCATTGACTTGAGACGAAATAAAATAAGGAAAGTAACAATAGTTCAAGAAAGAGTATAAGAGATGTGGGAAAAACAAATATACAGAGAATTTCAAGGAACCAGTGTAAAAGTAAGGTGGTCATTGGTGCAGAAATACTGAATGAAAAATCAAAAAATTCGGGATCGTCAGCCCTGCTTGTACAGATGAGGATACAGCTCCCCAGTGGCCTCCTATTGCTCATCTATAGAAGTGTCCAGATCTATTAGGCAAACCCACTGAACAAAGAGATTAGGTTGCGTGGTATTGGTGACACAAAATCAGATTAATTCATAAGTACACTAGTGCATGCGTTTATTGTTAACCACATTAAGATTGCCCAAAATTGTTACATAAATGACCTGTTACAAATTTTATGTATATCTAAGTAATGAAGGTAAAATTAAGTATGCTGTTACAGATGCTGACACATTTTGTATACAGAGAAGACAAAGAACAGATAAGGCATAGTCAGTAGAACACAGAAGTTAGACTGAAGAAGAAAATAATATAAAAGTTCTAATGCTGAAGAGAGAAATGCTAGGTGTATAAAATTAGAAATAAAATTATAGATGCAAGAGAAGCAGTAAAAGAATGTTTGGATAATAAAATCAAAGAAACAGACAGTAGTATGAATTGAAAAAGAAAAAAAAACTTGTATGCTACATGTTGTTATAAATTAGAAAACATTTCGGAGAAATAGTGGTGTGCAACGGTGATAATTCTGTTTGTGATTATAACCACTAACACAACTTTCTTCATTAAATTTCAGAGAAATATGTTCATATTGTGAGAAGATAAAAAGTAAAAATGGGAAATTATTTATTGACTAAGAGGAAATAAAAAATAAATGAAAATGATATGTAGAGAGAATCTCTGTAGAAAATGATATGCAGATGTTGAGGAATTGAATCTTGAACACTTGAAATTAAAGAAGTTAAAAATGGTTTGGATCCATGTCTAAAAACAATAAATTGGTGAAGGCTTTATATGATTTGCAGAGTGGGGAAGTCTTGTAAGTTTTTAAAACAAGTAGTAAAAATATAAAGGGGGATGTTCATACTAATAAGTTAATATATGAGAATGGATGGCTACCACAAGATTTTAAATAAACAGTCATGGTAGCGTTGCTAAAGAAAGTAATAAATTTAGAAAGAAGAGCTACTTTATGAACCATAAGTAACCATAAGTTTATGGGGTTATAAACATAATATTAAACTAAGAATACGTTTATTTAACCTATTCGTCCCGTATTATGAAATAATTGTATGTAATAGAACATATAATAAAAATATAATGAGAGTGTATCTGTCATACACATCGTACATTGTATCATACATACGAGGTTTGTCCATAAAATTTCCGTTTGTTTTAAATATAAAATTTTCTGGTTAGAAGCTGTTTGACCATGTCACCTTCAAAGTAGTGCCCCCATGCTGAATAAGTTGCTCCAACATTCCCGGAGAAATGTTTTGAAACATTTCTAGAAATCTTCATTCAGAACATTGAGCATTTCATTTGTAATTATATAATTACCTTATTATCCACTCTAGTGATACAAAGTTTCGTCAGTTATGACGCGTTTCGGGACTAAGTCCCATCCTCAGATAACACTTAATTCAAATATAATAAACTTATACATTAAAAATCGCAACCATGATACTGGTCAAGTCAATAAAATAAAATAAATAAAACTAAAAATCACATGTGATATGTTTTACTAACCACGGCCGGAGCTCCCGCATGTGTTCACCCACAACCACGATCGTCACGCGACTGGTCAAAGATTAAATCTAAACCGATGGCAGTGTCGAACAAGTAGTTTGATGCAAAATTTATCTGGTCATTTAGTAAACTGTTTTTAGTGGTACTATTTGTTATAGCTTTATAAATTTCAAATTCCTCCAGACTATCCATCCGTTTACCTTTTTTACAAAAATGCAACGCTGTTAATTTCTTATTTTCTTACCTTTGTTAGGTCCGTCTTGTGACTTTTATCTTTAGAATAATATTAGCGTGACGCGTTTCAGGTCATCTGACCCATCCTCAGACACTTGCTCGAAAAGAGGTCGTCATATATTAAAATCCAATTAAAATAAAAACACGTATGTAAACTCATTGTCAATAATTAATGTTCAAAAACATGAATAACGCTGTTGTCGTGGTGCACCACGCCATTACCGATCGATGCTCAAATTTAACGAGTAAAATAAGCGTTAAATAATTTTTAAGCGTTAAATGTTTTTAACAGCGTTAAATAAATTTAACGCTGTTAAATTATCTTCAAAGCTCGTATATTTATGTCCGCTTGATATTAAATGTTGTGCAAAATTGGATTTAGTATTACTTGGCTTGGGAATATGTTCTAAAAATCTTGTATAAAAACATCTGCCTGATTGACCAATGTAGAACGCTTCACAATCATCACATTTTATTTTATATTGTAATATAATTTATTACAAATATAAAATAAATAAAATATATAATTATATATGTTATGTATATAATTATTGTTCTTTATCACTGGATCAGTCTGACTCCTTAAAGCCCCACTGTTTGGGCTAGCCAATTTGTAATATAATTACAAATATAAAAATAAATAAATAAATATGTAGATATAATTATTGTTGTGATCCCACAAGATTAGTCTCCTTAAATATAGCAAGAATTATGTTGTCTGAATCTCGGTGTTGAACTCGCCGATGATACAGCTCCACTTTGGATTCACCAATTACAAAGAATAAATTAAATATAAATAATGTTTTATAATTAAGTGTGATGGATTGATAATAAAATAAAATTTTGTAAGTTATGAAATTTTTTTACTGATACTTAGTAAAAATGTTTAATTGGTTAATTTAATTAATAAATAAATAATTAATTAATTGTGTGTGTACTTTTCTCAGATATTTATTCTAGCACTGTAAATTATTTTTGTTTAGAAGAAAAAAAATAGTTAACATTCATCATACAAATAAAGACAACTCTTGTAACTGAATAATGATGTTCATTTATTGACATTCAAAATTATGCGCCATTCAAACTGCGCATGGCCAAGGCATTGGCTGATATGTGCTCCAGTCGGTAGCGAACAAGATTAACAAAATATATTTTTTACAAGGTTAATTACTTATGGTTCTTTTAACGAGTCGAAATGGTCAGAGGGCAAGGAACAAGATACATTCTTACAGGTATTCTTAAACTAAATTATTATGGCTGAAATAAAACAATATTATTATTTAAATTGTCAATTATGAAAATTAATATCGAACCATTCGTCGAAATGACGTCACTCCCTTCAAGCTGGCTGTGTCTCGTGCTCGGAAATCAAGTATGGCTGCCGTCACCTCGCTTTTGGCTGCTATGAACTGTTTGGGCTTCTCCCGCAGAAATAAATGAATATTCCCTTCTCTGCGAAGTAGCGTTGGTCCAGGAATATAGTGTAGAGTGTCCTCTCTTCTCCTGCGGTGTCGTTTCGTGATGGGTTTCTTGTGAAGTGTCCGGTGTTCAAATATGTGTATACGTGTTCTGCGAATATGGTCCAAAATTGTCTCAAAATGGCCGTTGATTTCTGGTGCTTGTGTTTGATGATGTTATTACTGTTGTTTGGAATTAGTGAGGTGTTAAATATTACTAGTTAATGTTATTTTAATTTTTAGATAACCTCTGTTACACTCTGCATAACCACACTCGGTTTTACACAAAATTATTCTTTTTTCGGTATTCTGTTAGTACATTTTCAACTAGTCGTCTTCACGATTAACAATAGACTAAACTCTGAACGTCGTCGTTTTAGGGTAATTTGTGATATGTCTTTTTCCTCTTTATATTGTTCAATTATAAAAATATCTGTCTAAGACTTGGTTCACCATCTAAATATACATAATAAGTTTTCTTATTTTTTACTGTATTTCAAATATTTCTTAATTTTACATAAATCTAACTACTCAGTAATTTTGATTAATTAATTTTACATATTTGGATATATAGCTGGGTTTGTTTAAAGTTCATTTAAGCCCAAAAATTACAATTTTTTATAATTATTGTATGCCTCATATTTTGTACAAATTTAGTGTTTAAATGGTTTTTAAGTGTTTTTTCTGATAATATTTCCATGGAATATTCTTAATAACTCCGTGATTA